>PUFA01000193.1:2342500-2665000 GCA_003508835.1 Eonycteris spelaea
ATGAATTCTAAGTTCAAGTAGGTAGCAGTAAGTAAGACATATTTTGTGGAGCTGTCTGGTGGTAGAAGGCTGGTTACGGCTGGGGTCTGAGACGACGCATGTATATATAGAACCTTCTAGGTTAGGGGATGGAGAGGCAGGCTGGGTGGCAAGGCAGACCTGGGCAGACAACAGGAATGAATGAGTTGGTTGCAAAGGTTTTTCTTTCTCTCTCACCTGCCTTCTCCCAATGCGAAATACTTTATATGACACTGTGAGTTAGGCAAAGTTGTGGTTTCTTCTCATTCTTCGTGTGATTTCCAGACATGACGGTCCTTCTCCTGGCAGGCTGAGTTATCTTTTCTCATGAGACTCTTGGATTGAATCAATTCCTATTTTTAAAAAAGAATTTTAAAAAGAAACAAAGAGAGAGGAAAAATAGAAACTTGTGGAAAAAAATTTGCATGTGGGGATGATGTTCATCTGTGGAAATGCTTTGTTTCCACATGAAATTAAGTCAAAGAGTTAGAGAGCAAGCAAGGACAGAACAGTTCTCCCCTTCTTACTCCTCTCCTTTCCTCTCTCTCCTCTCTTTTCCTCTCTTCTTCTTTCATTTGAAAGAATTGGATGTTTGCCAATCCAGACAAAGCTGGCTCAGGATGGAAATGCTCAGAGAGGAAGCAATGTGAGGAGACTGGAAATAGCAAGAATCCGGACACACTTTGGTTTCCAGTCCTTAATTTGGGAGAGGAAGAAGTCGTTTTTCTGCTCCTGGCCCAGATCTGGGTAGAAGGGCGTGCCATTCTCCCCTCTGGCTCTTGGGTGGCCTGGACAAGAGTCCATGAGCTGTCCTGCCACATGGCAGCTGGCACAAGCCTGTGCCCCCCTCTGCAGGCACACAGGCTCGCACTGTTAAGGATTAGGTGGAACATATGCATGTAAGATGCTTATGGCTTTTTCCAGACACAATGCCACTTTCCAGCCTGAGAAGCAGCTTGGAGGAACCAGGGTAATTAGATGGAGTCTCATGCTGGGAGGGATGGAAAGCTAAGTGCTCAACTGAACTCAAATGCTTTAATCACCTTCCTTTCCTCTGCTGCCTTCTCTCTTCTCATCCTGTTTTTTCTCTTTTCCTACTTTTCTTTTTTCTCCACCTGCTTCTTGTTCACTTTTTTCTTTCTTTATTTGTCCTCAACTTCTTTTTCTTGCGTCTTTCTCCCTTTTGTTCTGCTTTCTGCTTCCCTCTCATCTCTTCTTTTTCTCCCTACTTTCTTTTATATTCATTGCAATATTCATCATGCTTCTTTGCACTTATTGCAACTTTTTTTTCTTGACTTATTTGTCAGCTAAACTGGACTGCGGTTCTCATGGAGACAAAATGTGACATTGAAAACCAATGTATGCCTTTATATTGCTATAAGGAGATAGTGGTGTGAGAATACAAAAGGAATAAGTGCTACCATTGACTGAGTACTTCTCTTAATTTTTCTAATAGCCCAGTTGAGCTGCATGATGGTTTCTGTTTTCCAAGTTGGGAGACCGGCCTTAGCCACCAGTTTTGCACAAAATGTTAGAGTGTGACGTTGTGTAATTATATCATCTAATTCCAAAATTTCTCTTGCTTTATACAACCTTTTGGATAATGGATAAAGTAGCTACAAATGTTGGGTGGGGGAAGTGTTTCTGGTTCAGTTCAAACATCTAAAGCAATGTTCTCCAACTTTTGCATGTACCACAGTCAACCTGCTGGGGCGGGGCCTGAGAATGTGCATTTCTAACAAGTGCTCAGGTGCTGCTGCTCCTGCTGGCCTGGCAACCACACTTGAGAACCACTGGTTTAAAAGGCATTGCTTTAGAGTTAGGCGGCCAGTCAGAACTAAATCTTGGGTAGTAGGAAACATTTTATAGACACTGCTATGAGTACAGAGTGGGTATAAAGGAAGTGCTTAAAAAGTTTAACCTTGTCTCGCTCCACGGAAGACTTGAGAGTGAGTGCCTTAGAAAAGTATTCAGACTATAAAAATGAAAAAAGTTAAAGAAGCCAAATGAAGGGAAAATAAAGATAGGAGTTTAATACACTTGGAATACAATAAGAATACATTTCCCTCTTTGTTGGCAGAGCTATAGGGACTTCCCTTTATTTTCCTAGTTGACTGTTCTTGTTATCATTTTGAGAAGAGGACCTTCGAATTCTATCCGTTGAATAAAATTCTTTTCTCAAACTGCCTCCCTGCTTAGGAGAATGTCTCCTTACTTATAGACAATTTAGAAGGTATGAGTTGATTAATCTTTATCTTTTTTATAAATTTATCTTTTTTAAAAATTAGCAAAATAGCAATTGTGCAAGATGTATTAATTCAGCAACTTTATTTGTTGGATATCTATCACTTTTGCCATCAAAAAGAAATCTAAAAAATATAATAGAGAGGCACACAGAAAAGCTGAAATAGGATTCCTGTTTTCAAGGCACTTGCAACCTAATTTGGAGAAAAAGATCTACCTATAAAACAAGAGAATAATTGTATACTTTAACAGAGTTCAAAGATTCTAAATGCAGCAGTTTACAAAAGGGAAAGGTCAGAATAGGTTAATGTAGGCACAAAAGAATGAATTTAGATTTGAGAAGAGGAGAATAAACTTGAGAACATTTTGAAGAGTTTTACCATAATTTAGATACAAAAGTTAGTATATCTTTGTACAAACAAACAAAAAACACCAACAACTTTATCTGAAACACATAAAGCTGTGCATGGTGAAAGAGAGACCTGTGTTTGCCATTGGAAATGGATAGAGTTGTGAGTTTTCTATTTACTGCTATGGGACCTTGTGCCAGTCATTTGACCTCTTTAAGTTTGGTTACTGCAAAAATAAAATGGGGATTTCTAGTATCTATTTGTATCAACTGACCTTCAGTCAGGAAAACAGATATCAATATCTGAAGCAGAAAAGGCATTTAAACTGGGAATTAGGTGCTTCAAAAACCACAGGAAAGACCGGGAAAATTAAAGTTGGGAGACACACCTAGCTTTCTGGTTTGCTGGCAGAGCTGTGAGAGTCAGGGGGTTGCTGCTTGCATCCAGAGGTCAAGAAACAGGGTCAGTTGGCAGCACAATTCAGGGTCCTCACTTCAGCAAAAGCTCCCGTTACCACAACCTGCGTGTGGCTGCTGCTACTTTTACAGGAAGAAAGCCTTCCAAATCTAACAAGGGCATTGTATCGGCAGAAACTGAGCTAGAGCCCCATAGACAAGGTAGTTGAGAAAGTGCAGTGACTAGACTTCCAGCCCTGGAGAATTCAGGAAAGGAACTAGAAGGAGTTAAAGTTGAGAACAAATGCCAACAAGCAGTATGCAGACCATTGAAAGGATAATTGAAAGCTGTGGGTTGTGGAATCAGTTTAGAAGATTGTGACCAGCAATAAAAAAAATCAGATGGACAAAACAGAAAATAACAGTGTATTGCATAGAGTAATATTTGAGAGAGAGAGAGAGAGAGAGAGAGAGAGAGAGAGAGAGCGCGCGCGTTTGTGTGTGTGTGTGTGTGTGTGTGTGTGTGTGTGTGTACGATACATATGCCGGGTCATGATGTATAAAGGGCAAAAAGGTTTGGAAAACCCACAGAATAAAGAATCAATGAAATGAAGTGATTTGTGCACTTTGCAAATTGTAGAGTGCAAAGCAAACATTTTGAATTAATAACACATTTGCCTTTCCTGAGGCCCATATGTCCTTTTTCCTCAACCTCAGTGCTTCATCTGTAGTGTTAAGATACCACCTGTCTGCCCTGGTAAATATACTCAGAATTCCCTCACATTTGTAGATACCCACAAAATGAAACCAACGAGGACAGAAAATGGAGATTAGCATGTTAAAGGGAAAGAGAGAAAGAAAAACTGGCATCGGAGTTTGTTTTCTTTAAGGTCCAGCCTAACCTTCCTGGCATGTTTAATTAGCAAAAATGACTGCTCGTATTTAGCTGGGGAAGAAAAGAAGCTGCATGATGTATGAAATAGCTTTTAAAAGACACACTGAACACCTTACTCATAATAACAGTCTGCTTCCAGACTGAGCCCCTTTCAACGAGCAGGTTCCCTGGGCACACTCATTACCAACATCTGGGAACTGAAAGGATACTTCAGACTTGGAAATTTTATTAACTGAAAAACCATCTTGGACTCTTTCTTTGTCGGCTACATTATTTCAAAGATTCTCCTATCTTTGGAATGGGTTGAATTTCCTTTTGCTCAAGGGTAAATGAAATTTTAAACTGGGTACAAACTTAATCATTTTATTTTTTTTCTGGTTTAGAAATTCTTCCTTATCTCTCCTTCTCTGTACTCCCCCCCCCTTTTTTTTAATTGCCTGTAAGAGGCAGTTCACGATAGAATAACTGGTTTCCTGGAATAGCAAATACATAATAAAAAGAGCACTATTCATCCTAACAATTTACTGGTTGTTCTCCGAGCCCCCTGGGAGGTGGCTGAATGTTGTGATGCTTCTCTTTATAGGAAAGGATGTATGACAAGGTGATAGGATCCAGGTCAACGCCAAGTAGGAATTCAAAACCGAGACGTGTTTACAGAGAGCAGTATTTTCAGATCCGGCCGTGCTTATCAAAACGTACCTGTGCTTTTCTATGCTAGTGTTTGTCCCCAGGTGGCAGGGAGGCCAGAAAATGAGAATGTTCTCTTCTTGCCACAGGGAGAGCTGGAGATTATTCAGGGAGGTGTGGATTGGCAAGTGGTAGATGGTAGGATGGGGATAATTCGGGGTAAGGAGTGTAATGAGATGTGTGAAAATTATTTGGAGCATTGAGAAAAATGAGTTCAGGAAGCATGATGAGTAATTAAAGAAGTCAGAAAACTTTTGAATATTTGTGTGGGATTAGAATATGAGCCAGGAAAGGTTGATTTTGGTTAAAATAGATTTGATCAGAATATTCCCTGAGTAGTTTTACGGGATGCCTGAGAAAAATTTAAGGCCTTTGGGAACTAGAGAAAAACGTTATCAAATTCAGAGTGCTCCAAGGAGCTGTCTTTTGAAATTAGAGTAAAAGGAAATAAAGGAAGAAATTTCCTATTTGTTGACATTTCAGAGTCTATTCTAGGTGCTTAGCTCTCCTTTCCTTCCTTCCTTCCTTCCTTCCTTCCTTCCTTCCTCCTTCCTTCCTTCCTTTCCTTCCTTCCTTCCTTCCTTCCTTTCCTTCCTTCCTTCTCTTCATCTTTCCTTCCTTAAAAATAATCTTATTTTACTACCCCAACAATGTTATGATTCTTCCTATTTAAAGATAAAATTTTAAGTTTCCAAGAAATTAAGTAGCTTGCCTATGTTTATACAACTATATGAAAAAGAAAGATTGAATCGAGCTTCCCTTAACTCCCAAACTTATGTTCTTTCCAAAACATTACCCTACCTCTCTTCCAGAAAATGGAATGGAAACTGTCTGTGGAAACCCAATTACTGTTCCAAGCTATATTGCATAGTGACACTGTGCTTATAGTTATCTTTGTGTATGCAGTCTGTGCTCAAAATTTTCTGGTTATGTGTTCCTGGGAGAGGATTTTGTGGAGGCACAGCCCTGCAGGAGAGGTGAGAGGGAAAGGCCATGATCTAAAGGGCACTGTCTTGGAATAGAAATTCCTTGGCCACAATCATTGCGAATACCAGGCAGTCCTGTAGTTCAGTGGTGGTACTTTAGTTTCTTTAGAGTTTCTTGTAGGTGTCTGCTGTATGATTTAGGCTGGAGCTAACCAGGGCCAGCTGTATAATTTGCAGGGCCCTGGACAGAATAAAAATGTGGGTCTCCTTGCTAAAATATTATTAAAGATTTCGAGATGGCAAGGGCAGAGTATTAAGCCAGTTCAGTGACCTCTGAGTGTGCGTGTGTGTGTGTGTGGTGGGGGGGGTCAGTGGCGGGGGGGGGGGGGGTGGTTAGGTGATTGCATAGGACATTTGCCCACAGAGCTGACCCTGGATCTAAGTACTAGTGAGTGAGTTTAACAAAGATATTCACTGAAGGCCTGCTGTCCTTCATGCATTATGCCAAGGTTACTAACACAAAAACATCTGGTGGCTTAGAGATGAGATTTTTGTTAAAAAGCAAGTTGCAACAGTAGCTATCATAAACTCACTTATTTGTTCTTTGATTTCTGAAGTCAATAATTTGAAGCCATTTATTGACCCCTTACCATATGCAGGGTACTGTGCTAGGTGTTGGGGACATGAACACTTACTCTGAAGCATGACCTAGATGTTCTTGCCTCTTCCAAAAGTAGCCATGGATTTGGAGACAGAACTGCTTGGACACTGGATGTGGAAATGAATGGCCACTTAATCTCTTGACTCAAAATTCTGTTCACTGAGAAGGTTCTCCACGTTCCCCTAGGGAAAAAATAAAAGATATTTAGTTTGGGGAAAAAATAGGGAAAATGGGGGTGGGGAAGATATTTATTGGAAAGATATGGGGAGCTCACAGAATTGAAGGAAACGGGGAAAAACCAAGCCTTAGGAAGGACAGAAACTCAGGCAGTTTTAGGCAGTCTCGGTATAAGGAAGTAATAGTCCTGGTTGACTGTTGCTTAAATTTTTTTTTTTTTTTAATGCAGATAGATGCAAAGATTAGAGTAAAGCCTATTCACAGGTCGTGGCACCCTGCCCTCACTGATCTGGGCAAGGCCTCTGTCTTGTTTTATTTGATATATTTTCTTTATTTGATTCCTGATTCCCACTCCCCTTCAGCGACAACTACTACTTTAAATGTACTGAATTTCTGTTCTTGATTTGTTTATATACACATGTATATAAAATATGTGTCTTTTGTGTGTGTATGTATGTGTGTGTGTGTTTAAAATTTACCTAATATACCTAATAGGTTCTGTACTGTAAATATCATTCTGATGCTTACATTTTGGCACAATAAAGTGTTTCTTAAGGCCTCTCCATGTTGTTATGTGTATACTTAGTCAATGTCTCTAAGCTGTACATTATGTTTCATAGAATTATCCGTCGTATTTAAAAATCCACTTTCCTCGAGATAGTTCCCTTTGCTTTGCCTCCAGTTCCCCACTACACAGGCTCACTGTGATGAGCCATCTTGAGTATGGCTCCTGTTGACCTGGGTAAGAATTTTTCCAGGACAGAAGTCTTGCTTACTTATAGGTATCGCTTTGTGGGGCAATGGAGAGGGGTATTACTTATTCACATGCAGATTCTTGGGGCTTTCCCCTGGAGGTTCTGATTCAGCAGGTCTGAAGGTGGCCTTGGCATCACTAGATTTAACAAGTCCCTCAGGTACACTTACTGTCAGGTGCATTTGGGGAAAACTGAGCCACAACAGCCTGGAATGGGGTTGCTGGGCCAAAGGTACACATGTTCTTAATTTCACTCTTCTTCAGAAAGACTGGTCCAATTGGCTCTTTGCCCCATCTACTGATTCTGTGTTTTTAACACCTAGCATCTCTAATGGGTTCTCATTTATGACTATTTGCTTTATGTTACCAAATTCTCCCTTATTCATTTGAAGGAAAGCATGATGCTTATTTTTTAAGTCCTTTTTCTCTCTGGTTCATTACTGTGAATTCAGCCAGCATCTATTGTTCCATCTGTTTTCTTTTATTGCAGTCACACTTTTCTCTTGTTATTTTTCCCTTTGAGGTCATACCCTTTCAGAATATTGGGTGCCTTGGCTGGTAATGCGGATCTCAGGGGAGCGTCCTTAGCTCCGGCCCTAGGTTGTGCCACTCCTTGGCTTTAGAGAGAGAAAGCAACAGAAACCCTGTGTCTGTGACTTGAGGGAGTGGTGGTAGGGGTGGGATGGATTCAGAGGATAGAGCGGGAGAGGGAGGGGGAGGGGGAGGGGGAGGGAAAACAGTTAGGATGTTAATTAAGGTTTATCCTCCAATTTTTCCTTATACTTCCTTGTACTCCTGCCTGGGAGGTCTGGTTTCTAAGAGCCATCTTTGTCTCCCTTGGTTGTAACCACCTAATGCTTGAGATGTGACAGGAGGGATAGAAAGAAGGATGCACATGGACAGGGAATCTGTCTGTCCCTAATGTTATTTTTGATGTAATTACTGGAATCCTCATAGGATTCCAGAAGTGCTCTGATGTCTCTCTGTTGTCTGCAGCCAGCCCTGGGTTGCTGGGTTTTTCTCCCCGGGAATGGTAGCGGGGCGGGGTGGGGATGGGGCAGTGATACACTGAGGGATGGAAGAAAGCAAAGATAAATGTCCTCCATCCGTGCACCCAGTCATCTTTTGCCTGTGGTGCTGTCTGCCCAGTTCTCTCTCCTGGTTTAGGACCCAACCAGAGGTATCTCACAGATTTCACAGTAGTTTCTCAGATTTTTTAAGCAACTTGTGGCATCTCCAGGGTAGAGCTCCAGAGAGGAAGGCGGCAGCCATATTACTGTGCCCTCTTTTCTAGCTTTAGTAGTCTTCAAGTTTATGCTGCTCTGTTCAATAGTCAAAGGAGAGATGATCTTACCGGCCTGGCCTGGCCTGGGCCAGGTGGCCACACCTTAGCCGGGGCAGGACATCTTGATTGACAATCATGAAAAGGCTAGTATAATCATTGGGGCGGGGAGAGAAAACTAGGTAATGCAAAGCCAGTTCCACAATCTAGACATTTGCCTAGAAAGTTAGAGAAGGTTTTGGGTATCTAATTAGGAGAGCTTCACACCAATATTTAATTCTTATGGCCACCCCACTTTGCTTGTACTATAGTCTAATGGAGGGTGAATCTTTCTGAAACAGTAAGAGCACTCTGAATAGTTGACGCTTGCCATCAATCCAATGCCAATAGCCCACTAGCCCCTCATAACCCTTGTTTGGTGCTTGTCCAAATTTATGAAAAGCTGATCTTCAAAGGCACTATTGCACATGTCCAAACAATATAGTTTCTCGGTAGTAGCAGTTTAATGAAAGGAGCTCAGTTAAGTATTTCTGTTGACTGAAATTTTACAATGATTCAAGAAGACTCCACTTAAAAAGTTTCCAATTTTGAAATATTAAGTGTCCTAAGTATGATATTTACCAAAGATGAAGCCGAGGGAAGTCAGGAAGTATGACAATTGCAAGTAGAGGGTAGTGCAGTGGTCAGGGCCACATACGTTGGGCCAGGCATTCTGGGCATGCAAGTCAAAGCTCCATCAGCATGTATTGTCTATGTTACTCTTGGCAAGTCACTTAGCTTCTTTGTGCTCAGGAAATTTTATATTAGATCACATATTTAGAGTACTTAGTCACCACTTGCATGTAGAGTATTTAATCATTACTATTGTTAAAATTTAATACATCCATTATTCAATAAAACAAAAAAAACCTTGTTGTTTTTCTAGCGTCATTATCTTTAAAATGTCAATACTACTGGTTTTCTTGCCACTCAAGAAAAATTATACAGTCTTGATGTACTTATTCTAGGAAAATAAAAAGAGCTTTGAGCCTTGAACTTTCTTAGGACTACTTGATTTCTCCTTCTTCCCCTTTAAAAATGGCAGCTATAACTAACTCACTCCATCACCAGTTCCAGTGTAACCTTTACAGAGAATGTGAACATGTAAAATGGACAAAAGCAATGCAATGAAAGATGCAGAATGTTTTAACCTAATTTGAAACTTTTACAGCATAAGGCAGCCAATTAAAAAAAAGCTACATTCATTATAGGATATGTTAAGGGTGGAAAATTTTTCAAACGGCCAACTTCTGCTTCCATTGTTTAATGTTAAACAGGGTGTAGTTCTAGGAGATATTCTGTGCAAAGATATGCTAATATTAAGGGTGTAGTTATCCTGTGTAAAGATATGTTAATGGCCAGCCTCTGCTTCTGTAAACATGCTTGCTTGCTAGAGGGGGTTTGGGGGCTTTTTAAGCTATTCCTTCTAGAGGCTCAGGGCTGATTCTCTAGTGGGGTAGTGGGGAGAGTCAGTCACCGGCCAGGCAATAAAGGCTCATAATTAATCTCAATTGGCTCCGTGGGTCTTAAATTTGATCGCACCACACCAGATACACATACATCTGCATCACATGTACCTCATAAAGCACTATATGGTGCAGTGTCAATGTTTTGTCCTATTGAATTATTGCAGTTCAATAGAATTAGCCTAGAGAAATTTCTTTCCTTTATTTGATAACTCCAAGCAGTTGTTTGAAGGCCTTTTCAATCCTTTCTCAACTTGATAGTGTAAGGTTCGGCCGCTCAGATAGTGTAAGTTCGGCTGCTCAACAGGCAGAGTCTGACTCATGATTAACAGGCGTCCTTTATTGAAAGGCAAGCGGTCCCGGGCAAGGTTCACTGGTCCGGAGGAAAGGGGCGGGGACCTGCCCCTGGGGCCTTTTCCGAGAGGGCTGGCCTTAGGATAACACCTCTTGTTCTTCACCTGACACCATCCTGGGATCTCTTCTTATGGCTTCCGAGAGGCTCCATTTTCATTATTCTGGATTATAAAGACAAACATGTTAGGGACAAGCAAAGTAGTTGTGGAGGGAGGTGGAGCTGGTTCCCATGACGTCTGTGCCTTACTCTATAGCAGCCTTAGCAGAAGCTGTCGGGGCCCAGTCTTTGCACCTTAACTGTTTCATTAAGCACCAGTGACTTCCATCTGCCAGTGTGCACATCCCCTGACTGAGGCTTCTTCTGGAAGTGGAGAATTCCACTCTGCTCTCATGCTTGAGGCAGGATGGAAGTGCCATAGAATTAAAACCACTTAGGAACAGCCTTCACCCAAGGACTTTTGGTAATTGATGTGAACTCTAGCTTTCTTGACTCTCAGGTAGAATAACTTTGAGGAGTGTAGTTTGCCTTGTTTCCAAGAGTTCCCTTCCAGAGTCATCCACTGTGGTACTGCTTTAATAAGGTACCTTATTGGTGTGTTTCCTCTTCCTGCATCACTTCCCCATTCCCTGGTTGGTGCTGCTTCTACCTCCAAATGACCTACTTGCGTGTAATCCTTGTCTCAGGGGCAGCTTCTAGGAAGTTCCAAGCAAGCAAGATATCATCCTTAGCTTCACTTCCCTTTCTACACCCCATGCCACTCACCACCCTTTCAAACTCTCAGACTGGGCTCTTGATAGCCATGTCTGTGCAATATGAGCCTGTCTTCCTGACCACAGTTGATTGGACCATGAAGAAGGAACAGTTGAACCAGTCAGTCAGAGTCCCCTCCTTAGGAGGCCGGGGATTGGCAGAGATGGGTGGGAGTTGGAGTGCGGGAATGAAGAGAAAGAGAGAAACAAAGAGAATGGGGAAAGAGAGTGAGAGACGCAGCGAAAGTAAGACAAAGACTGATTGAGTGAATCTTTCCCCAGGTGGGGACTTGGGAGCTAGGAACATATTCGGCATAATTCTCTGTGGAGCTGAGACAGCTTAAGTAGTCTGCAGAGAGAAAAGAGATGCAGTGTGCAATGGAAAGCATAGGTGAGGGACATGAAAATACCGCTGTGGTATTGGCAACCTTCCAATTTCTAGTTCCAATCCTTTTTGAGTCCTGGCTCCATTTCTGCTTTGACAAAGATACCTGTTTTCTTAAGAAAACTCTCCACTTTTTGTTTAAGCTAGTTTGAGTTGATTTCTTTTGGTTGAAGCCAGAATATCAGCTAATGCACATTTTACATCATAAGTAATTCTTATTAAAAATAAATTGTGTTTATTTGTGTTTAGGGCTTTTTGTCACCTCAACTCTGGAATTGAGATATTTTCTTTTATATTTGTTCATTCCCTTTCTTAGGATTCAGTTAGGAAAA
This sequence comes from Eonycteris spelaea, assembly GCA_003508835.1. Lineage (NCBI taxonomy): Eukaryota > Metazoa > Chordata > Mammalia > Chiroptera > Pteropodidae > Eonycteris > Eonycteris spelaea. Next base: position 2,354,216 of record PUFA01000193.1, read on the forward strand.
GGAAGAGGCAATATGTTCCTCCACCATACGGAAAAGCAAAGGCCTTTTTTTTTTGGTGTGTGTGGCGTTCTTGTGTTCTTTGCTCTCTTGGTACCTCAGAAAATCCCCTCTCACATTCTGAGATCTTGCAGGGGACAGAAGTCGGGACAGGCTGTGTGTATGGAGTCCCAGAGAGCACTGAGGGTCAGGAGGCTGCAGATACAACTTTGAGAAGAAGAAGACAACAGGGAATTCGTAAGTCGCGGGCCAGGGCCTTCCTTACAGCACTTTGGAAGACCTGGGGGTGGATGTGACAGTGAGGTTGGCCCCCGGCCCTGTGGCCTTGGGAATGTTGGTAAAAGAGGGGAAAGCTGTGAGGGGGCATATTTGCAACCTGCCCAGATGGCAGGGCATGACAGATGGGGACAACTAGCTCCTAGCACTGGCCCTGGGCAGCAAAGAAGAAATAGTGATTGTTTAGGACTGAAGAAAAGGCTCTTCTCCATTTCTCTGAGACAAGTGAGCCCTGGGGTTACTGTGTGCTTACAGGAGGGTGGGGCATGAATATTGTCTAACATTGGCCATTCTAACCAACCTTGGCAAGTGGGGAGTCTCAGTCAATTTAGGCTGCTAAAAAAAAAGTATCCACAGATTGGTGGCTTCAACAGCAGACATTTATTTTTCACAATTCCAAGGCTGGAAGTCCAAGATCAAGGCACCAGCAGATCTGGTGTCTGGTAATGACTCTCTTCCTGTCTTATAGACAGCTACCTTCTTGCTGTATCCTCATATGTGGGGGTGAAGGAGGAGGGGGGAAGCAAAGAAAGGGTGTGTAGGAGAGAGAGAGAGAGAGAGAGAGGAGAGAGAGAGAGAGAGAGAGAGATGTGCAGGGCGGGGACGGGGGGTAGAGAAATTCCACCAGGACAAGAGAAATTCCCCAAATGTGGCAGCTGAAAAACCTCCCCTGTAAAGTCACTGTAATATGTGTTTGTACACAATGAAAAGCACCCAACACTTAGATCTTCAGGGGTGGGTTGATAGCATTCATGTCCCTAGGCGTTTCTCACAGATCCTCTCTTCTTCTCGTGTGGCACAGCCTCTCTTCCTTACCTTGTTCACTTCCATGGCTTAAATTCCACTACTATGCCCCTCGGTCTGACATTGCTAGTTTAGTTGCTATCTCCCACCTCTCTCCTGAGTTTCAGACTGTTAAATATTCAACTGACTACTATACATAGCCTCTGAGATGGCTCTCAAACTCAACTGAAGTCCTTATCTTTTAGAAAGGCTATGTGGGGAGTGGTGAAGCTGCTGGACTCTGGAGCCAGATAGCTTGAGCTCAAATTCTAACTCTACCGCACATTAACTATGTAACTGTGGAAAAAGATGACAGACCTCTATGTGGCTTGGTCTTGTCATCTGTATAAAGGGGTTAATACCTATCTCATAAGGTTTTTGTGAAGATTAAATAACTCAACACAGAAACAACACTTAGAATATTGCCTGGCACATAGTAAGTACTCAGGTATTACTTTTCACTAGTCTTGGAGCACCCTTATTTTCTTTTCTCAGTCAATATTTTCATCATCCAAGATAGAAACTTGTAGGTCTCACTTGACTGCTTTTTCTTTTCTCTAATGCCCATATTTTAGCACTTCCTAAGTCTCTTGATTCAACTTCTCAAACGTCTCTTTAAATTCATTCTCTCTCCAATCTCACTGCTATTTTCTTGGTTTTGGCCATCATCATCCCTTGCTTGGATGATTAAAACAATTCTCTAACTAGTTTCTTAGCCTCCAATTAATTCCAGATTAAAGAAAAACGTAATTATCTCATATGATAATAGCTAATATTTTGAGTCTCTACTGTTAGCTGGGAAATGTTCTAAGCGCTTTACATGGATAGTTATTTCATTTAATTGTTACAGCCACCTCCTGAACAGGTACTTTTATTATGTTCTTTTTGTGAATGGGGAAACCAAGGCATGGAGTACCTTGAGGACGTGGTCAGGGTCACACCGCAATAATGGCCCAGGCAGGATTTGAACACAGGTTCTCTGGAGCCAACCTCCACGCACTTCACCATGCATGCTCCCTTCGCAGGTTTTCCATAGAAGGTACACAGTCCTCTGAGGGTGCCTTGGGTGACAAATTTTAGAACTCTTTATTTAATACTAAAATTATGAAATACAGTAAGCTTGGTTAATATAAAGTATGTGGATTAACTCTGGCAGTCTCACTTGGTCTGTCAGATAGTGGTTCTGCATTTGGTACCTAAGGAGCCTGTGAGGAGAGAGGGAATTTGACAGTTTGAGAGGTTGACAGTGACATTTTCAGTCACGTTTGCTGCCAATGACTTGTTACATATAGCTCATGTGCCATAAGGGTATCGCCAAGGCAGCTCAATTCTCATAAAATTGACTTCTAAAAAGAAGAATCTTCATGATATTTTCCATGAAATGAGAAGTGGATATGAAATATTTATTTCAAATTGAAGTTTACTCAAGGCAAAAAGTTCTCATACCTAAAGGTGTGTGTTCCAAAATTCTGACCTTTTCTGTCTGGCAAGCGCTATCAGTTATTAAGCTATGCAGAAAACAATTTTGAGAAATTAAGAACATCCTAATGACTACCTTCAAAGTAAAAAAAAAAAAGATTAACAATGAAAGAATAAGTGATTTACAAAAAAAAAATCACATCGTAGAGAGAGCATGTTCAAACCAGATCTTTGGTAACATTCCCCATGCTCGGCGTGTTCTCCCCTCGCTCCCTCCTTGCCTTCCTCCTTCCTTCTTTCAGCTGACAATGACACGTGTTAAATATAAAACTGCAGACCTGCATTCTTTAAAGATACAGAAGAAGAATTTTAAAATTTGCCTACAATTTTTCAAATAGGAAATTTCAATCTGTTTTGAAGCCATTTGTTAGAAGTATAAAGTACAACTTCTGATTAATTCCTAGTAACAGCCAATTAATAATATCAGGGAAGACTTGTACCAGACAAATTTTAATAAAACCTTTGCTTAGGTGGTAAATAGTATTAAAAAATGAGTACCAAGCTCCCAATTTGGATCTACCTACCTTTGTAGAGCATATTTTTCATCTAAGACAGTTGTTAAAATCAAGTATCAGAATATGTTACTTCAAAGCACTGTATCATAAAATGCTAAACCGAGGTTTCAAAAATAAAGATTATTCAATTACAATAGTATTACTGTTCAGTACTGTGAATGCTAGTATATTTACAATCATTATCTGACATTTACAATACTTTAAATTTGCAAAGTGCTTATTCCTACTAGCTTTCTGGAATAAAAATTATTGCTTTAATTAAATGTTTACTTCTTGTTCTCTATTTCTCTGCTCATTTTATCTGTATCTTATTTACATCTCTATCTATGTTTATATCATCTATCTCTATCTGCGTGTGCATGTGTAAGTATACATGTAGGTATATATATGACCTTGTTTCTAACTGGCCAAATTTTTTTCCCTTCAACTTTCAATCCTTTTTCACTTTCTTTTAAACCTTTTTTAAAACTTTTATCACCTGCCTTTGAGTTTTCCGTTGCTTCCTAAATGTGAACCAGTGTGTTTCTGTCCAGTGGCATGCTCTCTGTCTGACGGCCATGTCCCTACTTTCCTATCTTGTCTCCCTGGGTTGCTAGGTTCACTCTCTCCTTTTCTCATCTGCTTTTCTCTTTTCTCTCCTCCCTGTATTATCCCCAGGCCTCTCTGGAATAAAATTCAGTTCTCCAGGGAATATCTGTGGCGATTAAAGAACCACAGACAAGTAGGGGGCTCATTAGCTTTCACTTCCACTGTTAGAGCAGAAATAGACCCTGAGGGAAATGAACTGACACCCAGGCTCCCGGGATGACTTACAGGGCAGGACTGTGGGGTGGGGTGGGGGCTCAGAGCTCTCCCTTATCCTCTAATAAGGGTTCGCAGATATCTACTGGTAGTAGCAGAGAAAAACTAAAATGTTCAGTTGTGTGTGTATGTGCATGTGTATATGTTGGGGCGGCGGGGGGGGGTGGGTAGGGGTGAGGAGTGTTTCATAGGTGTCTTGGGGCATGCAGGAAATGGTGGGCATTTGGATCTCCTAAGAGAGGGCCTAAGCTTTGCATATCCCAGTGGAGCTGTACTCCGAGTGGATTTAAACAGAAATGTAGAGGCGCCTAGTTGCAACTCTGTTTGTTATAGGGCAGAAATCAGTGTAAGTCAGGCCAGCCCTGGCTCTCCACCAAGGATTTTATTTCCTGAATCACCAAAAGCATTTCCCTTTGCAGGCAGCCGCGCGTCCCCGAGCCCCAGCATAGAAGAGCAGATAGTGAGGCTCCAAGGCCACTGCCGGCCTAGTCACACCTGCCGGCAGCGGCTTGTCCCAGTTAGGGGCCTCTTGAGCCCAGCTGCTGATCATCCCTAATTGCCCTGGATAACCCTTCTCTGCCCCTGCCGTGAGGTGCTGCCACATCAGAGTGTCCAGTGCCTGGAGTCACATCCCAGGGGCAGCCAGCTGCACGTGTGTGGCGCAAGGGCCCACAGCCATCCAGAGTGGAGGCCGGATCCTGTGGACACTGGGAGAAGATAGGGTGTCCCAGAGCCACATTCGGTGGGGGGGGGGGTGCCCCTCTGGGATTTCCACCGCACAGTCTCAGGGGCATGCACAGTCTGATTCCTTGGCCGCTGCACCCTGGAGACGGTAACCCGAGTCCCTACAGGGCTGGTAGCTGCAGCCACTAAGCTGGGGCTGCTCTGGTTTTTCTCAACGGTTAACATGTCCCAGCTCTTCTTCAATGTCAAAATGTTTTCCCATGAACGCCGGGGGTAACGTTTCCCAGCCTTATCAGCCCTAGCAACCAGAAGCCCGGTTTCCAGGAAAGCAGCCACTTAATCCAGCCTGGTGGAACCCACTCCCCAGCCCAGCGAGTGACTCGGCATTGACGGCATTGACGGCCAGCACTCAGCAGCAGGCTGTTTTTTTTTTTTTTTTTAAGCTGTGGCCACATGACATCATTTCCAATTGGCCACCTTCCTCCTCCTACACCACACAGTCTATCCGCCCCTGCAGCCCAGCCTTTCTCCTTCCCGCAGCCCAGGGTGGTAGTTTGCGGGAGTCGTGGGAATACTTTGAGCTTTTCTGGGGGCTAATTCTCTTTGTTTCTCAAAATATCCCTGGCCCTGGCTGTTCAGTCACTTTCCTGGTAGAGCACCGTGGTTCAGGCCTCAGGAGCGCATGCCTGCTCCCTGAGGCTCCCCTCAGGCTCGCCCAGGTGGCCGGACTGGGTGGCCCTGAGGAAGACCCTTCCCTTTGATGGGGCACCTCCCTCCCTGATATGAAATGGAATAAGCTGTTTCTTTGAACTCCACATCCTGAGAGGCTCTTGGGGAGAAATAACTGTACTTCCCATGCCTGGCCGTTGTCTCAGTAAGTTCGGTGGTGCTCTGGTGAGCCATGAAAAGGTAGGACTTTGTCTTGTGATGTGAGGAGGTTCCTTTACTAACCATATATGTCTCCCTAAGAGAACCAATAAATAATGTGGTCGCTCTGGCTGGGTTGTCTTTCCATAGCTGCCCCAGGAGCATTCTGGCCCAGCTAGCTGCTTCTCCTGTTTCAATTTCCATGTGCTCTTCATTTCGTAACTCAAGGAGGTCCTCGGGCTTAGGGACAGCTGACAGCTCAGCCAGCTCCCTGCTGTGGCACCTGGAAAGGGAGCCATCAGCACTGACTTGCAGGCTTGCTTTGGGGTGCCCAGTCCCGGATGGCCATGAGTCACTGGAAGGTGAGCAAGGATGTGTGCTGGGGCACGGGGACCTCCAGTGCCAGAACCAGAAGAACTGGCAAGGCCATGTGAGCGAGTCATGAGACAGAGAGACGTGAAAGAGCATTTCTCACAGGAGAACTCCACAGATAGCCCTCTCATCTCGTCCTCATCTCTGCCTCTGTCCCCACCAGAAAGGAGGCCAGCTAAGTACTTATTCAGGGAGCTTGCATGGCTACGCTCTGCTAAACATACACTGACACATGCTGAATAGGAGAGCTCAAAAGACTTTTTGCAAACCCATCACACCCGAGCACTTTATTTTACAGATGAAGAAACTAAAACTCAGGAGAAATAACTTGTCCCAAGTCAGGATAGAATCGGACTTGAACCCATCATCCTCTAGGAGCTGTTTCTCCATACACCTTGCTCCACCCACCCCAGCTCCACCCCTTGTGTTTCCATGTTGCACCCAGGAAGCTGAGCACACACTGGGCCAGGTGGTGAGGGTCAGCTGGAAGATTAAGGCAATGCAAAACAGGATTCCATCTCTCCAGTCTAGTCCCTGCACCTCTAGCTCTGCTGACCCCTTCCACCGCACCCCTCAATCCCTTCCGAAGTGATGGCTTTTCCTTCTGGGTCAGACTAAATCCTCAACTCCCTTAGCCCTGGGGGCGAAGTTCCAGGTTACGGTGACTATTCCCTGCCTCCAGCTGTCCTTTTATTATTGAGTGCCTGGAGTAAAGGGAGCCAAAAGGGCCATGGGAGCAAAGCATGTCATTTGGGGAGTGGCTGGCAATGCTGGTGTTGGTGGCTGAGCATTACAGCGGCAGCCAAGAAATCTTTAGGTTCTATTTTATCCTATCACTAAGTGCTGGAGTGGAAATTTCTGAGAACTCCCTGAAAGGTGACAACGTGGACAAAGCTGCTCCCTGCTTTGGGCTTTGCGAGGCATCTTCCCTCAGAGCCCTGGAATGCCATGCATTTGTTTATCTTGCACAGGGTATGTGCCCGCCCACTCTGTCTACCTCTGTTTCCTCCATGGGCTCAGCATGCCAGTGGCATCTAATAAATGTTAAAAAAAAAAAAAAGCAACATCTGAGCCACTGACCTTCACAAAAATGCCTTAGAGACCATTGCCAGAGTAGTTCCTCCTTCATGGGGCCAGAGGAGCAGGCCTTCAGCACTGGGGCCATGGATGCTGGGGGTCCAGGAGTGATGTGGAATTCGCCCCAAACCCAGCCAGGGCTCAGAGGTCAAAATAAGTGGAATGGGGCCAGATGCTTTAACAGAGATGCCTGGGCTATGTACCCTTTGCAAACCAAGGGCAATGGCTTTGCTCTACCTCACCTACCCCTCCAGACATTTCTATGCTGTCAGATGTGCTGGTGAGCCAGCCTTTCAGACCTCAGCATTGGGTTGAAGCTGGGGAACTTTTTTCATTCTCTATTCTTTGCTTGACCCCTCACAAAGTCCCTTCCACCATTGTTCGGCAGAGAGACTTCCTCCTCTGATGGTGAAGGGCAGGGAGACTGGGGTTTTCCAGCCAATCTGACTTTAAGGTTACAGTCTCTTCCTTAACAAATGTCTTTTCTTTACCCACAAGTTCTGGTCTGTGGAGTGTAGGCAAAGTCCTTTTTTTCAGCCAGCTCTCTCCGTTCCTCTTTTTCTTCTTCCCCAAAGACCAAAGACTGGGGGACTGCAATCGGAAGACAAGCTTTATGTCATTTATTTAAGCTTGCCTCAGAACTGACTTGACAGGCAAGGGAGTTGAGACTTGGAGACAGTAAGTAAGCAGGCAGGGTCAGCAGCTAGCAGGAGGACAAGGAGCGCTTTCCAGAGCTTAACGTTTACACCTGTGGGGGGACTCATCACAGGATAGGCACTGCTGCAGATGCCGATGCTCTTGATCTCTTTTCTTCTTCATGATAGCTTTGTGAGAAGGTAGCCATGGCTATCCCCATTTTATAGATGAGGAAGCTGAGGCTCAGAGAGGTAAAGGACTTTCCTAAAATTGTCACTTTGGTTTCTGAGCCATTGTCATAGCAGCAACAAATATTCACTGGGGATCCTGAGCATTATGGATTAACGGACTGTTGGAGTGACCAACTGTCTCAGTTTGCCCAGGACCCTCCCAGTCTTAGAAATGAAAGAGTCAAGTGTCATGTCCTGGGAAATCTCTGCATCTTGGGAAAACCGGATGGGTTGGTGGCCCCACTGAATGCTCCTCCATCTCTTCTTTCATTCCCACAGTGAGGCCATTGCTTTTGATCTTCACAACAATACACTGTTAATTTAGTTGTTTTCTTAGGGAAGACAGAGAGGGACTGTGGGGATAGAGAGCAGATCCTATGTTACAGGGTTGTTTGAGGATTATAGTGAGAAAAATTCTTAACACAGTGCTGGGAAGATGATGAATGATCATTAAATGGCCACTCTTGGGATTAGCCTCATGTATGGCTGATGGAAGGATGGAAAGGAAATTGGGAATAATAGCAAGACTGAGAAATCCTGTGTGGTGGAAGGGAGCACCTGAGTGGAATGGTCATTTGCAGAAAACCTACTCAGAGCCAGGCATTTTCACCTGTTACTGGTGGCCTTGAGGCTGTCACTAGACTGGAAGGTAGGCTATTGACTGGGTCACAGGTGAGGAAATGCAGGCACAGGAAGGCCAGCACTTGCCCAAGCCAGGATGTGGGGGAGCGAGGATTTGAATTCAACTTCATTAGTCTCCAAAGCCCTACTCTTAATCAGGAGCCTAGGCTGCCTCTCAGGGGAAAGGGAATGGGGAAGGAGGTGCTCAAGAGAGACCTCGAGAAAACACAGAGGGGCAAGGGGTGGGTCAGGCAGAAGCAGAAAAAATGGAATCTCTGTGGGAGCTGGGAGTGTGAAGATTTCCCACCAGAGTTTGTAAAAGCAGTCTCAGCGTACTGAGCATTCCTGTGTGTGGGCATTTCTTTGTGCTCTCCCACAGATTAACTCTTCGAGCCTCCCCAAACCCGTGAGGTTGGTATCATTGCCATCATCATCTCCATTTTTCAAGTGAGGAGGGAGATAAAGGTAACACAGCTATTAGGTAAGGTAGCTAGGGTTCAAACTTTGATGGTTAAGGACGAGAGCAATTTTTCTTCTCTTCTTCCTCCACCTGCTCTTCCTTCTTTGTAAATGATGCAGCATTTTCTTTACTTGCAAGGCCAGGTCAGTAGAGTTTAGGCAAAGTCTTCTTTTTAAATCAGCACTCTTCCTTCCTCTTTTATGTTCTTCCCTAAAGGCTGGGAAAAGGTAAATATTTTAGCCCTTGTGCCATGCTGCTGTTTTCCTGCCTCAGGCCCATCCAGGAAGCAGGGCTGGTAGTGGGAGAGACTTAGTGCTTGGTCATCCCATGTGCATACATGAGTGTGTGTGTGTACTAAAATTGTTCCAGGAAAATGTTTGGATTCTGGAGCTTGAAGATCACTCCCACCCCACTCCCTCTTAGATGATCTCTAAATCTTTACCAGCCCTTCATGGCTAGTCTCCTTTCAGAAGCATGGGAAGTGCCAAACCCTGAGATCACCTATTGGCTTTGTCCCAACTCACTGCTCCGGAAGCAGCTTTTTTTCATCCCTTGCACCTGTGTCTGATGGGAAATTGGGGGCATGAGGAGCAGATCAGGAAAGAACCTGTGCTAGGTGTGGTTTCTAGGGCCTGGGCAAGCTCTGCCTCTGCCCCACCTCTCCTGACAAAGGGGATGCCCCATGAGTCACTGGCTCAGGCACTACCTCACCAGTCAGGCCCTCTTCCCAGTGTCACCTCTGCCACACCTCCTCATCCCTGTCCATTACTCACCTGTCTACAGTTGTTTCCCCTCACTGAGTCTGCACAGGGCTTGTCCTGGGACCAGCCCTGCTGCAAACATAGAATTGTAAATGGTCCTGCATGTCAATAAGTTGAAATGGTTGAACAATTAAAACCCAATACCAGCCACAGTTGATGGTCCAACTTGTAAAGAAATGCAGAATCAGCTTCTGCATACTGTGGAGTCTTGTTTCAAGTGGCTTTCACACTGGAAGCTCTTTTTCAGCCAACAAGTTAGGGAATTATATCTATACCAGAGCTACAGAGAGAAACCATCTCTTGGTAGAAAGCATTTTGCGGAACAGCCAGGAGAGGAGATGAACTATGGCATTACATGGTATCTGTGTGAATTACGGTTCATTATGGTTGGAATAACAATACAGAAGTCAATCTACATAGCTTATAGTATGCACTTAACTGAGTTATTGAATAAATGAAAAAAATATCTGTTTTTATGTCTGAAATTTGAGAGAGTACAGATTGAGAAACTGAGAATTCTCTGTAATCAGAATATCAATGCTGATACAAAAAACATGTGATTATTTGAATCCAGACTGTCTTGAACAGTGGAGCAATTTGAGATATGGAAATAGATATGAAACCAGCATGATGAAAATAAAGAATCGGGGACTGAGAAACGTCTCTTTGCCATAGTTGACTAAAGGTAGGGTTGCTGTATGTTACTGCATAGATTTTCTCCTGCACAGTTCTAGAAGACACTCTCCACAGCGACTACGATATGCAGAGTGTTTTGAGAAGTGATGGCTCTAGAAAAGGGTTTTTTCCCGATCCCTTAGTAAGGGTTACGTGGAAAATTAATATCAGAACAAAACAGGGCACATTGTTAAGAGTTTGTCTATACCCCTGTTTCTGCTTGCCTCAATTTGTTTAGCAAATTACATATATAATTCATCTATGTGGATTCAGTCAATTAAAAAATGTAAATTATGAAATAATTATAGATTTGTAGAAAGTTTCAAAACAATGTACAAGGGGTCCCATGTACCCTTCATTCAGTTTCACCCAATGGTAGTATCTTGCAGAACTAGATATAATATTGAAACCAGGAAATTGACATGGGGACAATCCACAGAGCTTATTCAGATTGTACATGCAGTCATTTGTGCGTGTGTAAACTCTATGCCGTTTTATCACATTAAACTAGATTCTTCTACCCACCACCACAATTAAGATGCAGAACTGGTCCAATCCCAAGGGTTTCTCCTACCTGCTATATCCTCCTTCATCCCTAATCCCTGGTAACTACTAATTTGTTCTCTGGTTATATAATTTTGTTAATTTGAGAATGTTAAATACATGGAGATTTAATCCTTTATTTTTAATTGCCAATTTTAAAACTACTTATGAAGTTCTGACTTCAGGATTTCCACACAAGTATTTCTAAGGAGGAGTGCTTGACCTAGGAGGACCCAACCTGATGGGGAATTCAAGACTATGGTGCCTGGAGGGGTAGGCCAAGAAACTAGGAGAGCACTTGTATTTATTAAGCATTCACTGTGGGACAGGTATCTTTCTAAGGCTTTATGTGGGCTATGTATGGAATGATGCCTCGAGAGGCTGCCTCCTCTTCAGGGTCCTCACCCACCCTCATCCAGCGTACACTCTTTATGTCCTTTGAACATGCTTCCATCAGGTCACCATCCCCCAGACAGCAGGAATATCTCTCTAGAGAGCTAGGCATGAGTGATAGGACCTTTGACCACTGAATTATTCAGCTTTGATTTCCCCTTCCCTTAGGTGCAGAGCAAGCTCTGGCTCCCAGGGGCCTGCATATCATTCATCTGCCAGTGATCCTTGGATTGACCTTGCTGCCACCTCCCTGCTGCTAGGACCAGATGCCATCTGGGAGCTGGATGCAGGTGACCTGCACAGTTGGCATTATCTCCTATAGCAACTTGGCTGGCTCAGCTTCTCACCTTGAAGAGCTAGAGGTAAACACACACAGCCATTACAGGCACCCTTGGCATTTTCAGGAATTAAAGGTTAATGGAAAGGAACTCATTGTTCTAAATCCCCATCTGGACGCGAGATTTAGGAAATACCCTTCTTGGGGTTATTAAGGCTCTGGGTCTGGTGAGGCGAAGTTTCCGGTGACATAATGTAATTGGCCTATTATTTGGGAACTCTGGCTAAATGGGCATTAACTGGGACTTTAGACCCAGGAATAGATTACAAGCACTAGTGAGTTCTTATGTCAGGAGGTCTTTGAAAACAGAAGTGAATATGATGGGTCTGAGCGGTTAGGTGCTGTCCTGCCTGAAATAAAGGCGTAGCTCAGTGTTGAGAGTCTTTGTTCCACTCTGATTTTGTGAAATCTCTACTTCTATTTGTCAATGGACCTGTGCCAGAACACCAGTAAATATAGTATAACTATTTTATAGGCAGAATCTTTCCGTATTGTATTCTAATGATACAGTAGATTGAATATCAACAAACATTTTGAAGTTAGAACACCTATCATTTGTTTAATTAGCATCAGGTTCAAGTACCTCATGTTGCATAACATATATACTTTATTTTTAAGGCAAATATAATTGATTATGTTGTGAAGATTTTGTTAGACCACTTAAAATTGAAGGCTGCTTGAAAACTGTGACAATTCTTTCTAGGTTAACAATTCTTTCTAGGTTAGAATATGAAGCCATGAGGCTAGAATTCAGAGACTGACATTTGAGTTCATGGAAGCTCATAGAAGGAAAGAAACAAGTCATGTGTCATTGTTACCGGACACATTAAAAACTATGTGATTTTTTCACCCACAGTGGTAGGCACTTTGATGACTTTTAGAAATTTACTGGTGACTCATTAAACTTTTTTTCTTCAGCCCTTTTCCTAAGAATCCTCTTTCTTGGGCCCCTCCTTATATAGTTAGAACAGCTTAAAGTTCTTATGAGTCCTTCAAGGGCAAAAATAGATTCCCTTTAGAGTGGATTCCAAATCAAAGCAAGGTCCAAAGTGCATCGGCCTACAATGAAGAACTGGAGAATATTTTGTTTACAAATAAGAGCATTGTGAGGTGCTGGAAATGTGATTTTTCCTTAAAGAGAAGTCCTTAGCTTCATTGCATGAACTTACTGTCCACCCTTTCTCTTTGTAGCAAGTATCCTCTGGCAAGGGCACATTAAAGACCCCTACTCACTCTCTCATCTACAAGCCTAAAATTCAGAAAGCTATAAAAGCCAGTTTTTTTTTTTAATATCTGATATCATTTGCTAGCAAAATCTGACCTGAATTGACTATAATTTTATTTATCTCACCTATCTTCATTTTTCATTACAGAAATATTAACATTTGCTAATGGTGCAGTGCCCCAGGTCTCCTCTGAGTGGTGTTACACAACTTGTGATATATGTACTGCGCTTCTTCCTAAAAAGCTGAAGAATTCTGAATTTCTTAACACAGCTTCCCAAGGATTTTGGATAAGGGATTGTGGACTCAAGATTCAACATTTTTTTTTTATAGTACATAAACATCAGATCCATATTTTGATAGGCAATGGATCTCAACCAGATGGCCCAGCTTGTCAGGCCTTTAGTCCCCTGTCACTGACAAAGTCTAAGGCAACATGATCCCATGTAAACCCTAGGCTCCAATGCTTCCTCTGCCCTGTTCGTAATTCAAGCACTAGCAGCACGGCCTATAGGCTGGCTGATCACAGAGATGACCACAGCACTGTGGGCCTGCATTTCCAGGAGCCCTTTTCTGACCCCTCATGCTATTTTTCCCCATGGAAGAGGGAGAGTGAGCAGCAAGTACTTGGCTCATTGCTTTTGTGACTTAGGTATATTTTATTGATATCCTTGTATAAAGTGAGAGAGAGAGAGAAAAGCTTTAATTCAATCAGGATTTTTCCCCATAGTATTTCAAGGAACCCAAGAGATGTTAATGGATGGTAGAGGAAAAAGATTTCCATGGCCCAATAAGTCTAGAAAATGATGAAATAGAATTAAACACCTTTCTTTACTATAGTATTTTCCCAAGTCCTTAATAAACTAATATGCATAGTAAATACCCAAAAGGGGATTGACTAAAGAATGTTTGCCCTTGGACACCTAAATCTTTTCCAACTTAGATAATTTTTGTATTCCATGGAGGCTGTAGGAAGAATTATGTGGAAGGTGACAAAGCTGAATGACTCTATAGTACAGTGGGAAAAAATTCCAGCATAGTCTGTCTCCGTGTTTAGCTATTGTTGCCTCTTCTGAAACAATATAAAAGTTCAGGAGGCTACGGGGGCTAGAGTAACAAAAAGAACGCTCTTCTGGGGACATCTGAACCTTAAAAAGTAATAGTCCCTGAGAGCAATTTCCAACTGAATCTCTTTGAATTTCTTTTATTCTTTAGACAGCTTGCTTTCCATGGTATTGTACTACACATAGCAAAGAATATTATTGCCCTCTGACCTGTTAGCATTTTAAGAACTAAGATTTCTCATGATCCAGGAATATATGGAGGAAAGGAGAAGTCTCACTTTCATGACTGGTCTTACAGTTGAGTTAAGATCTCTCCTAGGAAAACCAACAAATATGTTCCACTGTAGTATTTTAAAGTACTGTTCCACAGTTAGAATGTTAGTTTTACCTATGGAGATTCAACACAACTTTATGAGTAATTCATGGAACAATGTTTTGCTGGAAATAAATACAGCCTTGAGATAAAATGGGGTAGATTGGACTCTTTAGTATTTGCATTCTTAATGATTCAATCTAATTTCTGAATCAAAATTGGCTTCTTTTTATCATGTTTATGGTTATAGCTATTGTTATTATTATTTCTACCATGACTTGCTCTCTTATAGGAATTATATCACTTTACTTCTATTTGATATTGTTGTGCCTTGGTTTCCCCCAGAGGAAAATGGAAATTCGTGAGTTAAGAAATGCCTATGAAATTGGGAATATTCCTGGAGTAGAAAATTATAGGTATTATGAAATAACGTTATTTCTCCCCCCCCCCCCAGTGATCACTGTGTAGTGAGCCCTCAACAAAAATATGACTAGAATGTAAAGCTGATGATCCATGAGGGCAATATTTCTTCTGTCTTCTTACTTGCTGAATCCCCAGGGGTCAGTGGAAGTGCTCAGTACTTGTTGAATGCATGCATGATGAATTAATGACCATCACCGTAGGAAGGAGGGAAGGAAGGAAGGAAGAGAGGAAGAAAGGAAAGGAAGAAAGGAGGGAGGAAACCATCTTCTGAGCTAGCAGGCAGCAGAGTGTCACCTTTGTTCTTTTCTTGTCATGGAACCCAGGAGACATATAAAACTTTTTTCTTCATAATTCTTTCTAAATACATAAAATATGTTTTAATATTCTGAATTTCCTTAGATGTTTCTTTCCCTCCTTATGTAGGTGAGTGAATCAGCTCACTGATCTGGACTTTTGATGAATAAGCATGGTTCACTACTTTTTTAAAAAAAACACACATTTTGCTCTTTTTTTTTATACCCTAACAAACCTGTGTCCTTTTGTAGTGGGGTAAGCCACATTTGGCCTGTAGCTAGCTAGCTAAATTTGCATGCTACTAATATTTAAATTGCTTGCTCTTTTCAAAATAGCCTATGCAAACCCAAGTGACCCTCTGCTCAACAGATATTTTTCTTCCCTAATTGTATGAGTTCCTTTTGCTCCTGCACCTTCTTCCTCACACCACCCACGTTTCCTTCTCCCTGAAGAACTATGGCAAATAGGAATGAAGGTGAATGTGGTCCAGGAGAAAGAATACTAGGTTTGGAGCCAGAGATCAGGATTTGAATCCCAATCTAGCTACCTATCCATCAATGGGCAAATCTCTCAGATTTTTCTAGTTGTACGTACATTACTCCACAGGGCTGTCCTGGAATGCAATGAGCTCAGTGTGGAATGCTTTGCTTTTCCCTGGTAGAATGCCAGAGGAAGCCCAGGACGGGGGGAAGCAGGGCTGGGTCTACATTGTGGCCACACAGCCCCCATCTCCACAGGTTCCCAACCTGTTGGGATCTAGGAAGTGTCTGTGACCAGCCTGAGTTAGGCACGGCCCACATCTTTAGTCACAACTCCTGCTCTAATTAAAAAAAAAAAAAAAAAAATAAATCATCTAGGAGTCTTTCGTTTAATTAATAATAATGATGATGATGATTTAAAAAAATTAAATCTGCTAGACTGTGAGCCAGGAGGTCTGGGTTCTGGACTGAACTCTACTACATTAGCCTCAAATGTCTAACTTTCAATTTCCCCATCTGTAAACTCAAGGAAGTAGACTACATATTGAGTTCTTTCACATTTACTAAGCACTGTTTTTAATACTTACTGGGTAATAACTACGCATTAGGTACAATTGCAATGCCCATTTTAGGGAATAAAAACTGAGGGTCAGACTGTTTCACAAAGGCAGTAAGTAGCAGATCTGGGTTCCAGCCAGGCAGCCAGACTCCCAGGCCTCCCTTATCCACTGCCTCCCAGATTAAGTGACTCCTCAGGGAAGATTGACCCTCAGGGCAGGGACTCCTCACCTCATCAGAGCTGTAGGATGCAAAACAATGAACACCCCTCTCAAGTACTTTTCAGTGTTGTTTTCTGAATTTATTTGATTAAGCAGGTACCCCAGGCCTCATTATGGGATGTTCCTGTACCTTGCCTAGTCTAGCTGCCTGGTCTATGTCAGTTACAAAAGTCCCCAAATACATATTGGTTTAAAAAGGCAACTATCTCTCTCTTGTTTGTGATGTTTTTAGTTAGTTAGTTAGTTAGTTAGTTAGTTAGTTAGTTAGTTTGTTTATTTGTTTGTTTTTTATCTTTGACTACTGAATATAAGAATGAGTGTGGATTAGAAAGGAAAAGGTAAAGACCTGTACTGATTTCATAAACCACCAACTTAGGAACCTGCACTGGTCCTGTTGCTGCTGATAAAGAAACAATCATTTGGAACAATAAGATACAGCCATTTAAAGAGACAGACATCCCAGACAACTGCTCAAAGTTGAACTGTTGTGAAGGGAGAGGCTGGCTCCTTTGAAGTCAGTGTGCCCAATTTTGCTTTCCGAGGTGTGCGCGCTTCCTCTTAATGCCAGCTTTGTCTGCATATCCGAGGGTGGATTTCTGGCTCAGAAGAAGAAATGACGCTGGCTGATGATGAGGTGCGCCTTGTGCAACAACTGAGCTATTGTCCTGTCCCCCACCCACACCCCACCCCTTCCTTTTATACTGGATGCCTGGGCTCATCTGGTGATAGGGTAGCACAGAAGTTTTCCCCCGAGGCTGGCAAGGCTGTCTCTCCTCAGCAGTCAGTAGCAGCCTGCAAGCTGAGGACTGGTCCTGCTTTAGCTCAGAATCCCACTCTGGGTGCATGGGGCTTCTCCTATTTCAAAAGAAAACCCTGCTGGAAAAAAGCCTGGAGAGGAATTGAGTTCAGAGGGAGAGACTCATTCCCTCTAAGCCTTCTAAGAAAAGACTTCAGAGTTAGACTCTGCCCTCACCTGTGCCTCTACCTGTGAAGGGCCCACAGAAATCAAAAGCATTCTAGAGCACAGCCCCGCCTCCAGGTCACCAGGAAGTTCCTTCCTTGTCTTTTTTTTTTTTTTTTTGGTAGGGAGTGCCTTGCTTGTTGTTTCCAAACCAAAGCATCTTTTCCTGACACTCCCTCCCTTTCTGTAGCAGAACTGGACTCCAACTCACAGTGACATGATTTATATTGATTCCCACTTCCTCGTCAGGGACTTCTGAGGGAAGGATGGAAATCCAAAGAGAGGCTTGAGTGCGCAGCACCCAGTGTCCCTAGCACTGCCTCGGAATCGTGGGCAGCACCATGCAAGTGTTTCGCATTTACAGAGGTTGTTGGGTGCCGTAAAGTGAGATCTCAAATCTCGTCCAAGAGTTTTCTTCTGATTTACTCACCTCAGGTTATGCTTGAGTCGGGTTCCAGCACGCACTCCCACACCCACATCAAACTGAGTTGGAATAGCTTATTCCGACTTAGCCTCAGTTTGAATACTTTGCTTTCCCAGGTGGCAGTCAGCACAGAGCCTGTAGGACAGAACCTGACACTGTCAGACCTGGATTACAGTTCTCACTTTTAGGCTCTCAGTTTCCTTGTATGTACAGTGAGTTCATAATGGTAATAATAATAATAGTAGTAGTAGTTGTAGTAATCATAAAATAATAATAATAACAAAAAGATGAAGACTGATGACACTGAACATTCATTGAGTAGCTATTGTGTGTCAGGCATTCATTTTTGTGCTTCACATTCATATTCTCACTTAATCTCTATGACAAACTCATGAAATATCATTTCTATGCCCATTTTACAGATGAGGATAGTAAGGTTTAGACATAGTTTCCTGCCAACGTTACACAGCTCAGAACTTGTCAAATTAAGATTTAAACTGTAGTTGTTTATTTATTTTTGGACTCCTTACGATAACCTCACTATGTTACCCTTGGAATCAATCACAGCCTTCTGTCCATCTATCTATCTATCAATCATCTATCTATCTATCTAATCTAATCTATCAAACTTTTTTTGGAGGGGCATCTACTTTTCACTTCCCTGAAGCCTTGAGATCACGTGGCACCGAGGATAGAGGGGCTACTTCTAGTGCTGGCAGGGCAGAGGGGCAGTGGGCAGCGATGTCCCTGACCTGAGCAGGGAGTGCTGGGCAACCTGCTGCCAGGTCCCCTTCTTGCCAAAAAATCACTGCATAATCTGAGAGAGATTACCTGCTGGCTGATCTACCAGTTAAGACTCACATCTACCGATAGAGCAATATCTGTCCAGTAGGTAGGGGCTCTGATCTTTCTTGCTCACATTTCTCCTCCTGTCTTCTGGTCTTCGCATCAGCTCTTCCCCCCACTGCCGTGCTCTCTCTGCTACCCAGCTCTCTCTCCAGCATCACCTGACCCCGCCAGGGACCACGTCTGGATGATTTCTCTTTCAGTTTTTTTTTTTTTTAATCAACACAGAAAGATTTAGAGTTCTTTGTTGGTATTTTCTTGTCAATGTGTGAGTATGTGTCTGTGTGTGTGTATGTGTGTGTGTGTGTATTTGTGTGTGTGTGGTGAAACAGCTTTATTGAGATAATTTACATACCACACAATTTACTCATTTAAAGTCTATAGTCCATGGTTTTTACTATAGTCACAGAGTTGTGCAACCATCACTACAATCGATTTTAGAACAGTTTATTACTTCAAAAAGAAACTGCTAATCT
Organism: Eonycteris spelaea; assembly: GCA_003508835.1. NCBI lineage: Eukaryota > Metazoa > Chordata > Mammalia > Chiroptera > Pteropodidae > Eonycteris > Eonycteris spelaea. Next base: position 2,373,005 of record PUFA01000193.1, read on the forward strand.
GCCTTCTGTCTCTGTGTGTGTGTTCTAATTTACCAAGCAGATAAGGGGAGAAGTTAAATGAGAGCCTCTTCTCTGCAGTGAAAACTATGATCATTTTAATGTGTTCATGAATTGCCCATAGTTTAAGAATTGCTCCCCGAAGAATTGGCTCAGTAAGATGAGGAGAATCCAATTTGTGAGCACTGGGAGGCCAGAGGTTGCATGACCGTTCACCACAGAAGGCTACCCGCTCCTGCTTTCTTCCTCTGCACGTTGTCCTGGATGGCGAGAGAAGACACCTCTTCCCTGCCCCACCCCCCAAAAAAACACCCATCCCATTAATAAAATAAAGGGCTATTTCAGAAAGCCAATTCCAGTGCAGACAGAGGGGCCTCCAGCCTACTTAAACTTTGTAAAGTCAAACTGGAAGGAAACTCAGAACTCACTTGGTGTCAGTTTAGGCCCCATTTTGTGGACCTGGGAACTGAGGCTCAAGAAGGTTAAGGTAGGGCTGGCATCCAGGTATCTATAAATCCTAGGCTTCCCATGCTTTCATCAGAACAAATAACATTTAGTGAAAGTGCACAATAGGTCAAACTGGCCTAGAGGAGTTTAAAGGAAATCCGCACAAAAGGCAGACTGAATAGGGAGAAACTGCACCTGTGTCTTGTGATTTGAAAACAAAGCATTGTTTGGGAGTGTCTCCCTGCAAAGCTCTTATCAGTTACAAGCAGAAAGTGGTGACCTACTTTATGGTGGAGAAATCTGGCCGGTCACCTAGCCAGGTGACCAAGAGTAACAATCCCACTGATGGGATGTATATGTAGGCCCAGTGTGCTCCAAAGGTGGTACTCCAAGAAGAGCCTGGTGTCATTCCTGAGGGCCGGGGCCAAGGGTGCCTGGTCTGACACTGGTCATGATGAAAGACTGGGCTGACCCAGCTGAGGCGTTGCTGGAAAATTTTCTTGTCTTACTTCTCAAGAAAGAATTCAAAGGCAAGGAGAACAGCAAGCAGGAAAGTGCAAAATTTATTAAAGCAAACGTACACATTCGAGTGAGGGGGAGTGCAGGCTTACTCGAGAGAAAGAGAGCGAGCAAGCAGGATGGCTGGGTTATGAACTTGCTTTTGTTTTCCCTGGATGCAGAACCCGGGAAAATGTAGTGCTGACATAGCCTTGTTATCTCCTCCCAGTAGGCAGGGGGCTTGGGTTCCTGCTTTTTCTCCCTCACGTGGTGTTTCCGAAACTGTCTTGACATCAGGTGCATCATGGGAACGGCAGTATTTGTGATGCAGATGAGATTATAATGATATAATTAGCCAAAGGTCATGCTTTAGCCAAAGATAGAGTCTAGGCTAGGAAAGACTGGTTTTGGCTTATCTCTCCTTGCTGGGGCTAAGACAAGGAAAGGGCCGAGGAGGGGGAAAAATTTCCAGAACCATATCCTGGAGGGGGAGGGTGTTTCCCTGCACTGCCTGTCCTGCCTCATTAAGTCAACTACAGAATGAGAGGCCCTGCTTTTAAGATTGTCGAGGACACAAGAGGCAAAGGAAGGCTGTCACTTTCACATTGAAAGCCACTAAGTACAAAGCATGATCCTGGATTGGGTTTCGAATCAGAAAGGAAACTGTGACGTTGTTGGGACTGCTGGCAGAATTAAATGGGGTTTCTGGTTTGGACGGTAGCTTGTGTCAAAGTTGGTTTCCTGATGTTGATGGTTATGTTGTGGTTGTGTTGGAGAGTGTCTTTTTTGGAGGGAAATACACACTGGAGTATGTAGGAGTGATGGGCATCGGATTTACAACTCAATCTCAAGTAGTTCAGAAAGAAGTAAGGGAGGGAGAGAGAGAGCGAGTGAGAGAGAGAAATAAGATAAAACTGGGGAATCTGGGTGAAGGAGATATGGCAGGTCTTTGCACTGTTCTTGCAACTTTTCTATAAATGTGGAATTACTTCAAAATTAAAAACAATAAAAAAGGAAACCAGAGAACCCCCTCCCAACCACCAGTCCAAACCAAACCAAGAAAGCAAAACATGTTCCCAGGAGGTCATCTAGTGCCGTCATCCTTGCCACTGGAAAGATTTTGGGGAGGAACCCTTCAAAAGTTCTTATTCTTTCTTATTCTCATAATAATATCTATTATTCTTATTAATTAATGGTTCTTATTTAAAAATTTCTCTTATTTAAAAGCTCTGGAGGATAAATTTCTCTTGAACATTCTCAGGATCAAAAGAGCTTTGGGAATTTTATTCCCTTGAATACACCGTCATTAAGTTGTTTTTAATATTAACAGTCCTCTGGGTACTGGGAGTGACAAATTGCCTATTCACTCAATATGAGCATAGGAAACCCTTATGCTTGCTCTGCTGTGAGCTGTTGGAAGGCTCAGAAAGGAGCAGATGCCCAAGAGGCTTGTGTTAATGAGTAGTGATCACTAGACTGAGACAACACATCTCCCAAGTGGTTAGGAAGCTCTTAATTTAGTACAACGACATAACTGAAGCAGTTGTTTTGAGACGTGTCAAGACTGAACTGAGGGCATTTTAATTTAATAATAATCCCTTCTTCTCAGCCATAGAGGAGTGTGTGTGTGTGTGTGTGTGCGCGCGCGTGCGCGCGCGCATACCCATCTCTACAGATACCTGTACATCTGCACGTATACACACGTACACCTGTTACTTAGAACACAGACATTCTCACACTGCGGGTTGTCCAGTATCTGTCCCACCTGTCTCTGTTCCACCCTTTCATGCTCTCTTCTGTAGTGCAAGGAGCTGGAAGTTTGTAAACCGCATTGTCCAGATTTCCTTGTCATTTCAGTTCCTGTCAGTGTCTGCCAATGGCAGGCGCTGTCAGGTGGTTGGAAGGAGATAGGAGCATAAAGGACTTTTGTCCAGTTTACTATGGAAGTGGCAGTGGAAGCAACAATACAAAGTTTGGGCTTTTTGGTCTCTGCTCAGGCGGTATGGTTTCAACAACTGTGGCAGTCGTGTGCCTTCAGGAGCCTGAGGAGGAGAACACTGGGTCCTGGCTCCAACAGTGGCCCCGTGAGCCCCCAGTTTCTACCACATCAACAGGGATGTGGGGTCCTATCTTTCTGTAGAGTGATGCTGGCAGACGTTCTGAGTACATCGGTGAAGGGAGGTACTCCAGTAGTCTTGAGGGCAGCCCTCATGGGTTCTAGACAATTCTAGTTTCCACCCTTAGGAATGGTAACAGATTCCTTACATTATTTATCTCTGGGTAACTTTACCTTTATTCTCCTTTTCTCAACCCTTCTCATATTTTGTCTATTTCCTGTATTAAATTATCTCAGCTTGAAACTCCTGGAGTAGTTTCTGATTCCCCAGGTTTTGAAGAATACTTGGAAAATTCAGGTAGGCTTTTTGTTTTGACACCTTGATGATTAGCAAATGCTTTGCAGCTGTTGGGGTAAGACAGTTTGGAAAAGGAATGTCCTGTTTTTGTTCTTATTTCTGTTAGTAAGAACTTAATGGAGATGTAGAGAAGGTCTATAGCATTTGTCTCCAAATTTTTCTTGTCTTTATGACATTTGATACAATTGTCACCCCCAGTTCCTGTTTCTTTCCGGTCTCCCAGAAGTGTTTCTTACCTTTCACAATATTAACAGGGTATCTAGAAAACTTTCAAGCCCTTCCTTTGGTTTATAATTTGGATTTCAATCCTTCATCTCTCCTTGACTTTACTCTTTTATCAATTTGTTTAGTCTCTTGTATTTAACCATCTCATTGATCTCCCCCACCCCCCCAAAATAATTCCTATTATGAAAAGTTGCTGCTATGAGCATCTAGTGTATCAGTCACTGTGCTAGAATCTGGAGATACAGGAGCCATACAGATACACTTGCTGCCCTTATGAGCCAACCATTTAGGGAAGCTGATGTACTAGTAGATAGGTGATTCCTATGTGGTGTGAGAGGCGCTACAACAGGGAGTGGGATACACAGGACCCTCATCTACCTTTTCCTTAAAAGGCATATCCTTGATATTTCTCCACTTAAATGCATGTGGGCCTCCACGTGGGCTTTCCCTGTACCTCACACACAAGAAATCACTGGTCTGGCCTGACAAAGAACATAAGCCAACAAATGATTAACATAGTTAAAATGAAAATAAATAAATCAGGACACAGTAGTTGTTCAAATAGGGTGCGAGTGTCTGGGATAAACAGGAAGCCCAAGAGCAGTAGAGTTCTTAGTGGCCTTCGAGCAACCACTGTGGTCTATGGAGCAGGACAGCCACCCTCTTTCCTCAAACTGAGGGGACAACAATTCACACTTCTCATTTTCCTTTAGTGCCCAGAATTGCTGGCACTGTTTAAATTATGTCTATTTCTTTTATCTCTTTTTAATACTCTTTTTTTTTTTTTTTGGTTAAGCCCTGTTAGATAACTCAAATGTGCATTAACATAAGTTCACTGAATATATTTGTTGTTATTGTTTTCTCTTTCTTATTATTTCTTGTTTAGTAGGGTCTCACTACATGCACTTTTTACTTACATAAAATTCACTTTACTTATGAGCCAACTGCTCCCCTGCCCAATACTTTTTCTCCCAAGAGAAGAGAGAGACGAGGATGAAAGCAGTGCAGGGTGCAGTGATTCGGATGTGCATGCCCAGGTGAACATGCTAAGAGCGCTGCCTCTGCTGTGTCCAGTCCTTCTGTCTAAGGACAGCTGCTGCTGAAGCAGCAGGCTGCTCTAGCCCAGTGTGCTAACCTGTGCAGAGGTGAGGGCTCTGAATTTTGTCTTGGAGGCTCAAGGAAGGTGGATGACTTCCAAATTGAGATGGACAGTGTAGGAGTTAGCCAAGTTAAGGGAAAAAAAACACATGAGAAAGTCATTTCAGGCCAAGGGCTTTTGCAAGTATAAAAGACTCTAGGCAAGAGAGCCCTGCCCAGGGCGTTTGCCAATGTACTTTAATAAGTCTTGTCTTTGGGGAGAGGAGGGTGAGAGGTGGAGTTGGAGGAAGTAAGTAGGGTCTTACAGGATATGCTAAGGAATTTGGATAGCATGGAAGGACTTTAAGGAGGGATCTTGCTCAATAAGATTTGTATTTTAGAGAGAAGACATCACTGTGGCCAACTATCCAAAGTAGATAGCAGGGAGTTACCCTGTAGGGCAGGAGAAAATCTCTCACAATAATTCATTTGAGAGATGATGGATGATAGTGGCTGTGGGCAGAGATAGTGGAACTTGTGTGCAGGATTTTCTTCCAGAAATTTTCTAAATTTTGGTCCGTTTTGATGCTTTTAGCCTTAGAAAATTCTTTAAATTTTTCTTTGACACTCAGATGAGCTTGCAAAACAACATTTTCAGTGTAAAAGAATCAGATATAGGTGGGTCATCCCCCTCCCTTTGCCAAAAAAAAGAAGAAAAAGGGAAGGAGGAAAAAGAGAAGAAGAAAAAGAGGAGGAGGAGGCGGAAAGGAGGAGGAGGAAGAGGCAGGAGGAGGGGGGGGGGAAGGGAAGGGAAGGGAAAGGAAGGGAAGGAAAGGAAAGGAAAAACAGGTTTCGAATTTTTAGAGAGCTGGTGTTTGACAGTGAGTAGTACCCAGATAAAATACACGTGAACTTAGTTGTTGGTACTTTGGCCATCAAAATCTATTCTGAAAAATTAAGAATAAAAAACAGCCTTGTGTTCAATCTCTGTGTGAAATGAAGACAACAGAGTATTTACTGAACGACTACCATGCCCCCAGTCAAATTTTTGTGGGGAGGATAGGATAAAACCAAAAGAAAGTGAGGTTTGATTCCTGCTTTATATGATTTATAATCAAGTTGGATAGTAAAATGACACACATAGGAATATTAATTATGTAATGAAGTATTAGAATACTGTTACTGGCTTGAAATAAAGTAATATTTTATGGCCAGGAAGGAGCTAAGTGACTTGAAGTTGCACAGAGATGGTGGCCTTGGAAGGCTCTGAAGGGGTGCAGAAGACTAGAGAAGATTGGAGAGGGCATGTGGACTGTGGGCAGGTGGTGCACAGGGGCTGGGCTCTCCACAAGGCCAGGGGTAGCTGCAAACAGAACTGCAGTGTGTGAAGATTTCACAAAGATTGCAAGCTCAAAAGAGCCACAAGTCCCTTCTTTTAAGCAAAAGGTTTAATGTTTTGAGCAAAGATTTCATGTCCTTTTCGAAGGGTTTAATTCTCCTGGGCCAAGGGCTTGGACTGGAAATGCAACCTTGATCTTGGCCAGGCTCACAAAGAAAGGGTAGGCTTGTGTTAGGACGGTCCTGCCTCCCATGGAGCAAATTGTCTCTTCTCATCCTGAGATGCGTCTCTCGTTACTGTGCAGGGAATTGGTCCACTTTTTCCCCAGGAGCTGTGCTGCTTTCAGACAGGCTGAGGGATTTTAAGGAGTAATGGCCTCAATTCCCTCTTTACCAGCTCTTTTACCTAAAGGGCAGAATGGCCCAGGAGCTGATGAGATTCAGCAGAGCAAGGTGCCTTCACAGAGTTGGAAGAGAGCCCTGAGATGTATTTATTGCTTTTGTGGGATCACTTGTCTCTTCCTAACATACATTCCTTACATGCTAAAAAAAAATTTTAAAGCCACTTTGGTTGGTCAGAATGCCTGACCTGACTGTCAGGGCTGTGGAGAAGCTCCGTCTGACAGAAGAAACCTGGAAACCACTTTTGGTGCAGGCCTGTGAGCGCGGAACAGAAAGCACATCCTTGGCTTTAATCTCAAAGGCTTTCAGAACCCTCATTGTGAACTGTTGTCTCAGCCAACGCAGACACACCCTTCCTGAGGATCTCGGGGCTGCTAGAATTTGAGAAGATCTTTGATATTTTAATAAAACTGGCTTTGATTTGTCCCCTTTAAAAGCCAATCAAAATGAGCCCAAATCTCCTGACACAACCGGCCCATTTAATGCATATATTAGTCTGGTTGGGTTGGGTTGTGCTGCAGTAAACAATTGCCCCCAAATGGCTTAAAACCCCAGTGGATTAAAGCTCCAAAGGTTTATTTCTCTTTCTCACTACACATCCATTATGGGTGGGCTGGGGCCGTTCTCCATGCCAGCGTTACTCCAGGATGTGGGCGACCAGAGCAAGCACTATCCTCAGGTCGGCTGGTCTCCAGGCCAGATGTAAAGAAATGCCGGGCGAATAACCACCACCACTTTCTAGAGCTTCTGTCTGGACACGTGTCACCTCTGTGATAGTGTGCCTGGAAGGAGAACTGGAAATTTGGTGACTCCCAAACTATGTGACCTCTGAAGGGTGGGAGTGGAATGGTGGTGCGACTGGTTCTGGTTTGATGGGCTGGAAGCCAGAAGGCCAGGGATTTCCCCTCATTAGCTCTTGCACATCAATAACCTCTAAGGCACATGTTTCCTTACCCTTTAAGTAGGAAGTTGGGTAGAAAGGGGTGGCAAATGGAAAGGAATAATTATACCTGTTCGACCTGCCTCATAGGAATGTTGTATGCCTCAAAATAGGGCAATGCCAGTGAAAGCGAAGTAGCAATGAAAGGGGATAAAAGTGTTTTAATAATAGGCTAGTGACTGCTCCAGGGAATTGCAACCCAGAGGTGGTTCTGATGTATAGTGGCATTTATTAGGATAAAGTTACAAGAAACAGAAAATCAAAAATAGCTATAGCTTAAATACGATAGACACTTGTTTATCTCTCATGAAAAGCCGAGAGGCATGCGGTCCAGAATGGGCTTGAAGGCTCCACAATTCTCAGGGCTCTGGCTCCTCCAACATTGCTTCTTTGCCATATTCTGTGTGTCTCCCTGTTTTTAGCCCAGGCTCCCTATAAACCCAAGCTTGAGACAAAAATCGATGCACCAGTAAAGTCTAATTTATTGGAGAGTACAACCTCTGGAAGCAAGAGGGAGGGAGAAATGGGGGTGAGCCAGAGAAAGAGGGAGTAAATTACAAAGTGGTGTATTACTAAGCTGGCTGCAGCTTTTAACGAATGCAGCCCATAGTTTAGTCTTGTGTGATGTTTCCAGAAAGGTCTATTGGGGCTTGGAATAATAAATGTGGGAGGAGGAAGGGAACAGAATTGTTGTGTGGTCCTGTCTCCATTGGCCAAAGATGGCTTGGATGTGATGGTGATCTGGCTGTGACATCTGTCAAGTCCTCAATCATCAGGGTTGATTCAGCTGATCTGGCTGGCTGAGTGGGTGTCCTCTTTCTCCCTCACCACTCTGTATGTCTCCCTCCCGAAGCTACAAGCTGGGTAAGAGAGGACAACTTTTTTGACAGAGAGGATCATTCTCTCTTCAAAGGTATATGAGTACCTCTGAGCCCCTCTTAGAACCTCCAAACAAGCTTTTGAGATCCATTTGTAGAAGAAAATAGTGTAGTTAAGCCTCCAAGACTCCAGATGCACCCAGCATTGTATGTGTCAGTCTGCTTTGCTTTAAAAAAAAAATGTTGGCTTTAGAGGCCATCAGGACCCTCACACTTGCAGGTGGCATTGTCTGGAACCTCCTACAAGGGAAAGCCAGATCTCAAAACAGCAGCAGAAGCATCTGCAGCCTGAACGAGGGCACATGGAGCCAGCCGGCGAGTGAGTGTCCATCTCGGTCTGCAGCCCAAAAGGCCTGGCTTGGTCAGTGCACTTGCTTGGGTGAGCAGGTCTCACATTGTCTTGTTCTTCAGCAGGAACAGGGACGAACTGGGGGAGGAAGTGAGAGGCATGTGATGTGGGGTGTGAGGAAATTTGATGTTGCGTTGTGCCTGCACACAAACGTGAGGAGCCAGGAGTGTCTGTCGCAAGGAGCCCAAGCCAGCCAAGCAGGTGAAATGTCATGACACCATAACCTCTTCCTCAAGATGGCATGGACTCAATGAGCCTCCCTTTAAAAGATTAAAATCCTTTGGGGGCCTACAAAAATGTAGTTGGCATCAGGTGATCCTTTCAGAGGATGATTAGTGGCATTGAGCAGAGAAACCATGGTTGAGCAAATCCTGGGAGGTACATAAACTGGCTCTGATATAATTCATAGGCCAAAATGGCTGCATGAGCTCCAGCCATCATGTCCATATATCTGCTAATAAATAAGATGGAAAGGACAAGTTTGAATACAACATATTTGCTGACCTCCCTTGGGCCAGAATTTAGTTCTAGCACCACACTTAGATACAAAATGGAGTCCTTTATTCTGGACGGCAAAACTGGCAGAAAGGTAGTAGCACAGAATCCTGGGGCCAACAGGATACTCGTGCCACAGCAACCAAGGTCGAGAGGCCCTGAATTGCACAACAGATTGTCCCCAGTGTGTATTTTCATTTTAAATAGACATGAACAGGGACGTGGGAGAAAAAAGGAGGGAATCAGGGATAGGCAAATTGTGGGGGAAATAGGGAATTTTATTGGGGAAGACAGAGATGTGGAGGACAAAGGAGAGAGGAGCAGAAAAGTGAGAAAGGAGGGTGAATGCAGAAAGAAAAGAGGGGCAAGAGCATCTCCCAACCCCCACACTGGGCTCTTACGATTTCCATGGAAACCGCAGACTCTTCAATGGCAACAGATGGAGATGAGTGTGAGGGTGGGTTCTTCACAGCAGCAGCACTTCTACCAGCCAGGGCTGCACTGACCTTGACTGGTACTCATCGTCCCCCTGCCCTTTGCCCCAATGCCTGGCCAGGCATATACCCCACTCTTATCTAAACCTTCTTCTGCCTCCTTCCCCTCTCACACTGGTAGAGTAATAACTCATATAGATTCTTTCTAGGGTTGTGTGGTCCAGACTTACCCCATCAGCCTGACCTCAACCTTGGCATCTTCTTTGGCTCCCCTGCACTCTGAAATGGCCCTTCTTGTGTCTGAGAAGCTTTTGGGGAGATAAAAATGGGATCCATTCTGCAGGATATTAAAGCTAAACCAAGGAAACCCCATCCTCTGGAGAACTTAGGTCTCCCAGAGGAACAGACTCTTCAGAGATAATGTTGGACAAGGAGGGCTGGCTTTGGCCTCACTCACACACATTTTGACCCAGGGAAACTGTGAAGAGAAGATCGCTCCCCACCTGGTTGAGTCCAGAACTGAAATGAGTTTCCCAGACCAGTATGAACTGAAACCACCCAGTCTCCTCAGGCAGCCCAGCCTCCTGCTGCATCTGCTGCATCTCCCTTCTGCCCCAAGGAGCTGGCTCCACCATGTGTCTCAGCACTGCCAGACTGGTTCCTGCCTTGGCTTCGATGCTCTCATAACAAAAGCATCTTTCCCCCAGACACGTCATGGGGTGTGTCAGGCACCAGGAAAGGATTCTGTACTTTTGGGTTTTCCTCGCCTGAGGTGGGGTAGGAATTGGTAAGGGGCTTGTTTGCCTGAGTAGGACATGGCTTTGGCCTTTCCTTCCCAGCACAGCTTTAGATGCTGAATCACAGCAGGGCTTCCTGCTGAGCTCTCCAGAGGTGGCATGGGCAATGTGACGAGTTTCAAATCTCGGCTCCGCCAGGTACTGTGCAACCTTGACACATGACAAGGCTCTCTGAGCCTTGGTTTCCACATCTGTAAAGTGAAGATATGACAGAAACCTGATGGGTTATAGTGGAAGGCCCCTAACACATCCTGGGTAAACGTTCAATTCTTTCCATCCCTCTCTGCCCTAATGCTTAGGGGCAGGGAAGCTTGCTTTTGTCTCCTATACGAGGATGAGCACTTGAAGGCAGCCTCCATCAAATAGTTAGCCCCAACAGTGCCCAGCACACACTTCATCTGCGAGCCACAGTCCAACAAAGTGCTTGTCAGGCCTGCAGGACCATGGTACCTTCCCAGTGCTCGGTAGGGACCGTGGTAGTTTGCAGATTCCTTTCTGTATTGATGTTGGCCACAGGCCCTACTGGCCAGCTGGGCAGGTGCTGTGCTGGACAGGAGAAAAGCTGGGTCAGAACCCCAGGCTTGGCACACACGGTCTCATTGCTGGCCACCACCCTCACCTTCCAGGCCACAGCCATTCCTTACTCTTACAGGGAGCCCCACAGCAGTGCTGTGGAAGGCAGCCCACCACCTTGTGGTTAGCCTCGTTTCCAGGACCATTCCACAGCCTTAAAAGTGTTATCTCAATTAGCAGTTGATATGTGGTCACGGGGATGGAGAGCATGGCAGAGGGAATGGAATGCAGTTAGCATTCATATGTTGGCCAGGTGGAGGGCCAGGGGAGGGAGGGAGCAATTAGGAGGATCATTTTATGAACTATATAGATGTCTAACCAATGTACTGTATACTCGAAACTAATTGAAATAAATAACTAAATTTTTTAAAAGTGTTGTCTCTGAGCAGGGCCTCTCCCACGGCCCTCTCCGAATGCCACCTTAATTAAAACTCTTCCCATATCCCTGTTTTCACTTACTTTCCCCCATTCTTTGTCATGCCCTCAAATCTTTTTCTTTTAATTTTTTTTGAAGAGTAATATTCCTTAATGTTTTTTCCCCCAACAAAAACCAAGTTCATGGCCATGTATTAAAAGGGAGAAAGGGGATCTTGAGCATTCAGGTAACAATGACAGACAGCTCTGTCACCAGTTTGTAGGTGACCCCAAGGAACTCATGTAACCTCCCCATGTGGATTCCTCATTTATTCTAGGACATGGCAGGGAGGTGTATTCTGATGGAATAGGTGCCTGTGTAAGGAGCCCAGCACTGTGTGGATTAAACAGTGACATTTGGTAGGGAAGAGAAGGGAAGGGTGGTAGGCTGGGTGATGTGTTGGAGTTCTCCCCCTGCACACATAGGGGTGAGCTGAGCCATGAGATGGGAGAAGGCTGGTCTGAGCAGAGAAGTGTTTACAGAAGGGAGAGATTTTGGGTGGAGAGAGATAGTGAGGTCATCCCCGTTCCAGGTACTTCTTGGGAGAAGCATGTCGGGTGGGAGTTGGATGATTAGGCTGCAGTTGAGTCATTCTGCCTCCGAGAAGAGATGGAGAGCTGGCAGTAGGAGGGGATGAGAGGTGAGGTGGCAGGAAGGGCTTTGAAATGCAACGAGGGGCTTTGCGGTCTAGTCTGGGAGCCTAGAGTACAATAACTAGTCATGTCTGTCGTTGTGCACGGGTGGCTGGCCATCTGAGCATTCTCCTCCCCTCTCTCTCATCTGTCCCCACCCCTGGGCTGGAGGACCCACCTCATTACATAATTTTCAGATGGATAAACTGAGGCATGAGCCACTCCTGGTTCTGAGAGGAGGGGATGGGAGTTGTGTGCTGTAACTCCTCGCTTAGTCATTCATTACACCCATGTGCAACTCTCCTGTGAGCCCCATCCTCACTGATTCATGCCGGCAGCACTGTGGTAATTTCCTCTGTCAGTGCAGTGCTTTGGGCTCTGGGCCCCTCCTCTCCCCACCACTTCTTCCTTACAGTGCTGCACTGCCTGAAAGTGCAACCACATAATAGTGCCTTTGTCTGGTTTATCTTCTTTTCTCTCTCTCTCTCTCTCTCTTTTTTTTTTTTTTTTTTTTTTTTTTTTTTTTTTTTTTTTTTTTTGCTGCTCCTTTCCACAGGTGCTGGGAAGAGGCAGAGCTCTCCTATAGAGTGAGACTAGAGGCATCAAACCGCCTCTTTCTCTTTTGCTGCCCCAGAGATCAGGGAACTCCCACATGTCGTACTGAGTGTAGGCCAGCTGTCCAAACCACAGGAGAGTGGTGGCAGCAGGCGTGGCCCGGCTACAGGCCTGAGGTGGGTGACAGTAGGCCCCCAGTTCTTGGCCAGTGCCGAGAGTCTTGGGGGCTCATGAGCAGATGAAGAAAAGTGGTTTCCCTATTCCAATCACCTTCCTGTTTTATTAGTTTAATCTTGAGGCTTGATAGTACCATAAAAATTTGAAGTGTTCATTACGCTAATAAAATGAAAACCAAACAAAAACCACTGTCCAATGAACTCTCAATCAGAGAGCAGAGCACTGGGGAGCCTGTACCCAAGTTTTGGCCTGGCTACCAACAGGCCGAGCGACCGTGGGAGGGTCACCTCATCACTCAAGGCCTTGGTTTTCTCACTTGTAAAATGATAGGAGTGTATGATATTGCTCAAAGGCTTCTCTGGTTTTCAATATTATGATGCCAAGTCCAGAAACACTATTATGAGCAAATAATATGGTTATAAAGCAAGTTACCAAAATACTGCTACCACTACTAACAATAATAAAGTGCAGCTACTCTGACTTTTTTTAAATGGAAGTATTTTATTTTAAAGATGACTTGAAATATGCAGAAGTTGTCCTCCCCTTCCCCTAAGGGGATGAATATTTTCATGTTCCATAAGAGGGGGCCAGGACTGGTGTGGCTTCAGCTCAATATTTATATTTCAGATAGAATTAGAAACTTGCTTCTCTCCTTTAAGCACTGGAAGGAATTAGTCACACTTCCTTGTGGAAGTAGAGAAGGAATTCTCTGCACTACTCAAAAGGCTCTTTCAAAAAGTTCTGGGGACAAGCACTGCAGTACGTGTGTGTGTGAGAGAAAGAGACAGGGAGATGAAGAGAGAGAGAGAGAGAGAGAGAGAGAGAGAGAGAGAGAGAGAGAGAGAGAAGAGGGAGAGGTTTGTGAATAGGAAAAAAATGATTAAGATATGGTCACTGACCTCAAGGGTTTGCTCACCAATGGGAGGGCTTAACATGCTAACAAATATAACTATTACAGGGTAGAACAGGGCCATACCAAAGGGTCCTGTGGAGAAGGAAGGAAAAGTAGTTAATTCTGTCTGGAAGGAACCACAAAAGACTTCCTGGAGGAGGCGGCATTTGGCATGTGAACTTCCCCTGAAAGGTGAGCTGCATATCTATGGGTAAAGAGACTGAGGAGGACATCTGGGTGGAGGAAACAGTAGCTGCAGAAGTAGGCTGCTCTTTCTCTCTCTCTAAGCCCTGGGGGTCCTGGCCCAGGCCTTCCTCGTACCCATTTCTCCCCAAGTAACCCAAATAAGCAGCAGGTTGGTCAGTGCTCTGGGGTTCCTCCTCCTCTTTCTTGAGGCGAAGCTCTCTGCAGTCTGCAGGCAGCGATGGGAGGGTTTTCATTTCACTTCACAAAATCTTTTCTCAGAACCACAGTTGGTTCTTGCAAAATTTTCCGGTCACATAAAAGCCAAGAGGCCAGTTTTTGAAAAGCTTTATACAGCAGAAAAGGAACGACCAGGGAGGGATGTTGTATTATCGATGAAACTCTCTGTCTTGATGGCCCCTTACAGTTGAAATGGAGAAGGGAGGGGTGAAAATGAGACCACAAGACTTCCGTGAGCAAAGTGATGTCCTCGAATGGATAAACATTTTCATAGATGGTGAACACTCTACAACTTGTCCATCCCTCATCTATTCAGTCACCTTCCAATATCTTGTTCAACAGCTGCAGTGTTGGGAATTTTGAAGGACAGTGTGGGGAGAGAGTGAGAATTCCAAGGATGAATAAAGTGAATTCTCTTCCTTTTAAAGTTGGAAACGAGTAATGATATTATACAATTGACAAAGGAGGCGGCTACAAGACACAGTGGGAGGTCTCTGTGTCTTGGAGTCGAGGAGGCGTTTTTTCTGGGTGGTGAGAGGAGAAGTGGTTTACCCACAGAGATGGGCAAGAAGGATGTTCTAAAAAGTGAAGCAGCAGAAGCCCTGAGTCCTATGTGTTTCTGCCACTGAACGTCACGCCGCCTCCCTGGACCTCCGCCCAGCAAAGGTAATTGTTCATGATGTGCTGTGCAGCCTTTCGTCACAGCTCATCACAAAACGTCAGCTCGTTTCCCTGGAGCCTAAGCCAGACCCTGGCACATGCTAGAAACCTAATCGTTTACTGTTCATGAAAGCAAAGCACTGTCATCCTGTGACGAAGGTCCAACAGCTGTTTTTTGTCAGGTAGAAGAACACATGCTGTTACCTTGACTATACTCAGAATGGAGCACTCTAAATCCATTCCTATCATGTTTGTGAGAGTTTGTTATTCTAATAAAAGAAGAGATACTAAGTACATCTTAAGCGTAACGCTTGCGAGTGTTAATAAGCTTTGAATATATAAAATGAACACATTTTTTAAAATTAGGCATAGTTATTATGATTTTAGTGGCTGTTTATTGAGAAGGGAGAAGGAGTTTTGCGCACTATTTTTTCTAACTATTTTTCATTACTTTGATTTTTCTTCTCAACCTCCTGTGATCTCTAGAGGATGTCCGGGGGTGGAATACATTGACATGAAGAAAGCATCTAGAACTATGTGGGCTTGAGAGAGGGTGGAGACTGGGCCTGCACATAGTGAGATGAGAAGAGAGGCCAGAGTGTAAAAAAGAGTCTGGATGGGAGGCAGTGAGCCTGGCAGGGCTGGGGCTGAGCAGGGAGGAGGCCAGCGTTCACGAAGGGATAGATACAGTCTGAAGGCGAGAGGAAGGGATGCAACTCCTAGAGAAAAAAGTGGACTTGAGGCATGCAAGAGGCACTCTTTGCATTTCATGCTTCATCTTCATTTTCATGCCCGCCTCCCACCCCCATGCCCGGCTCCCACTCCCACCTCTGGAAATGAGACCAAAAGTGAAGACTGCGGATCTTTTCAGGCCTGGTCAGCTCCCAAATGATGGCATCTGGGGGACCTTCTCTTATTAGGGAGGCCCAATGTAGAAGCGATAACGCAGATGGCCCCTAGAACCTACCTGCGTGGGAGAAAATCCTGCCATTCTTTTTGATGGCTGTGTAACTGATTAACTTTTTGGTGATTTAGTTTCCTTGCTTGTAGAAAGCTCAGGGAGATTAAGCTCATACAGAATTTAGAACAATGCCTGATGCAACATTATGGCACTCAACACATAATAGTAAAGATCACTGATGTTCTTATCATTTCTGCTTAATCTTATCATCCCAGCGGACATCCTGAAACACATTTGGTGGCCTCAGCCTGATTTCTGGTAATAAAGGAACTGGATACGATTGCTTCTTTTGTTTGAGTCAGTTAGGATGTTTTTAGCTGCAAGTAATAACAAATGGCTTCTTTCATAAGCATGTTTATTTTAACTTAACAGAAAGTTCAGCAGTAGGTGATCCATCAGGTTTTGCTACATCTCTCAATCTATTTGCCTGATTTTGAGTCACTTAGAGGGTCATCAGCCAGTCTACCAAGGTTGAGCAGAGAACAGAGAAATGGTCAAACCAAGTAGGTTCATTTGATGAGGTGTGGCCACAATGGAGAAGAACCACATTTTTTTTTAAAGAAATATACTAGATGTGTGTTTCCACATGTGTGTTGTCCTATGAGGTGGTCACCTTGGGAAGTAGAGAACTACTTCTAATGTGCTGTGTTGCTCAAAGGTTTTTGAACCCTTCTATTGGAATCTTTCCCAGAGGTAGATTATGAATCACATACAAATGTTAATATTAAATTTACAGTGAGAACCCATATTGAACACCAAATAGGCCTCGCTTTCAACATGTGCATTCATACATTTCTCAGTTGGACAAATATTTTGTGCATGCCCACTGTATGCAAGCAAGGAAGGAAACTACTACTTGTATTAAGCTATAGCTCAGGGACTTTGCATGGGCGATTTTGCTTACCTCATGTGGCTCTGTGCAGTCAGTACTGTCCTTTTCAGTTGAAAGATGAATGAATGGAGATTTGTACCAGTTAAGTAACATCCCTAAAATCACACAGCATGTGCTTTGAATCCTGCATTCACTCCATCTTTACCACACTTGCTCCACAAGATATTGGCCACCCTCAAGTATTTATAGGAAAGGCACAAAACAATCACACAATGATATAGAATGCAATAGTGTCCTAAGAATGTATAAATGATTTAATAAAGGGATATAGAGTCAGGAAAGATTCAGTTTAGCTGAGAGTATCAGAGGACTTCACAGAGATAGACTGAGAAGGGAGCACGGCAGTGGGAAAGGGCAGGGGAAGAAGGGTAAGAGGAAGCCTTGCCTGGAGCACATGGCGGTGTGGGTGGGGACAGTGGGAGAAGGGCTGGGAGCTCAGGTTGGAGCTGATTTGTAGAGGTTGAAGACTTTCTATTTTATTTCATAATTGTTACAAAGCCCTTGAAGACTTCAGCAAGGAAATAATACATTAAAAATATTTTAGAGAGATTAACTTGACAGTAATGTCCAAGATACATAGGGAGAGGTCTTGGAAGTAGAGAAACCATTTTAAAAACTATTAAAGAGACCAAGACAAAGTATAATGTTTCTAAGACATTTGGATTTCATGGACCAGTCAAGTTTCTCCCTAAATTGAAGGGACTGACATAGGTGTTCCAACATTTTATTTTGCTAAATAAAGGCACAAACAACAAAAACAACCATCTCAGTTACTATCATTTCATAAATAAAAAGGCATATCATTGTCCATAAAGCAACATTATCTTTGTGTAAAGGACAGTGTTTCTCATAAAGGACATTTTGGACCTGTATCCACATATGCCTGCTCTTCTGAACACACACACACGCGCACACACACACACACACACACATTATTTTTCTCATTTCATAACAGAAATGCAAAAACTTGGTTCTGGATATGCCTCTAGCTCTAGGACCCACTGTAGGAGAATATTGTGTACCTTCCTAATAGCCCCTTTGTCAAGGGATGGTCCTCATCAATAAGACATTACTGAAGGAGCTCACTCAGATACCTACGTTAACACCCACGATTCTGCCTGGACTAATTGAAGTGCTGGCACCAAAACTGGGCTCCTGGTTAAGTTGGTCCAATCAGTGGCTGGTCAGTGGTCCCTCAAATCTCTCTTATCTAGAATTTGAACTGAATGACATAGGCTGCATTTAGACTAGAGGGCACATGAGGGGTTGGGATAATCATTGCAAGACACAAACAATCATTTTGCTAAAAATGAAACATAAAATAATCTATGGATTTCAGTGATTTATAATTATTTTTCAAGGGACTTGATGCCCTTCTGCAGAATGACATGTGGGGTTTATTTCTAAAAGAAATTCTTGGGCCCAGGCCTAGACTCTGAATCAAAGCTCCAGAGTGGGAGCCCAGAATCTGCATTTTAAACAAGCTCTCTAGGTGACTCTTGTGTCTGCTAGCATTTGAGAACTTGTCTCCATTATCCTTAGAGAGCTGGCTATATTATTTCACATTCTCTCACCTCTGGAAAACATAGGGAACACTAAAGAGTGATTCTTTTATCCGTCTATTATGAAGAAAATCAACAGTTTTCATGCTGCAAATCTTTTTGAACCTTCTAGGGCACAATCATTCTCATAAATAATGGAATCCAGACGATATCTTCTTTATAAATACAGTCCAATGATGGCACCTGGGAAGGTTTCTGCTTCCTCCCAAAACAGATCCATTATATCTTCTTTATAAATACAGTCCAATGATGGCACCTGGGAAGGTTCTGCTTCCTCCCAAAACAGATCCATTGGTAGGTTCCACCTCTGTAGCGTCTGTCGGCATTGTGGTAGGTAGGAGATCTGTTCCTCTCTTTCCAAACAGCTAAGAAAGCCTCCAGTAGCCTTCTCCCAGGGTCATAAGGAGCAGAGTGGCTCACAATTGCAGAACTTACAATGTGGCCTTAGGTCCGTTGGCCCTGGGAGGAATGTAAGCAGAATTGTCCCTGTGGTCTTTCAAAATGTGCAGTTCTGGGCTGTGAATGGGAGGTATGACTGCCTCAGTTCTTCCTTGGATGGTAAAAATGTTTGATTTCACCCACAGACATTATGGTTGCTATTGCAAGAATGTCCCAAGTATCATTTAGAGTTGAGTTTTAAACAAAAGGGCATCCATCCTCTCTCAGACAATATGAGACAGACAAAATTAACACTCATCTCTCTATTAATGGCAGACACATACATCATTTAGAATTGGTTTGGTTGCACGCAACAAAAAATCCAATGACTCTCAGCCTAGACCATTAGGATGGGCCCACGATTAGTTCAGTGGCTCAGTGAGATCAGTGAGGCTCTGGCTCTTTCCTTCTCCTCTATCATTTTCAATGTGTCAGCAACATCCTACCTTCTAATCAAAGATGGTTGCCCAGCTCAAGAATCAATTGGCTTGCTCACCATAGAATCCCAAGCAGGAAACAAGGAGAGCCTTGGCAAAAGGGCCTCGTCCTCTGGCATCTCTCTCTCATCAAGAAAAGATCTTTCCTGGAGGCAGGCCCTAGTCACGTGTAGACTCTTGGATCCATAACTGCCATTGACAAGGAACAGTCACTACCACATATAAGGGCTCTGTTACAAGGAAGGGAGGCCTACAAAAAGTGAGGCCTACATGGTGAACAAATATTAACAAATGATGATTTCAAAGGACTTTGTTTTTCCCAACCAGAGCATTGCATCTGATGGAGAGGCATGTGTTGCCAGGGAGAAGCATGAAGGTGAAATCAGAACTTTTCCTTAGAGAATTTCTAGAAGTGTGAGCAGGTGAAGTCAGGAATGCTTGAATTTGTGACAGAGCCATGAGAGGCTCTCTCTACTCCATGCCACCTGTGGTTCTTTAATCTGCCATCAGTGTATTTGAAAAGCATTGCTGGGCTTCCATTTCCTGCTGTGAAGCTGTAAGTAGAGCATCATCAATAGAGCCTTTCTATTGGACCTTCCTGCACTCAAGTTCTGGTCCCACTTGTTTCACAATTATCACAAAAGAGGCTCTGAAGGAATGAGTGCAGAGAACTTGGTGAGGCTGGGGTGAGGTTTCAGGGATGGAGTATGGGTCCAAGAAGCTCCATATACAAAATAAGATTATGATGGCATAGGAGCCCAGCTGCAGGGCGGTAGGTGGGGGCTGTAGGTAGGTAGGCTGGAAAGATCAGGGGAGTGAGGCTGGCTGCAAATTCAAGGTCAGGGTGAAACCTTGAGAAGCAGCATTACAAGGCCATTGAATTTGTCCCATTACATCACATTGAGAAGAGAGGTAGAAAGCACACTAGCAGTGTTGTGTTGGAACACTTATATTCTTTCATCAACAAATTTTCACAGAGTATTTGCCATTAGTCAGACTATTAAGTGCTGAGGTTTTGAGAGCAGCTATGAAACAGAGAACTTAATTATGAAGATATTCACTGTTTTTTAGTGACTTAAGATTTTTCATCCCTCTCTTTGTATCTCTGTGTATCTTTTTCTCATTAGCTGAGGGCTCATTCTGTGTCAAATGCTTCTCATACATCATCTCATCTGAGTCTCTGAGGTACCATGCTCTGAGGTATAGATTATTACACTTTACAGCTGGGAAAACTGAGGCCCAGAGAGGTGACAGGACTAATCTAAGGTCTCATAGCTAGATTCAGATAACAAAGCTGGTACATTTTTCTTCTCCCTTATGCCTACTTTTTCTTCTTCAACATTTTATAATATTTTATTAATTTTTATTTCTAATCAAATAATATAAACAAATATTTTAAACTCTAATAGTTCTAAACTTTATCATGAAAAACTGTTTTCTTGCATACTTTCTCCCAATTCTTCCTGCTTTCTAGAGGCAACTACTTTCAAATGTTGGCTAGTTCAGTTCTAATTAATAGGCTAGTGATGCTATTTTTGATGTGTTAATTTTAGACATTATTTATCATTTTCCAGTCATGAAGTTTTAGCTCTCTGTGCTGGACACTGTCTGTCTGCCACTTCTTACCCTGGACATTCCCCAAGGAGGCCAACCTTTGCAGATGAAGTTGGGTCTGGTTAATGGAGGCATCAACAGGAGATTGAATTGGAGAGGGGACGAGGGAGATGGAGTGTTTATTCTCCTGGATAAGACCCTTTCTCCTCTTCTGGCAGACAGCCTTATCCTTACAGCTGCTCTCTGAGGTTCTGATAATCTCCTCCCCTTACCCTTGAGCTTTCAGGCCTAGAGGTGGCGGTGACTCCCTGCTATTGTTAGCGCCTGGTATTTCACTATCTGTGTTTTCCTAAACTCTGTCCACACTTTTGTAAATAGTTCTCAAGTTACAGTTTCATGCTATTTACCTCCGCCCCATCTCCATACAATATATTGTTTATATCATCAGTACAATGTTTACATTATTACCCTATATAAATATTGCTGACTACATAGCCAAGTACAGAATTTTGAATTATGATTACATTTTCTTTACCAAACCAAATTTTGTTTTTATTGTATTTAACTACCTATTTTTAAAAAAGTTTTCTATGTATCTGCCTTAATTTATTCCACACGCTTTATCAGATCTGTTAAATGTCTTTAAATGCTGTTTTCCAAGGATTCAAACATTATCAGTTCTCTGTATATTTTTCTTGGGGGTGAGAGATTGTTGAGTAAATAAACCTCTATAAAAAGAGAATTTGAT
This sequence comes from Eonycteris spelaea, assembly GCA_003508835.1. Classification (NCBI taxonomy): domain Eukaryota; kingdom Metazoa; phylum Chordata; class Mammalia; order Chiroptera; family Pteropodidae; genus Eonycteris; species Eonycteris spelaea. The sequence goes on from PUFA01000193.1 coordinate 2,394,215, forward strand.
GCCATGCATTCCGAAATTAAAATCATAACTAACAAACTAACAAAGTGATGAAAACAGGAGTTTAATTTCCCGGGATCCTTTCATTGATCTTAAAGGTTTCACTTTCCTTGGCAAATATTGTGACAACTAATAGTCCTAAATATTTTACTAAGCAATGCTGCGATTTCTTTCAGATGTGTCTTATCATCACCCCTTTAAAATATCACATTTTAAGTTTGCTAACTTTTAGTTATAAGGTCTGCCTCCTCTTTGTCTACCGAGGCTCATAGGATTTCATCTTCACTGCCTAATCATCTCAAGGCTGATCTAATCACAAAGCAATTTTTAGATATACTTGTCCATAAAAGAAGTCAGAAGATTTTATTTGTTCAAGATCTGGTGTGTAACAGGCCCCAACCTCTGGCTGGTTAACACATTTTTCCTGCAATGTAGTTCTTAGAATAATAAGATCTCTATTTTAAAATTCTGGAACGGTGGTTTTATCCTTCATAATCTTTCCCTAGAGATCCTTCTTGGTAGCCCTTGGTTAGCTGGTCGGCATGCTGGGGCTTTCCTTCAGCATCATCTGGTACTTCCCGTTGCCCCACCTGTGCTGGATATCCTGTTTCCTCAATTTCATACCTTCTTATTTCTTGATTTACTCCTTTGTTTTGCTGGAGCATTTCCATTAGCAGCTTCATAAGAAAGAATAATGGAATGTAAATTTTCTTGTGTTCTTCAATGTCTAAAAATGTATTTGTTCAAGTTTTTACTTGATTCGTAGTTGGACAAGTATAAAATTTTAGGTTACAAATTATTTTCCTTCAAAAAATGTGAAAGCACTGCTCCATGGTCTTCTAGGATCCAGTGATGCTAGAAAGTCTGAAGCCACCTAAACCCCATTCTTTTGTTTGCGATATGTTTCCCTTTAGAATTTTCTTTTTTTTAACATTGATATCCTGAAATTTATAACACATGGCTTTGGTTTGGGCCTTTTAAAATTTATTGTGCTGGGTACTCAGTGATCTTTTTCAAAGTGGAGAACCTTGGCTTTCAGTTATGGGAACTTTTCTTCTATAGTTATTGTCTTGTACAGTTATAGCACATACATATGCTATATGTACATATATACATATATGATATATGTATATATGTATATATGTACATATAGCATATGTATGTGTACACACACACACACACACGCATAGTTCTTTCTTTCCAATTTGTATATTGCCTCAGGAATTTCTACAATTTGATTTGAAACTTGTAGTTTGACTTCGATGTCTCTTTTTTTTTTATTGCTCTTCTCTCTTTCCGGTTCTCTTTTCTGGGAGATTTCTCTGGTATTATCTTCTAATTATTTGCAAAAATTTTCATGATCATATTTCTTGTTTTCTTATTGTTTCACTTTTAAAACATTTTGTTTTGGTTATATACATTTAACATCTCTCTTTTTCTAAGGAGAATATCAGTTTTTTATTTAAAAACTTAAAATTTTTTATTTTTAAAGTCCCCCCCCCCCCCCCGTTTCCCGTATTTGTTTCTTCAGGATTCCTATTTTTTGGTGTCTATTAGTTTCTCATATCTTGGGGGCTTACTTCAAATGCCTAGGGACCCTTAGCTGATTGGAAGCTGTATGTTTTCCAGGTTGGGCTTTTTAATCGGTGGACTCTCAAAGCAGAGTGAGTGCTGAGCTGGACATTTTTGTTGGGGGCCCCCATATTTCAATATCTAAAGGCTTCTTTTTTTCTGGGACCATCTAGTTTATCTAGAACATGAACGTCCATATCTTCACCTAGTGGTAAAGTCTTTGCTTTGGTAGGGTGACAACATATGTCTTGTGCGTCTGTCTTTTTTGTGTGCACTTAACCCAATCCTTCATTTTCAATGACCCCTAACTTATACTATGTCTGATGTCCCCAAATCTGGAGGATCCCAGTATAACTTTCTCCAGTGCATAGTCTCCAGTCCCTGAGTAGGGTATGGGTGGGAATACAGTAGTGTGTATGGGGTGGTAATGGGGCAGTTGCTGGCAAAATGAGATAGAAAAGGACACATGGAGATACAACCAGACCATATTTAGACTTTCAGTCTCCTCCTCTATTTCAGGCCCAAGCCCGAGACCCATGCCTGTCTTTCTTGGTGTTTGGTGACTTAAGATCTGAACGCTCTGTGGGTACTGGAGGAGAATGGGCCACTTCTTGTACTCTTTTACCCTTTTACCTTCCATTCCACAGCAGGCACCCTAGCTTGCAGCCTACTGCTAAGTCTTTACCTTTTTTGATATCCTTTCCATCTTCCAAAAAACTGTTAAAATCTTTTATTTGCTGAATTCTCCTCTTCTGATCTCTTTTATTTCTTTCCTTGTCATTTTAGCGAAGTCTCTGTAGTACAAAGTTTTAGTTAGATGTCCATAGGCCATGCTTTGAACCATTAGGTAGTCCTGCTTTCTGGGAGATAAACTCAGTATCTGCTTTGAGGGTTTTTTGGTTTTTTTTTTTTTTTTTTTTTTTTTAGATAATAATAACAAACTGGTCTCCAATTTTTGGGGGCCACAGCTGGTGACAAGGACTCACTCCTTAACCAAAGTTTAGTTGGGCTCCTCTGAGCCTCTTCTCAACTAGACCTTGGCCTCGGCCTGCCTAGCCCAGTCTTAGTAAGAATCTAGTTAGGTCAAGTTAGCAAGAATCTCCTACCCTTGATGCTCCTTTAGTTATTTTTCCTCCACTAACTCCCTTACTCTGCTTCTTGGCTGTAAATCCCCACTCACCCATGTTAAATTCAGAGTTGAGTTCCATCTTTCTCCTCTATTGTAATTCCCCTATTGCAATAGTTTTCAACAGTCTTCCTTACCATTTTAACAAGTGCCAGCATAATATATATATATTTTTAACACTGGTGATTGAGAAACCATGTTTAATCAGTGACTAAAATGGGAATTGGAAAACTGGTCTCTGCCTCATGTAGTATAGACAAGTTTGACATATGTAGTATAGAAGGTGATTTTCTAGGGCATGGTTTTTCAGATTATGAGTTACAACCTATTAGGGCAATGCAATCATTTACTAAGTTACAACATACATTTGAAAAAAGAAATCAAGTAGAATTAGGAAAAACCATTATGAGTTTCCTATAATTGGTTTAATTGTTGACTCGTAAAACCTTTGTTTCAGTTTATGTGTCTATGTACCAGGTCAAAGTGTAAATATATTTCTTACTGTAGAAACTTGTGAAATCTGAAAGCCACTGGTCTCGAAAGTGGACGTGGGCCCTTTTCTTTGCTTTCTAAGAAAAACTCTTCTAGTAGAACTGATACAATCATCTCTGTTTTAGAAGGGATGGATTTGGTTGGTAAGTCCTCAGCCACTGAGTGCTGGTACATTGATTTCTATTTTATTATAATTATTTCAGTAGTCACCTTTGCTTAAAGCATTTTCTTAACTTTGTCTTGATTAAGAAAACCAGTGTACATAAGAACTTCATTTCTGAAGTTGATGAATAGATGACGGGAAAGCATGTGTGTCAGTATCAAAAAGCTAACAAATTAAAAGCAACAACCAAACTGACTCATATATTTCTGTTTGGGTAAAACTAAGCTTTAGTGAATAATTTATATTTTAAGTTATTAATTCTTGGGAACTGAAGGAAGAAGTACCTAATTCTACTTTTAATGACCTCTTAGTGGGTGGAAGGAATTGAGCAGTAGAAGATTAGTAGTGAGAATTTAATGCTTAGAGTCATAATATAAGTAAAACTAATTCTGCAAATAGAAGATTGATAGGAAAGGAGTGGACCATTGGTTGCTCCTATAGCGAGCATATTTACCCATTTCTGTTGTGCCTTTTTGGTGGTTATGATTTAAAATGCTCTTCACCCAGATTCTTCACAGTTTTGTTTTGTGTGGGAAGAGAACTCAACCACTGAATACTCTGGAGCTTCAGGAGGACATAAACATGAGAGGCAGGTCAACTAAAGCTCAGGTGAGCCCCATCTGGAAATTTAGCAGGTTCAGGGACCTTTCAGAACATTGAGACAGGGATTTAGGATTGATGAAGAAATGAGGATCCATGATCAGCTTTGTAGTAGTTGATTTTGCTACTGAAAAGGAGAGCTTATTTTCTTGGGATTTGTTTTAACTTCATCCTTTTGTTTAATAGTAACTAACCATTTATGAATGCATGTCGATAAAAAAATCAGGTCTTGAAATAGACTTGCTTCATCCATGACTAAAAAGCATAGTAAGCCTGCAACTATTACCTAAAACACTTTACTTGAAACACATACACACACAAAAGACTTGAACAAACAAACAAATAAAATAATTCAGTACATGGAACAGACAAATTTAAGTAAGAATTGGACCAGTGGGCTTACTTCCAATATATGAATACTCCTTGCTTTCTAACTAGACATTCAATCCTTAAGTCTTCCTTCTTTCCTATCCTTCAATTGAATTAAATTTGGGTTCTAAGGCAAACCATGTGATAACTTTATTTTAAATTCTTCTGTTTGGTTAAAATGACTGGAAAGTAAGTGACTCTAAAAAGCTAATGGCCAGGGAAACCTTTTATTGATGAGAAGAAGGCAGTCTTGCTCTGTGGTGTAAACATCTACATTTGCTTTAAATTGTTATTTAATCATTTATTACTTGGTATTTGTTTTGCAGCCAAAGTTTCTCAGAGAAGGAAATTCTTTCCTACAGAGCGTCCAGGAGAAACAGAGGAACAGCTAACTGCTCCGAGATTAACTGGGATTGCTCAGGGGCATGTGGCAATGGTCATGATAGCAATAATAAAAACATACAGCTATGATTTTCTCTCAGGCGCAGTGCCAAACATTTTGTCTGGATCGTTTAATTTAATCCACACAACCACCACGTGAGATCGGCGTTTTAATAGTCCCCATTTTACAGATGAAGAAACTGACATAGTGAGGTTAAACCACTTGCTTCAGTCAGCACCAGCACTAAATCCCAGAAGCTTGACCTGGTGTGCTGACTCTGACCGGCCTTGCAGTGTTGCCCCTCCTGGAAGTTCTTACTGGTCAATTGTAAACTGGCACTCAGGGGTGTCTTTATGCCAAAGGCATAAACGAAGGAAGGCACAGATTGTCTTTTTTTAACCTTCAAAGTAAGCCAAAAAAAGAAGACGAAGAAAAAAAGATTTAGATGAAACAGTCATAGTTCAATAGCTCAAGTTTAGAAAGATATTAAGTTGTATGCGTTTTTCTTTCTTTAAATCTTGCTTCAAATGACTTGCAATTTCTCCCCTTTGACAGACTTTGAGCATTTATATCATTTACTCTAATATTTATAATACTTACAGTTGTTATGTGATGGGCCCATTTGCCCTCTTTCCTTTGTCAAAGCATCAGATGACAGCCAACATCACTGCTTTGCTGGTTGTTTTCAGTCTGGCCCCTCTCTTGGACTGTTCTCTTCTTCTTCTTTTTTAATGCCTACAGCACCCAGTATTCCTTGGTGGTCTCCCATCCAAGTATTAACCAGACCTAACCCTGCTTAGCTTCTGAGATCAGATGAGATCGGGCACGTTCAGCGTGGCATGGCTATAGACTTCTCTCTTCTTAATTCTTTATGTCATATCTTTAATGAGCAGCATCTTCATTCCCTGCTCCTGTGCTTGGTGGTCTGAGGTACTAAAGTAACTGTTCTTCAGACAGCCCCTGTTACGTTCAGAGGCAAGGAAGAAGGGAAATGACCTTGGTTATGGTGAGAATATTTCAAGACAAGTAGGAATGAAATCCCCTGTAAAATTGTGCTCAGCGTCATGTATCTTAAACTTCACCAGAATGAAGTTATTTTAGCAGTTTTGTTTCAGCCTCTAGGATAAAACATCTACATCTCATTATTTATTAGTCACATGTCATATACAACAAGTGATGATACCGGTTTGTTTTTTATTTAATGATGAAAGAAAAGAGTAAAAGAGAAGGTGGTTGGAGAGACAGCACTAGACTTCAAATAGAATTTTCCATTCCTAACATAAGGGAAATCTTTCTAGACCTAAACTTTTTAAGAGAGAGAGTGATGTAACTTTCCTTCATTATCAGAAATAATATTATTAGTTATGTCTGTTAGAACAAAATTACACAATTTGAATGTGCATCAGAATCATTGAGCTGACATTTCTCCCCTGAATTTTATTTTTTAAAGTCAGAATTTGCTTCTAGCACCTGAAGTGCTGGAATATGAATAATGGGGTTGTGTAAATGGCGATGCATTTCTTACAGGATGAGTTTCTTGCCAGCTCCCTTTTGAATAGTTAGGATGTTTTGTTTAGTTGAGTTTATCTGAGCCACTGTAAAGTCTGGCAAACTTGCAGTCATTTCTGGAGGAGGAAAATGTAAGGCTTATGTGAAATCAGTTTGTTGGTAACTGGTAGCATATAAGATATGACACAAAGGAGTAGAGACCCATGAGGCTAGAAGGGGCAGAGGTGCGGTGCAATTACTGACAAGAGATACTAAAGTCCCTTATTTGAAAAGCATCTGAAAAATTTGTCTATTCATCATTTATCTAGCATCTGCTGTCTGGAGCACTGATTCTAAATTTCCAACCTGTTAGGAGCTTGGGGCACCCTGCTGCTGTTTGCTTCATAATATAATTCCTTTCTTCCTCTCTACTTAAAAAAAGAAATCATGCATACATTAAAATTAAATGAAAGTGAATTTAAATTTGCAAATTTTCAAATATATTTTTTTAACTATAAAATTAAAAAAAATTTCTCCTTGAAATAATTATAGTCCTCTCCAGGGAGTCATGAAACCATAACTTGTCTACAGCAGCATACATTTAGACTTTCATAATTACCTGGTGAGTCAGCACTGGCTGACTTCCCAGGAGTCGGTTCTCACCATGGGGAATAATTTTCCATTCCTGAGGGAGTACCCCAGGAGACACCTTCTCTGATTCCTCAGGTCAGAGAAGTGATCTGCACTGCTGCCTCCCTCACAGCTTTTGCCTATTTCCTATTGCGTCTCAAGCTCTACTATGGGTTGTAGAATTTCTCTCTGACTTACCCTCCTACTAGATTTTAAACTCTTTGCCAAAGGTTGGGTCTATGCTTGTTCTTTATGTTTATTGAAGTAAATCTTAATTTCTGTATTGGGGGTTAGGATTCTTGCTTGTTATAACTAGAATCAGAATGCAGAAGATTCAGAACAAAGGTTTTAACTTTAGCTGTCTTGAAAAAAGATGTGCTTTGAGATAACCAAAAGTGATTGAAATATATGAGTAGATGTTCAATAGTCTTTGACTCAGGCATTCAGCAAAACTCTTCATAGAGACAGACTTAATTTCCTAAAATCTGAAAGAGAGCAGTTTACCTAAGACAATGCATGTATTCCACAGGTCAGCACAGTGACTATTTGTTTCTTTCAAAGAAACCTGTTTTTGGAAGGGTAGCAAGTACAATTTGGAAAGAAGTCAAGACTTTGAACTTAGACTTCTGGATAAATGGCTATTGTTGAGTGTGTTGTGTAAACCAGCTCTGTATGAAGAGGTCCAGGGTGACCTGAGCTGGCATTACCTCTTCCTGGTCATAAGGAAGTCCATGGTGCAAATACCTGATTTGGGGCATACTTGCATACGTTCTTATGACTTGTTTGTTTTTTCTTGGCTAGAGTTGGGAACGGAGTTCAGAACAAAATGTAGATGCTAAAATCACCGAAATGAATTCACTTCTTACTAAAGTGACAGCATCTTGCTTAAAGCTCTCTTTGCTCATTTCTTCAGACCAGCATTCCTTTAAAGGGCTTATGACTCTGGGACAGTTAAATGTAAATTGGGTAGAGACTTGACAAAGTTTTTGAAATCATTTGCTATTTGTCCAGCTTTCTAGTGCCTATTTACCTTGTTGTCTATTTCTTCCCTCAACAATCCTTTCTCTTCTTCCTAGTCATTAGGCATTTTATTGTTGACGGGCTGTTAATGTAGTAATTGCGATCAGCAAGGATCATCAATAGATGCTAAACCATTGGAGGAAAAGTTATTGGGAGACAGGATCTTCACAAATGTAATGTCACTCCAGAGTTAACTGCTAATTGTGTGGAGGAAAGGTACCTTTACAATGGAGAGATCTGATAGTCACCTCTTTACTCAAGTGATCAAACTTGATTGAGCACTTAGAGTGAGACAACTCTTAATAGGATGCAACATGAATTACCTTCACTTATGATGTGTTCTTGCCAAAATGTCTAACCGAATCTAATTAAGCCTCTAGAACTATTTGTCAATTGACAGGAAATACACAGATAGACTAGGAACAAGGTAAATAGCAGTATGACAAAACAATCAGCCACACCAAGATATGGGAAATTTTATAAAACTGTCCTGGACTCCTAAAAAAAATAATCATCATGAATAAAAACTGAGGGCATTGTTCTAGATTAATGAATACTGTGGTTTACCTTGATCAGGTCCTGGTTCAAAGTAACAACTTGGAAAACTTGATAATGAAAAACAGAAAAATACTTCAGCTATACTAAGCGACGTTTTTGAAAACAATTGGGGAAATTTGAATATAGACTGCATATTAGATGATAGTAGGGAATTATTGTGAATTCTCTTACATGTGATGTTTACATTGTGACTTTTTAAAACTTCTTCATTCTTAGGAGATGCACAATGAAGCATTTAGGGGTAAAAGTTCACAATGTTTGAACCCGAATTTCAAATGGTTTCAAGAAAGCCTGCGGATTTGGAAGAATATTAAAAGTTGTTGAGTCTAACATGAATATACACTGAATTATCCTTCTAATGTCTATGATTGTTTAAATTTTAAAAAATGTTGGCAAAAAATAAAAATAAAATGATGGGGGGCTTGGTGAGGTTAGAGAAAGAGATGTTTTTCTAATTTGTGTAAATTACAGCAGCTCTGAAATAAGATTTGGACTAATTACTTTTAGAACCTGGGGCGAGGGGAGGAGAAAAGGGATTTCTCTCAGTGGCTACTTTCTGCTTCCTGAGTTAATTTTTCTTTTCCCTCTCTGTTTACTGGGACTTTTCATTCCCCTCAAGTCCCTTAAAGCAGTCTTCCTGAACTAGCCGCCAGGCATTTGACTGGCCTAATTGGCTTAGTTCTTCTCTTCCTAGCTGGGTTAACTTGGTCCCTTTTAACTTTTAACATCACACTCTCCCAGGATTCTTTTCATTCTTGGCTTAGCACAAAACCATTTTCTTCACCAGACCTGTGGGAGTCACAGTCTTTCCCTCATGTTCTCTTTCTTTTCAGTCACCACTTCTTACTTACTCTGAAAGTACTTTCAGAAGCATCTTCATTTTTTATTAAACCTACCTGAGGGGCTTTCTGAAAGAAAAGAGAAGAGGTCCTGAGTGGGTCATGAACAATTGTGGTATCTATGTGTTTGGTGATGATGGTGGTATTGATTGAGGAGATGCATTTACTGCCTTGTACACTTCTTTGTATCAAAGAGTCTTGGTGTCTAAAGTAAATGTTTGCTGAGGAAAAGAGTGTCTAGGAAGTGTTAAGTATTGACTGTTTCCTCTTGCAGTTAGGGTCCATGAACCATCTTATCCATGTCTACCATCCTGGATGCTCAAGACTATTCTAGCAGAACAGTGAATTGAGTTTAGGACCACGTATGTCTGGACCCTGGGGTCAAGGTCATCTAGTCTGACCCAGTAGTTCATTTTACATCTTTTAGGATTGCAGAATTATTTTTCAGTTCCAAGAATGAAGTAACAAATATAAAACTGGCAACTCCAATGTAGAAGAGACGGACTCTGCCAACATACTTTATGTCCACCCATACTAGTGAAGCTGACCTTCTGGCAGTTGGGCAAACCCTCTGGAATCTTGTGAAACAGGTCAAGGAGCTGCCTCTGTCTTCTGTGAAAAGGGAGCATGCAAGAGCAAGGGAAAGTCAGCCAGTCCAGAGTATCACGTCGTGAGATTTTGGTGTATGGCTCACTTTATTTTTTATTCTTTGTCGTGATAGTGTAGTATTCCCTCATGTGAGTGATTCTAGTGCTTCTGCTCTTGTTCCAGTAGTCTTTGTAATGTGCAACATATGCAGCTTGTAATTTGCTCTGTTTGAGGGTTTTAGGTATATATGATTGGAACTTCAGGATTAAGATGGCAGAATGAACCCACACATTTATTTATTTTTCCACAGTCACGAAATGAAAATAAAACATTGACCTGTGTGTGTGTGTGTGTGTGTGTGTGTGTGTGTGAGAGAGAGAGAGAGAGAGAGAGAGAGAGAGAGAGAGAGAGAGAGAGAGAGAGAGCCGTAAAAGAAACAATAGTCAGAAAGGCTTTTCAATCGTACTGTCGGATGCCAGGGGACAATGAAGCGATGCCTTTAAATATACTAAGGAACACCAATTCCATCCTAAAAATTTATGCTCAAACTCAAAATTGAATGTGTAGGAGAATAATAAAGATACTTTCTAGATACATAAGGCCTGAAATATATACTTTTCTTGCTACTCAAGAAGCTACTCGAAGATTAATGTCTGTAAAACAAGAAAAAATAATACATAGGATGCTGGAAAGGAGATGGGAGGAATGAATGCATGAAAAAGATGAGAGGAATTTTCATGATCTTGGTGAAAGAGATTGTGGGCAGACAGTTGCACACTGGGCATAGAGGACAACTAGTCTTTATTTGTTGTCAGAAGCTTCCAGAATTGTTCAAAATGATGAGATTGAAATAATATCTGGTAGTCTGACAGCACTGAGAGCTTTAGCTAGTTGGTTGAGAGTTTGGGATTGTGGTAAGTACATATAAAACTAAGTAAAGGAAAAAGGACTATTATTAAATAAGAAAAGAAGAAGAAAAATCATCATAGTATACTATGTGGCTCAGCTGTGAACGGAATGTTTACCTGGACCTAACCTCCTCTGGGCCTCCCACCCCACCCTTTACTCCTACCACTATTTTGATTACCTGCTTGGCCTCTGCAGGCATTGCATCATAGGCATCATAATATTACTTTTCCTTCTTAAACCTTTAAAAACACTCTGGTAATTTTGTTTTCTCCTTTTCCCCCACATCTTCCATTAGTGTCTATTCTTTTTAAGATGAATATTATGCAATTTATTAGAGGTAGTGTAGCAGAGTTCAGTCATAACACTGAGAAAGAACCAGTTATGTACCAAGTTCTGTGACCTGGCTAAGCCACTTACAAAGTAAAATTCTAATCATCTAACTGTCTTGGCATATTGTTGTTCTGTGCTGTGATTGGGTATAACCTAATTGTTTTGTTAGTTTTTATTTTCGGTGGTTATAATGAATTTATTGCATGTTATTACCACGTGCTCCCTAAGGCAAAGGTTCTTTTCTTATTTTTTTTTTTTTTTTATTTTTCAGTTACAGTTAACATTCAATATTATTTTATATTTACTGGGGAAAAGAGAATGCTAAAGGATAAGATTTCAAACCTGAAAATGCATGGGCTCTTTAATTAATTAACTTGCACAGACATTTACTGAGAGTCCGCTGTTTTTCAGACACTTTGATGGGCTCCAATAGATAAACTTTTTTTTTTCTCCTAAGAGGATCTCAGAGTTTAATGAACAATGATTTTTTATAAAGAGATGTGCAGACTACCTGTGTTTTTGTAAGTTTTAGACTGTGCTACTGGAAATTGTCAGAACTTGTTTCCTGAACTTTTTTCCTTAGAATAGAATCTATAGTTATCTATTCACGAAGGATTAGAAGAATGCTATATGTGATCCTATACTTCCTTCACAGAATTTTAGACTTGGAATATTTAAAATTATAGCAGGAAAAGTGCCAGACAAACAACAGTTGCTCAACGAATTCTTAGAATAATAAACAGGAAGAAGAGTTGGAATTCATCTCATTTTCAAATAAAAAGGGAGAGCTCCTGAAAAACTAAGTGACTGTTTCAAGGTCATGCTAGGAGTGGACAGAAATCACTGCTGTTCAATAGAAAGGAGATTTTTAAACAACAACAACAACAACAAAAAAGCCCTTTAGATTAAATCTGGAAAAAGAGAGGAAAAAAAATCTTCTGTTCCCTTTCCTACAGTGTTTGGTGGGGAGATACACCTTGAGTCTTATATAAATATTTAATGTGAATATGTGAACCAATTCATTCACTGACAAATAACTTGTGGAGTGCCTATTATGTGCCAGACACTGTTCTTATTGTTTGTGCTACCTCCCCAGCCAACTAGATAAAGAATGCTGCTCTGACATAGCTTCAGTCTAGTAGGGGTGGTAGCAGAGGGAGCCAGGACATTCAATAAACAAATGCAATAAATAAGTATATTAGAGTAGATTATGTAGTATGAGGGGTGATGGGTGCCATGGCAAAAAAAAAAAATGTACAGGAGGGTGTTTTTCAGAGCCAAGGCACACCTATTCCCCAGCTGCTGGGATTATCAGCTGCCAATGGCTCAGAGGTGCATCCCTCACTGGGGATTGTCTTTAGCCTCCGACAACTGCCCCACCCAGGGTTATGTCTCTCCCAGGATGTAGCTTGGGACAAACGTCTGGCTGACCCAGGGTTACAAAGGCCAGTATCTTCTTCTATTTGGTACACTCTGAGGGTCACCCCACTCCAGAGCTCCCTGCAAGGGTGAGTGAGGCCTTGGTAGCAGCCATGTTGTGTGACAGCTCTTTCCCTGCCCAACCCTGCCTTCCTTCTTCCTTATAGGTGTATGCTCCATAAGCACTCTCTGAGAAACTCCTGCATGCCACTGTCTGTCTCAGAGTCTTATTCCAGAAAACATAATCTAAGGTAGCAGGGTAAAAAGATCAGGAGTGAGAGGACAATGAGCAGCAATCTTAAATAGCACAGCCATTGCAAACCTCACTGGGAAGGTGCCATTGGAATAAAGTTTTCAGTCGTGAAAGGATTTTTCAATGAATGAAAGGAAACTATTAAAATAAAATAAGAATTCTGTGTCTTTCCACTGGCAGCCCTAGGGATAAGGGCTTGTGGCCTCCGGGAGAGAAAGTATAAGATAAGGGAACCTGAGAGGTGAAGACTCCAGCAACCTGGGAAGAGACCTGGACCTAGGATAGGAAGTTGGCAATGACTCGTAAGAATGAGAGTACCAGCATTGGGTTCCTCCCTGTAGTCTCACGCGCTGGTAAGCACTAATTCTCCCCAGGATCCTAAATGGTGGTGTGTGTGTTGGGGGGAGGGGGGTGGTGGTGCTGGTCTTTGTGCAGTTCCATGAGGTGGTGGCTTGAGTATATTTATTTGACTATTAAAGAGAAACACCAAAGGACTGTAAAACTGGGGGCATTTGGCTATTAAAAAAGCATGTACATTTAGAAATTATATATTTAGAGATATTTCTAGGAATAGGAAAGAGTAAAAAGATTACTTTTTAAGTAATGACAATGACAATAAATGAGACTTTTAAGTGAAATTTTAATTGTTCATTGAAAAATACTGTAAAACCTTTCAATCTTTCATTTTGTTATTCAAACTCATTTTGATGAAAGCTCTTTATTACTGAAAATTTTAGTGCATGTAAACTGGATTTTACTCTATATATCTCAAACAAAACTTCTTTCATTACACCTGCCAGTTGGGCAATGCCCTCCATGGGGGAGGAGGAAGCTCTGTTCTGAATCCTGCCAAATACATCAGCACAGGCCTGGGGCGGAGATCTGATCTCCCTGTGCCTGCACTGAAATAGAGAAAAGTTTGAGGAAGAGGAATATTGAGTTTAAGGAACTGAATGAGCTGACCCTGTTAGGATTCTAACTGAATCACAGTTTTACTTGGCTGGTACTCTATGCCCAGAAAAGAGAATGAGAGGTCCTGTACTTTCCTCAAATGGTCTCTTCTTATCTGAGTTCCCTTCTTTAAAAGTAAACTTAAATCTCTTATCATAAAAACTATATAGGCAGAAGGAAAGGGTTTTTGCAGGGCACTCTCCCTAATGCTTCCGCCCCAGTGCAGTTTTTTTTCAGTGTAGTACAATGTAAAAAACATAAAACTTACTGTTTTAACCATTTTTAAGTGTGCAGTTCAGTGCATTAGGTACATTAATATTGTGCAACCACCACCACCATCCATTTACGGAACATTTTATCTTCCCAAACTGAATCTCTACCTATTAAACACTAACTCCCCCTTTCCTCCAACCCCAGGCAACCACGTTTTACTTTCTGTCTCTTTGAATTTGACTGCTCTAGGTACCTCAGATCAGTGGAATCATACAATGTTTGTTCTTTTGTGTCAGAATTTCCTTCCTTTTTCAGGCTGAATGATATTCCATTGTATGCACAGTACACATTTTGTTTATTCGTTTATCTGTTGATAGACACTTGGGTTACTTCCACCTTTGGGCTGTCCTGAACATGGGTGTGCAAATCCCTAGAGTGGTTTTGCTTTTACTTTCCCAGGCAGACTTAGAACTTGATAGAATTTGTACATAAGCTTACTTTCTTTCTTTGGGCTAGATGGATTTAAGTTTATTAAACAACAGCAACAAAAACAACTAACCTTTTCTTTGACTCAGTATCTTCGAAAGTAACTGTTTCTGGCATAGGATGCATTACCTCTCTGAATAAATAACTCATAGGTTTTCCAAGACTTTAATGGATGTTAGAAGGCACACTGAGAGAATAAGTTATGAGGAAAGGATAGCATGGCCATCACGATCAGATTTGGGCTGTTATAGACCAACACCAAGAGCCCTGGTAAAAGTAAGCCATTATTCACCTGTGAATTTGTAACAACACACCCAAATAGGGGCAGTTTAGAAGTCGGGAAAGCTCATAATTCCAGCTGTGCTTCCTTGAGTACCTTGGGGTGTGGCCTTTTAAAACTCATGATGAGACAATATAAACAAGTTGGAAATCAGTATCTAAAAGGTCAATTTTAGCTGTGCTCTCTGATCTTGTTGCATAATAATATAACAGATGGTTTGTGGAAAGATTTTGTATGGGCCAGATGATGCTGCAGAGAATATTCCACTTTACAGTACCGACTGCCCCATTGATGACTTAACCAACAGTGTCACAGATTAATGTCCCTGGCCAAAGGAGAGGACATTCAGCAGCTGTGAATGTTTAGGGTCTCTGGATCTCAGGAACCAATACCAGAACCTGGACCGACTTTGACCGTGGGCCATCTATCCTTCCATCTCTCTCTTAGGAGCTACATGGCTCTTTGCTTTTCCTTACATATCTGCTCTCATTTTTTTTTCACCCTGCTTCCTTTGTTTACTCATTGTAAACATGGCTCAATGATGCTACAACCTTGACTTTCCAATATTACCTCTATAGAATGTTACCAGCCATAAAATTCATCAATATCTGCCAATTATGTCTGTGTCTCTTGGTTCAAAATTTTGAGGGAGACTCTGATTATCCAGCTTTTGAACAATATTGTCCAATCCAAGGCATTCAGTACCTTGGGTGGTAGTGGGGGTAGAATAGAAAAAGTGGGAGAAACGGTGGTGGGAATCCTATGGTATGAAGTACTGCTCTTTTTAGGGACTAAAGTAGGCAGCCAATAAAACAAGACTAGAGCACTGGTCGAAAGAAAATTAGATGAAAGAATAAATAGGTTGAAAATGAAGAGAGAAGCATCCTTCTCCTCAGTTCATAATCCTTGGCCTGTTTATCTTCCATTTCTCCTTGTGCAATATGTGGCCTTCTAGACATGACTCATTCATCAAAGAGACTGTAAAAGCTCTGCAGAAATAAAGCACTGTGATTTTACTGTTCTTTTATGGAAAGTCCTTGGTTATATTAATTAATTAACCAGTTAATTAAGTCATCACCCTCCAAAAGTTTATTGAATGCTGTTTATGTGCCAAGCACTCTGCTTTGTCTCTCCCCTCAATGCGCAGAGGATATTAGAAGCTGGACTGCATATAGTGTAGAGATAAGGCAAGAGTCCCAACATTTGGTGAGAATTTTCCAATTCCCAGGTACTATCTAGAAGCATTTTGTGTATGATCTCATTCAATCCCCATGTAACCTGGAGTGTTAGGTATCATAAATTCCCTGTTGTAGGGATTAAACCAGGCTCAGAAAAGTAGGTAGCCGGCCCAAGTCA
This sequence comes from Eonycteris spelaea, assembly GCA_003508835.1. Classification (NCBI taxonomy): domain Eukaryota; kingdom Metazoa; phylum Chordata; class Mammalia; order Chiroptera; family Pteropodidae; genus Eonycteris; species Eonycteris spelaea. The sequence continues at coordinate 2,410,236 of PUFA01000193.1, forward strand.
CACAATCCGTAAGTGGAGTGACCAGAAATGACACTCTAGATGTTCTTTGCAAGGTTGTGCTTTTAGCACTACTTCAAACTGCCTCATTCAGAAGCACAAATTCTTCCTGCTCTTAATTCTTATACCAGTCAGAACTCTACAGCCCTAGCAAAGCCATGAACAGGTAGCAGGCTTGCAAGGGATACTTGACTGAAATACACACTCTGTGTAGGTAGATTTCTACCTCTCAGAAAGAAGTATAAGTCAGACATGTTAATTTTAAATTGAATTAAAAAAAATATTGTACCAGTTTAATGATTGAGACTTCTCTGAAATACTTAATTTCACTTATAAATCATTCGTTGCTAGAAAGTAAAACATGGAAACATGCCTGAAAAATTAGCATTTCAACCATAAATGACCAAAATGCAACTCTCAGTTTTCCACTACAAGACTATTCTCAGCTCAGTAAGTGGTCCTATAGTTGATTTAATTGTTGAGGCCAAAAAAATCTGAGTCATAGGAAATTCTTCTTTTCTACTCTATTCAGTATTTCCATCTTCCTCCCCTCCCCCCCAATTTGGTTCATCAGCAGTTCATGCTAGTTCTATCTTCAAGATAGTGTCTGAATCTGCCTGCTCTTTCTACCTCCATTGTTGCCACCCCAATCCATGGGTCCATTTCTTGCACTTGGGCCCCTGAAGTAACTACCAACTCATCTCTCTTTTTCCACCCTTGCATCTTCCCTTTAGCATGACCTGGCCCCTTCCATCTCTCCAAATTCACCTCCTACCACTCTGTCCCTTGCTTACTATGCTTACTGCTAACCTTGCCAAGTGATCATGCCAAGCCCACTCCAGTCTTGGGATTTTCACTGGGCCTTCTCATTGTCTAAGTCTTTTACCTGAGGTTTCCTCCCTCACAAATTAAAGCAGACCCTCTAATCTGTCTGTCTCATAACTCTTTGTAAATTTTCTTAGGACATCACTATGAATATATCTTGTTTACTAATTTCTCTGCTTGTATTTTTTCTTTCTCCCACAGAAGGCAAGCTCCGTGAAAACAGGAACTTACGGATCTCCATCCCCTAGGATTGTCCTTGGTCCTAGTCCTCTAAATAGTGATTGATTTTAATTCTAAGACATCACATATTTGTCACCCTTTTCTGTACAAAATTATTTCTCCATATTTGTAATTGTAGTTTTGTGGACTGCTTTTTTCACTCAACATAAATATTTTTTTTCACATGTTATTAAACCACATTTATAAGCATTCTTTTGTAATTGTTTCATACCACAATCTGTGGTTGTTTATTTTGGTTTATTTCACTATTTCATTATAAGTTGACATTTAGGTCATTTCTAATTTTTCACAGTTATAAGCAACATGTGCATTCAGTCATGTGCGTGTGTGTGTGTGTGTGCGCGCGCATGTTGTCTTGTTTCATGTATGCCTTTGGAAGTGAATAGATGGAGGCCCTTGATTACTGTAGCATCCTTTCAGAGTGCTGCGCACCTGGTATGGCTTGAGTGGGAGAATAAGCCAGAATCTAGAATGCAATTAGCATTTGAATTAGTGACATAAGGATAAACAGGTGATTATCCCATTTAACAGCTGTTGAATGGTGTTAAAGAGACACTGTCTGACAGCTTGAGTTTCAAATGTAAGGTTTATTAACAAATGATTTTTAAAAAGTAAAGAACTATTGTTTTTTTAAATAAATAAAAATAGGATTTCAAAAATTGAGTGTTTTCCAAGTACTTTAAACAAAACTAAACTAGATTCCAACTTATAAATCAAGTTGTTTGTTTAAAAACTGAATAGTGTAAATAATCACATCTCATACTTCTTGCCTTTTGTCTGAATATCTCAGAGTGATTTATAGATATTCTCACAATACTGCTTCAGTCAGGCTAGGAACACTTAATAGTGATTCAGTATGTGCATTTTGCCTGTGGGTAAACTAAGTCACAGACTGCCCACAGACTTTCATGGGGTCCCATTCAGAAGTAGAAGAGACAAAATTAGAAATCACAGCTCCAGATTTGAAACATCAGCTTCTAAAAATAACACTTTTTTTTTCATCTCGTATTGAGATTTTTAGAGTTAGTAACAGGTGAGAACATTTTTATTGTATATGATGTTTATCTTGACAGTTTTCCTTTAATTACCTGTTTTGGATTAGAGCTATGGGAACCTTTGCAGTCTGAGTTGGCAGGGGCTCCTTATGAAACATATTATTGCTACTATTTGCTTTGTTTTCATTAAATGTATGCTTCTCGACTTATTAGCCTTAATTTTGGGGTTTATGGATTTAGGATCACAACAGATGTAGAGCTACCACAGGTTACTGCATTACAGCTAGTGGTCTAGGTTTTCCAGAAGTTCTAAAAATTCAGCAAAACTTTCATTGAGCCAGCCTTCCCTTGATGGGCAATGAAAGGATGCTAGGAAGAGTGTGACTTTAATAAATGCAAATGTCATTTTCTCCCCCATGTACTTGTGAACATAGACACGAAGTCACAAAGGACCAAGTGGTGGAGACAATATACTGGCTCCATTGGGCATTTTCTCCACTCAAATTCTCTCAGTAACACTCAAAAACAATTGCTAATTATTCTTAAAATAAAAGTACATTAAACATGTTTTTCCTGTCAAATAAATAAAAATCTGTTTTTTAACATAATATCTGTGATTTTTCCTGCATGTAAATTATCTCTCAAAAAATAAACTCTTGGTTCTTATGGGAGCTTTAATAGTAGAGATTCAGCAAATGGTGCTAAGGAAGAGCAATTCACTGTGAGAAGACAAATTGAAAATGGGTCAGATTAACAAGTTTCCTTTATTCTTTTTAACTTTGTTTATTTTAAAAATTTTATTTATTTTTTCTTTTGACATTCTTCTCTCATTTTCCCTCCATCCCTGCCTGTCTGTACTCTGAGTTTGTTTCTGTTCTGTTTTTTTTCCACATATAAGAGAGATCGGATGGTATTTATCCTTCTCTCTCTGACTTATTTCAGTTAGCCTAACACCCTCAACATCCATCCATGTTGTTGTTGCAAATGGCAAAATTTTATTTATTTTCTATTTTATTTTTGGTTGAACTATATATATACATCTCACAATTTCTTTACCCGTTCATCTGTTGATGGAGACTTAGACTATTTCCATATCTTGGCTACAATAAACATAGAGGCACAGATACCTTTTCAAGTTAGTGTTTTCGATTTCTTTGGATAAATACCCAGAAGTGGAATTGCTGGGTCATATGGCAGCTTAATATTTAATTTTTTGAGGAAACTCCATACTGGTTTCCATCATGGCTGCACCAATTTACATTCCCACCGAACAGTGAACAAGGGTTTCCTTTTCATCCTTGCCAACACTTGCTTTTTCTTTCTTTTTGATAACAGTCATTCTGACAGGTGTGAGGCGGTATCTCGTTGTGGTTTTGATTTGCATTTTCCTTGTAACTAGTGACGTTGAACATCTTTTCATGTACTCATTGGCCATTTGTATATCTTCTTCAGGTCTTTTGCCCATTTTTTAACTGGATTTTTTTCAGTCATTAAGTTGTGTGAGTTCTTTATATATTTTGGGCATTATTCATCATTATTCTTTAGAAAGCTGACTTTTGCCATTAGTGAAAAAGTCAAAGTAGAGACCTCATAAAGCCCAGTCCTTAAGTCTTTTCTGTTTAGCTGTCATGTTTCTTATTCTGGTGTTTGGATTTGAGGGAAAATCAGGAAATTCACCTGCCTGTTGGTAGATTGACTTGCCCCTGGTTTACTATTTGCGTATTTGTGTAAGAAAAAAAACTTCATTTTTTTCATGATTGGTAGGATAGTTCAAGGGTCAGATCATCCTAAACAGTGATCTGGTACTTTACTTGTTTCTGGGAGAACTCAGCTGATGTACTTATTTTCGGAGGTGGTGGTAATGAGGAAGAGGGTTAGGATAGGGTTAGGTTAGATTAGACTTATCATATATATGTCCCAAATATTGTGTGGGAAAGACTTATATAAAAATCCGTTCATTGTTTGTCTGAAAATCCAATTTAATTGGACATCTTGTATATTTTTTTGCTAAATCAGTTTAGCTAGTCAGGTTAGAGCTAGAAACTGTATTCCAGAAGCATCCTGGGAATTTTCCCAGAATGCTCCAGATAGGTGGAGCATTGTTTGGCTTGGACCTTGAGATAGGCATTCTGTTCCAACGATGTGCTTCCTCCCTCTGCATGAAAAAGATGGAAGTAGTAATAGTCTGCAGAGATCTTTTTGATCCCCAGTTAACACAGTATGTTAATAAAAGTATTACTTTAAATGAACCCTGGTAGCTGCCCTCATTATCTTAACTACTACTATCCAGTGCCTACAGGTCATTAAGCAAGGCAAAAGGTGAGAAGATGCAAAGTTCAGACCTTTACTCTCCTATCAGCTATAAGGAAGAAATGTGGCATTGCTGAGTGAAGTTTTATGCTCTGAGTGATGCTTCTGCTCATAGGAAACTTTTCAATGTGTTTCCTCCATGGTGTCTGGGTCTTTTGTTTTCAGCTGTGCTTTGCACAGGAGCTGGAAAGCTAACTCCCCAAAAGTGAACTTCCTCTCCTTCTATAAACTGACCCCTGGTGGTTGCTATAGCAACTGCAAAGTGAGCATAATGAGCTGTGTAAACAAGCCAGATTCCCAGTGCTGGGGCAGGGCAAGCCCACAGAAGAGAGAAGGGGGAGGAATTTGATGAGCCTGAAAAGCGGTTCTTGAGGAGAGCTGAAAACCTTGCAAAACATCCGCACCCCTTCTGTCCCCTGCCGACCCCTCCCTTCTCCTCTCCTCTCACCTCTTGACTTCTCACCAGGCCAAGAGAAGAGACAAAAGATGTAGGAGGGTAGCATGCAGGGGCCTGCCTTTGACGCTGAGGGATTGAACACCGTATGACTGAAAATGAAATCTAAACATTTATCCAGAGCCCTAGGCTAGAAATGTGCCAACCTGACCCTGAAAAACAAACCACCTGTGTTGCTGCCACACCTGCTTCAGGCCCAAGATGCTGTCGGCGCTAGGAAAATGGATTCTACTGTCCTCAGCTACTTTCTGGTTTAACAACTCGGGCAGAACTGGAGACAGAAGACTGAAGATTTCAGAGACTGGTGCTGCTTTCTTTGATACATTTCCCTTTTCTGGAAGGAAAGAAGGATGGAGAAAAGCACAAAGTATGTTAGAGTATTATGATTATGAAGCTAAACACATACACATACACATACATTTATTTTTTTCCTCTCCAGGAACTTGGCTGCTACTTGCAGGAAACTTTCTGCATATAATAGCAGAGGTTACAGCATTATTTTCAGTTTCTTTGGTTAACTCTTTCCCACCCTCATCCAACTTACTTTAGAGAAAAGCCTTTGTACATTAAATATGAAACTTATGGTGCATATTATACCACAACTTCCCTATGAGCCTCTTAAAAGATAATCTACACTGGTGGATTTGGTGGGAAATTTTGTATTTTATGTCTTTCACCAGCCAGTTATATGTTTTCATTTCTTCTATGAAAATCAGAGTTTCCTTGGTCCCCCTCTTAAAAGTCTAATATAATGAAATATATGTACTTTTATAGTAATTTTTATAATACTCAACTTTGTAATGTGTTCAAACATCTATTATTTCATTAGATCTTTTCAACAATCCCAAAAATCATATAGGAAAAAATCATATTTCTAGTTAATTCTTCAAATGAGGAAATTGACACAGGAGAGATTGGATGACTATACTATAGGGATGTTAGGGTTAAAACTTTGGGTATAAAAGGAGTTATCTATTTCTGAGTTGCCATTATTACTAAGTTATCAAATCTATATTTATATGAATCTAGATTGTAAAGACAATATATATGTTACATTTTATAAATAAACTATAAAACCTTCTGTTTACACAGTATTGGCCTCCAATAAATTGAAATATCTTCTATATAGTAATATTCTTTATATTATCTTTTCCTAATAGATGACTAGGTCTCATTATTTTTATTTAATTCTTAATTCTTGCCTGGTCTTTAGTTTGTTAAATAATTAAAATATTGCCATCATTTTCCTTTAAAACCATATTAACAACTATTGTCCAATGCAGGCAGGCTTTAAGCTACTCTTTTTAGTTAGAAAGAAGAAAAACAAGCCTCATCATAGTTCTTGCTTTTTTCACAAATTTTCTTCTTCTTTTTGTTCCTTTTAAATTAAGTCATAGGCTGCAGCACTTGTGGGCTCAACCTCACCCTGGTGAGTGGGCCATGTCTTGTGAGATTTTTAGTAAGATGAAAAGAAGCAAATCTGGACTAGTAATACTGTTTCCTCAGAGAAAATGGGGAAGTTTATGAAAACTAGCAGTATTTTGGAGTCCGCCCTTTTTTATGACTATTCAATGGTGGCAAGAGATGACTGTCTGCTGCTAGATACAATTTATGACTCCCAGGGATCTGTTGGTAGCAGCCTCTGTGGGTGGGATGGCTTGCGGAATCAAGGAATGAACTCATTCCAGTGGAACAAACTTGCAGTCTCCACCCCCGAGACCAAGGGACCAGATTCTGATGGCACCCTGGCCCTCCCTTGGAACAGGGTTAGTCTCTTTGTCATCAGAAGGTATTGGTAGTGTTGAGTTTTCCACAGAGACCACATTTTCTATCCTCAGCCCTAGGCATTCTTCCCTCAGACGGTACAAAGTTTTACAAGCAAAATTTTCTGACATGGATACCTCTTCCCATCTGTTCAGGACATTAGTGATCTCTGGAGCCAAGTCTCCACAATCACGAGAGCTGGCCCACTCTGCAGAGACAAGAGGGTCCCCTGAATCTTTGGATCTTCTAGGTGTATGTAGGGAACCCCTCATTGTAATGGAGAATGACTCTTGACATATTTTCCTTTGGCATGAAAGACCTTGTTTAAGTTCTTAGGGCAGAGAGAAAGAGATAATAAAATGCTATTGTTGGAAAGAAACTTAAAGATCACTAATTAAAACTGGGCTTTCCATATTTTAAATGTCAGGTGTCCTTTCATTGTCAACAAATTCCTGTGTGATAGTAGTTGTGCCTTTATTAATTCTAGACTAGGGCTGCCCAGGAAAAAAAACAACAACAAAATGTGAGCCACCTATATAACTTTTTCTAGTAACCACATTAAAAAGAATAAAAGGAAACATGATTCTTCATAGAAGATATAAAAATGGCCAATTAGCACATGAAAAGATGCTCAACATCACCAATCATTAGCAAAATGCAAATTAAAATCTCAATGAGCTATCACTTCACAACCATTAGACAGCAACTATCCAAACAAAACAAAACAGAAAATAACAAGTGTTAGTGAAGGTGTAGAGAAATTGTAATCTTTGTACATTGCTGTTGGGAATGTAAAATGGTGCAGCTTCTAAAGAAAACGGTATAGTAGTTCTTTGAAAAATTAAAAATAGAGTTACCATATGATCCAGAAATTCTACTTCTGGGAATTTGAAAGCAGGATCTTGCAGCGATATTTGTGTGCTCAAGTTCATAGGAGCACTATACACAATAGTCAAAAGTTGGAAGCAACCCAACTGTTCAATGATAGATAAATGGACAAAACAAACAAACAAAAACAAAAACCATGATATATACATACAATGGAATATGATCCAACCTTAAAAAGGAAGGAAATTCTGACACATGGATGAACCTGGAGGACATTACACTAAATGAAATAAGCCAGTCACAAAAGGACAAATACTGTTCAACTCCACTTATATAATGTACCTAGAGTAGTCAAATTCATAGAAACGTAACGTAGTGTGGTGGTTGTCAAGGATTATGGGGAGATGGGAGAATGGGGAGCTATTGTTCAATGGGTGCAGAGTTTCAGTTTGGGATGATGAAAACGGTTCTGGAGACGGATGGTGGTGATGGTTCTACAACAATATGAATGTAGTTATAACACTGTTGAACTGTACACTTAAGAATGGTTACAGTGATAACTTTTATGTTACTTGTACTTTACCACAATAAAAAAAACAGATGAGAATAATTTTATAAATCTATTACATCTATTACTAGAAGATCAGTTTACATGTGATCAATACTAAAAACTTATTAATGAGATAGTTCACATTCTTTTTTCATACTGAGTCTTCAAAATCTGTTGTATATTTTACACTTTCAGCATATTGCAATGGTCCCATGTCAAGTACTCAACAGCCACATGTGGCTAATGGTTATCATATTGGATGTATGCCTTAGACAATATTTGTTGGGAGTATGGCTTCAAGAACCCCTCACAGTTGCTTCAGGACTCCCAGTGCCCTCTAAGCCACTGGCTGAGAGCTTGACAGTTCTACTTTGGGCATCTTTCCTCCTTCACAGGCTGAGAGAAATATAGGTTGTAACCCCAAGATGGTGAGAGCGAGGTGCTTACTCAGGACAAATCTGGCTCTTGAGCAATCACTCTTAGGTGTGGTTTAAGGACTAAGGTAAGATTCAGAACACACCTTGCAGGGTTTACTGATGTCTGAGCAAAACAATAAAGTTTCTAAGAAGTGGCGACATAGAAGGCAAGGGATTTGATTTGGGGGTGAGCAGGGCTTGATGCCAGGCAGTCTGGCATCCTTATCACTGTTTTAACAAAGAAGACGTTTTAATATGATCCTTCTTGGATAGCTTAGTTATTCATGAATCAGTTTCCTTCTTTCTTCCTTTCTTCCCTTTCAAGTGGACTTCTCCAGGTCTGTCCATAAGGTCACTGTCTCTCTTGAAGTGTGATAAGAATTGCTCCCTTGTCCTTCCCTAGGCCTTTCTATCTCTATTCCCTGTGCTGGGTTGGCAAAGACTGGGTTAGTCCTCCTGGCAAACGGAAGCAGAGTTTGCAGCTGTTTTGCCGTGAGCACCCTGATGCTGTGGTGAAGCTGGCTTCTGGAAGAATTCTTACTGGGAATGTTAAGCCTCCTCCCAGACCTTCTGGCTGTCTGCTCAGGGTGTGGAGGGTCTCTGCTGCCGCCATATCCACTACTACCAATTCCTGTGCTACTGGAAACCATTCCTTCACCTGCAAGGAACTCGATCTTGCCAACGCTCAGAGGAGACAAAACAGAGTGCTGCCCCATGGCCAGGTTAAGGAGACTCTTGTCACGCAAGGCTGCCGGCCTTTTGGATGGCAAGGCTGGATTTGATTAAAAGTAGCTTTTGCAAGGACCACCCTGCCCACTGGCCAGCCAAACTGTGGAAGAGCAATGTATACACCAAATAAATGTCATTCGCAGGGGTGAGCGGGCCTTTGTCCAACCACCTCTAATAGGTGAATCCTGCCATGGAGTGTGTGCGGCATGTGTGTGAGTGTGCATGTTTGTAAGTAAAAGGGTGTGAAGTAGAGGGAGAAATGGTCCAGTTTCAGTTCCTATCACATTTTTACCACCTCAGAGTCCATTTCCTCCTCAGAAAGTCAAGGGAGCAGCTGTCACCAGCCAGGCACAGCCCTGTTGCCTCTGAGTGGTGGCTGGTAAAGGCTGCTTTGTAAGCACAGATGCAGGGCTTGTGTTTCTCAGTCCTGAGAAGGAACAAATTGCTGGGGGGAGGGGAAGGGGAGGGGTGGGTGTGGCTGCCTGCCCTTGTGTGTTTTCCTCCAGCAGCTTTGGGATCTCCTTGGAAATGCCACATGTGTGGTGTTGGTTAGGCCTTGGCCTCGGTGATCCTCCTGTATGCTCACCCCTGCAGAAAGAGAAGTGCTGACTGGTGTTAATCTCATTTTCAAAAACACAGGTTTGTTCAGCTGGCTGGCTCCAAAGAGAACCCTGGGCTATTTTGACACCAGAACTGGGGAAAATCAGTGATGTGGTGCTTCAGAAAAGTATCCTCTGTGGCCCCTCCATCTGTGCAGAGCGGTGTTCCCTCCCAGGCCCAGCTCTGGGGACCAGGCTTTCTGTGGTTTCGGATGCTGGGGCGAGATTCGGAATCAGAGATTCAATGCTGCCAGGACTTCCCCTTCCTCTGATGGCCATGGATCTCAGGGTGATAGCTGACTCTTCTCCCTGCCCACTTGCTCCCCGTCTCAGGCCTCATTGAAGCAGGTTCTCAATACCCAGGCTGCTGTAAGCAGTTATGGCAGACAATCCAAGGCAAACAAGGATAATGGCATCTACGCTGCTTTTATTCCCTTCTGGGATTAATGTCACATGAATAAACAGTCCACAAAGCCTATATTCATAGAAACGCTTGGGATGAGGAATTAGAGCCAAATGTGCTTGTGGACAGCCTGAGACAAGGGGGAAGAGGGGTGGGTGGGGTTCTGGTGGGGAGGGAAGGCTGGCGGCTGCCTGCTTAAGGCTTTGGAAGTGGCTGCTTTCGCAGAGTGGCAAGTTAGCCTCAGGATGTGAGAGGGAGCAGGGATTTCATGTGACAATGTCAATGGCAATAGCCGAGCCTGAACTAGATCACTAGCCTTAAACAAGGGGCTAGGAAAAATAAACAACACTCGTTAACTGAGCTGTCTTGTGGGACTGAGCTGGGCTCATTTGATGTTACATTTGCTCAAGCACTTATGGGCTATAAGATCCCTTTAGGGAGTTGCCTTGTGCTAAGTTGAATGATTTTGTATATATTATACAAATATATATATATATGTTTGTATAATATATATATATATATATATATAGTGTGTGTGTGTGTGTGTGTGTGTGTGTGTGTGTGTGTGTGTACCTGAAGCAAATATGACAAAATGTTAGAGCTATTAAGCTAATTGCTGGGTACCTAGGTCTTGGCTATATTATTTCTGTACTTTACTACATATTTTAATTATTTTGTAATTCAGAAATAAAACTATATTTAAAATGAAAGAACTAGGTATTTTTTATTTTATCCAGTGAACGCTGTTTTTGGATGCTAGGGACTCTCCCTGTTAAGATTCCAGGCAGGGCCAGGAATGCTGGCTTCCTTGACAGCTGGGTTTTGCACCCTCTCCCCACCAGCTCCCCTTGCACCTTGGGAGGGCAGAGGCACCTTCCTGGAGTTAGCACAACAGGAGATCATGGTCCTGATATTCCCACATCCTCATAGCTCAGCCGAATCCAGGGCAAGCAAAGCAGCGGGGCAGTCACCATGCAGCCTCTGTGTGCCTCTGCGGCTGCCTGGGGACATCCAGGAAGAACTATCGGGAAGTCACTGTAATCTCTCCCCTTTTTGCAAAGAGTTGGTAATGCAGACCTGCCTGAGGAAGGGAGGAAATCTAGCTGTGGAAAGCTCCAGCTGAGCTTTAGGGCCTGGGCTTTTCTGGGAAAAGCTGTTCTGGGAAGTGCTCAGCTCTCCAGCCAAGGGCCTGTGGGGCTGTAGGGTCTCAGGGAGCCCTGACCACTCAGCGGCTTCTGGGGTGGTGAGGGCTACCTCTGACCAGGCCTGCAGAGTTGCCCTCCCAGCACACAGACCTACTGCTGAGAAAGGGGCTCATAGCTCGAACACTAAGAAAAGGTGGCTGGCAGCCCAAGAACTGGTAAGACTGGTTTCCAATGCTGGCAGCCACTAGGAGATGCCAGGAGGATACGGTTAGGAGAACTATTTGGGGTGGGCAAAAGGCAGAGAAGCTACTATCAATTTACAGGACACTAGAAAAGCTTCTGGAATTGCCTTTGTTTCTGGTTGTGTCCTCTGGACATTTTATATTCAGGATGTGATTGTGAAGTGTGGTGACCTTTTTGTTGAACTGTGGGAATGTCAGAAATAAAATTCAAGTGCCACGGTCCCCTCAGAGAATTCCCGTGGGTCTAATTTTACTCTAAACCAGAACTGGAAAAGTTAAGATCTCTTAAACATTTTGAAGCCTATGAGTGTGGCTTGGATTAAAAAAAAAAAAAAAGTATTCCTTTTACAGGGGAATTTTATTTTTGTTGTTGAGTTATTTATTTTTTAAGTCAAGGCTTGAAGTATAGTTACTACAGCATCATACATAAAATGTTTTCTTTGAGTACAGCTGTTTCTGTCTCTGGGAAACCAATGTCATCATTTAGGGTGTCACGACTTTAAACAGTCGGGTCCTCTGTTCTGTCAGGACAATCGAGAAGTTGGTTCTATTTGCTGCTCCTGAATAACAGCCCTGCCATATTTTTGAGGAGAGGCAAGGATTCATTTGCCTGGACTACTTGTCAGTGGTTTTGAAGATGGGGAACCATTTTTTTGTTTGTTTGTTTTTGTTTTGTTTTGTTTTTAACTTTTAAAATTTTATTTATTTAAAAATTTTTTAAATGAGAACATTTGTCCCACCTTAATTTGCAAGGTATAAAAACAAGTAGTCACCATGAAACATGATAGAAAAGTAATTGGTTCTTGTGAAACACATTGTTTGTGATAGAATTTCTTCCACCTAAAAACACTTTAGAAAGATTTTCCAGTTGTCCCATCTGTTCATGTCGTCTCCACGTCATGTTGTTTTTAAAGCCCACCAAGAGGAGATGTTACACACGCTGGCACTTGGAAGGATCCCACTCTCCGAGGTCCCTTCCCTCCAGAGTCTAAATTATCTGCTATATGGATGGATGTGCCGTTCCTTCCTTCTTCACCCAGAGGAAAGTCCCTGTGGCCCATTTTCTGTGCAGTGCTTTTCCACTCTTTCATAATCTATTATTGTGACCTTGAGATGCAGAGAGAAGGCTTTGGCAGGGCGCGCTTCACGTGGAGCCAGCTCTGCTGGCATCTGTGCCCTGGTACCACATGCCTGTCGTTGTGGCTGCTGGGTTTTCCTGAGAGTACACTTCTGTGCCATCATCCTGTATCCTGGCACTGGGGTCAGGGGCTGCAGGACCCTGGAGGCCAGAAGGTCTCCTGTCAGGCTCCATGAGAAGTGCCATGTTCCCAGGAGGCTGGCTCAGCAGAGAACCTGTGCATGGGAGAAAGGTGTTGTGTGTGTGTGTGTGTGTGTGTGTGTGTGTGTGTGTGTGTGTGTGTGTCAAAGAAAGGCAGAGAGAGAGAGAGAGAGAGAGCACGCAACAGAGCTAAAATAGAGATCAAAGAGAATTTGCTTAAAAAGTAGATTTAAAGTTATTTTTTTCAAGAACTGTCCCTGATAGATGTGATTCTTATAAAAAATCAGTTATAAGAACTATACACTCAATTTAAGACAGTTTATTCTTAAATGAAGACACTGATGCTATGAGAGGAATACTGGGAAACAGAAGACAGACACCAGCAGGTGAGAGAGGAGGAGAGGAGCTGTGAGAAGGAGGCGCAGCAATGAGAGAGAATGCAGCAAACGCGTAGCCGGGAGTTCAGGGCCAGGAGCACCATGTTCCACACTTTGGTCCTCACGCTCACTGCCCTTTTCCCCGAGTCTCGTCTTTCCTTCCCCTTCACCCTGGTTTGCTCTGGCAGATGCTCCTGCCAAAGCTTACTTCATCAGATGAAATGAAGGGGAAATCTGATTCGCCACTAATTGGACTTACTGTAGGCAATTAGGGTTAAGCTGACATGAGGGAACTATCAGACACTGGGATTTTCAGTGTTTTTTCAAAAAAGCATATTCCTGAGAATGTCTTCCAGAATTCAGAATACTGATTTTCAGTATCAGATTTTAAAATCTTTTGATAACAGGATACTGAAAATAGCCAGTGCATGCATTGCCATTTATATATATGGCATATATGAAGTTAATGACGTATATAGTATATGATATATACAGTATGTGATGTATATAATACATAAGGTGTATATATAGTACATGATGTGTATATATGATATTTGATATATGAGTATATATGTGTATAAATATGTGTGTATATATACATATATAAACAAGGGCATTTAATAACAAGTGCACAGGTGTTCCCTTTTTATTTTCTAAATTATCTAATCTTTAATTTTTGTCTACAATCAATCATTCACAGGTGAAGAGGGCTTTCTCATACCATTGGCATAGGACTCCCAAGTGTTTTCTACCATGTTCCCTTAAGCCTCTGCTGTGCCACTTTTCAAATCTTAGACCTAGTACTCAAAAACAGATGCATCTATTTCATTGACTGATCCATATGGCCATTTAATCCTTCATTAAATGAATTAAATCATTATTCAACAAACATTTGGTGATTGCCCACTCTCTGGAAAGCCCTGTGGATACTACCAATGTGCTGTGTGTGCGTGTGCGTGCGTGTGTGTGTGTGTGTCTGACACTCTGGGGCTTACTGTTCACAAGGTGACACACAGGCATAGACACACATTCCATTTAGGTGCTTATTTCAACTCTCAGTATTGGGCCACATAAATAATTCCTTAAACCATTTATCCCCAGGCCAGAGCTAGCCACCTGCTTTCATTACAGCAACTGCCATTTATGTGTTTGTTTCTGGTGCTCAGTGACCCCAAAGAGAGCTGTTGAGGAGAAATGAACGTAGACACATGGTCCTCATCTGTAAGCAGCATTCTGCAGGACTGTGGAGAAGGGTATGTCCTAGGGAGGTGGTATGTCCTAAGGAGAAGGTGATGGGTGGTGACCAGGGAACTGCTCAGGATATAACATCTCCCAAACTTTTTCCTGACAAATGCAGTCTCCTCTGCTCTCCATGATCCCTTCTGGATACTTCAAGCGGAGTGCACATCTTCGATGGCAAACTGTTGTCTGCATTACCTTGCTCCAGCAGTGGCCTTTGTCTGAGGCCTGCGATGCTGCACATTCAGAGCTGTGTCCTATTTCATGATCTGGGATCACAGGATTGCCCCCATCACTGCCCCCAGGTTGATGTGCAGACCCTCTCAAAGTGGAGCACTTGGTGACCAGGAAATCATGGGAAACATGTGAGGTAGAGCAGTAGCTGGGAACCAGAGCCCCGGATCCGCCCATGGTCACGTCACCTCTCTGTGTCTCAGTTTCTTCTGCTGACGTTAGGGGTTTGAACTAGAGCAGCTCCGGGACCTCCTAGCTCTAATCCTTGTGTTTACATGGAGCATGTTGGCCTTCCTTCTACTTGGGGAAGGTGAGGCCTTCCTCCAGGTCCCAGGCAATCATGTGTGCAGAGGCCGGTGGTCCCACCTGGACAAAAGGCTTATCTGCCCCAATAATCTGTGCAGGCATAGCCTTGGTTCTCAGGGCCAGTATAACTGCTGGAGAAAATTGTAATGAAGAAACACCCTTCACTGAAAAACCAGAAATGCTCCTTGAATCTCTTCTGGGTGTAGGACTCACAGTGTGTGTGTGGGCGGGGGTGGCAGGGAGGCAACGAGAAACATGGGGCAGGGCTAGTCCTCCAGGGGCCTGCAGTCTAATAGAGCAGCAACTTGTCTTATTACTTCACTGACTCCAGTCTCAGAAAGCAGGTCTGCCCTTGTTCACCTAGGCAGTGTTGCTGGTACCAGCAGAAGCATGAAAGCAGACAAGGGGTGCTTTTTGCCTTTCCAACTGTCAGCCTCTCTGCTAACTTCCTGTATTCTACTGTCATGTGTATTGGTCCATGTGAAAGACATCTTCCTTCCCTTCCTCATGGTTAATTTGTGTTTCAAGGCTCACCATCAAAGTGGCCTCACCCGGTCTTTTTGTTTGCAATTTGCATTACTGCCCTGCCCACACCTTTCCCTTCAACAAGACCTAACTTTTGCTGCCTGCCTCCCACTGTGGTCATTCATCCTTCACACTCAACTTTATGGGTGCTGAGCAATATCACTACCCACTTTTTTTCAGATCATTCATACACACACACACACACTCACACACACACATGTACACACAGCAATCCTCCTTGTCCACAGTTTCAATTACCTGTGGTCAACCACAGTCTGAAATATTAAATGGAAAATTCCAGAAATAAACAATGTATAAGTTTAAATTGTGCACCATTCTGCGTAGCATGATGAAATCTTGCACCGTTCTACTCTATCCCACTCAGGACATGAATTGTCCTTTGTCTACCAAATCCATGCTGTACCTGCTCATTGGTCACTTACTTAGTGGCCTACTTGGTTATTAGATCTCTGTCAAGGCATCATAGTGCTTGTGTTCAAGTAATCCTTACTTACTTGATAATGGCCCCAAAGTACAAGAATGGTGATGCTGGCAATTTGGATGTGCCAAAGACGAGCCTGTAAACTTTATCATAGGCACACGTGTACTGGAAAAAACTTTGTGTAGTTTAGTGCTATCCATGATTTCAGGCATCCACTGTGGGTCTTGGAACCTATGCCCCATGGATAAGGAGAAACAGGAGGGACTGCTGTCTGTCTGTCTGTGTGTATATGTACGTATGTATCTATCTATCTACCTATGTAATTTCTATGAATTTATGTGCATGCAAGAAAGGGATCAGAGATTACAAGACTATCTGGTTAACGCACAGCTCAGCTATATCCAGGTACTCATAGGAAAATTTCCTCCTATAGATGGATATGTTTTGAGAGAAAAAATACTTCCTAAAAGAGGGAAGGAATGCAGACCATGTTTATAAAAGTCCCTAACTCTAGCTAATTGGGACTTCTGGTAGATTGTCTTGACTTAGAGATAGCTAAGCCAGTGGCCACTACGTCATTCCCTTCTTTTTGAGGAACCCTACCTGTCTCCATGGTTTTATTACTAAATATTACTAAAGCGTATCCCAAACAGGGTGCCATTTTTCAGTCTATTCTGGGAATTCTCTGTCAGTGTCCATTTTCCTCCCATCTATTTTCTCCAAATATCTATGTCCAACTACTTTATTTCATTGTTTCTATGATACATAGCTTCTTATTTTCACATCTCTGAGGTTGGAATCATTTAAAATCAGCGAGGTGCCATAACTTGTTAAGGTTTATTTCTTTCTTGGTGGCATACCAAATGAGGGTACTGCTGACTGCATTTTAGATTCGCAGGAATGTTGCATGTGGGAGCCTTGAGGGATCCCTAATAAGTGAGAGGGGTTTTAATAATTCCCTTCTCAACTAAGAGGAAGATGCAGGCATCCTATTAAAAAAAAAAAAAAGGTTCCTCTTCTATCAAATCAGAAATCTGCCAGGTGCTGTTGTCTACTCTATATGAAACCCACATGACTATCTTGGTGGCTGAGGCTTCAGTCCTTTGCCTCCTACGTGGTGTCTTTTTGTGCCTGAGTTTCCACTTAACTCTGGGAAGACTGTCTGTCTGGCTGAATCCTGGCTTCACTTCTAGGCTCTCTCTTGGCTCCATGCTCTGTTGTCTGCAGACACTTTCATGCCCATGGGTACTCAGTCATCTCCCAGACCCTGGTCAAGCAGGGGCCAAGCCTGCCCACTTACCAGGGAGAGGATTTCTGGTGGAGAACCAGACTGTGATTTTACTTTTGTATCCTCAGCACTTTGCATAGTTACAGGGACCTAGTAAGAGCTCAAGGAATGTTTATGTGATAAATCTATGAACCAACAGATTTGTTACTTTTATCTACATGTGACATATAGGTGCAGAGCATCTATTTCTTGTGTATTTTTTACTTGTTTCCATGACAAGGAGGAGCTGTAGCGCAGAGCCATTCCCTAGCAGGGCTGTGGCATCTGGTCTCAAGGGCCATTTGCTGACCCTGTCCTTTAGATATGGTGGATTTGTCTTCCCCACCCCCAACCCCCGCTACTTTGCCTGGGATAGAATGAGGTTAGCTTTGTTGGGGTGGGAGGTGAGGCGTACATGTCTCATCTCTCTCTTTCGGCATAGCCTTGTATCTAGCCTAGCCCTGAAATTTCCAGCTCACTTAGGGCAGGTCCAAATTTGTGGCTGAAGGCTGAGCTGGAGCCAGATAAAGCTCCACAGGTGTTCACTTTCCAGCTTAGTCTAGATGAAGGCTGTTCACATCTGTCAAATGCGTGGGATTCAGTCCCGGTTCCTCATTTGGGTCAGGTTTACCTCTGCCTTTGACCAAATCCCTTTGTAAAGGTGTGTCTCTTCACCTGATTAACTCTCTCACTGAGGGCAGCTATCAGATGTTAGGATAATTGAGCTTCTCTATGAATTAAGCACTTTCTTGCAACACTGGAGGGCAAAGGAACATTAGGAGGCAATATCCCGGTCTACTATCCCCACCCCACCCCTACTCAGCCAAGTGCTAAGAAGCAGGACTAGTCATGTAATATACTTCTTATATAATGAGCTGGTTTGTTCATAGTGATTCCGGATTATATTTCACGAATATTCACTCATATCCAGATTTTGGTGTACTAGTTCAGATTTCTTCTAAAAACAGGTCTAACTGTTTTTCTTGAGGTATCTGTGGAAGTGCTAGTCTTTATTTTTTTTTCTTTAGGGTCTGTGGTGGGAGCTCCGCGTGTAACATCCACAGATGGGTGCGGTAAGGCATTTGTAGTGGTGTGCCGTATGGATTCCTGTGAGCTGGTTTCTACATAATCAGAAATTTCGCTAGCTGTCAGCCACAGCAGGTGTATTTTCACCAAAGAAATAGGCAGATGCTTCATCAGGGCTTTCTCCCTCCTCCTTTGTGGAGCCAGTTAACCAGCATAGCACTGAGTCTGACTCTGAATGCAGCAGCCTGGGAGGTGTCATGGCTGATTATCTCACTTTTTCTTTTTTTAAGTTGTGAATTTTTATCAAGAAATAGGTATTCACAATGGGACGAGAAGAGAAACATGTAATTAGAGTATGAAATAGTTCATAATAAGGCAAAGAAGACTCATGGGGTGAAAACTACAGGAGCCTCGGTATAGGGGATGACCTTGGTTCTCCAAGCTTAATTCTCTTTCCAACAAGGGCACCATCATCCACTGCCGCCTTGAATGATCAGCTAAGAACTTCTCTTGTGACCTTGTCCAGAGATTTACCTTTGCTGGAGGAGGCCTGCCTCGTCACCTCTCCTCCCTTTCCCCTGGAGGGCACAAAAGCTAATCTCCTGCCTGGAGGTGAAGTAGCTGTGTGAGAGTTATAGGCTGCTAGTGTTTAAGCCATTAGCATCTTTCAGTTTTTTCCTAATAAAAGGCAATCAGGCAAATACTTGAGGATAAAACAAACCATTAACTTTATAGTGAAACCAAACAAGTTAGATTTTTCCCTTCAGTTCCCTTTGTGGAGCAAACTCTGAAAGCACTCATTTCAGAGAACGAGCTGAAAGCAAAAAGGAGGACTCCTCACTCCATTTCTTCCACTTCCCCTGCCAATGCCCAGTGGACACAAGTTCTGGTTTGAAGCCATGAGAGCTCCTTACACTTTCTTACCTACTATTGTCAGCAATCCTATACCCAATGCAAATAAATCCCTTGCTCCAGCCTGACTCACACAGAAGGCAGGGCTCCCTGGCAAAGAGATGCAAGGGTGAGCCCCTGAGGAGGTGGCATTGACTGAAGAATGAATAGCTGGGAGGACTCAGACATGCTAAACCTCACAGGAAGAGGAGAGCTAAGGCTCTGCAACTCACTGGAGGAAGGAAGGAAAGCCAAGGTGACAGCCCCAGGTGAGGGGATGGAGGGGGTGGGTGAGTAGGAGGAGGAGGCTAGAAGATCCAGCCACAATGCAGCTCTCTGGACCCTTGTCAGTCAGGGTGAAGAGTTAGGATTTTTCTCTAAGTCTAAAAACCCTCAAGTCCTTCACTTTAGTAGAGTCATCTGCCAATCTAAGTGACCTCTGGAGGACCTCCAGGCATCCTGAAGCACAAATATTTTTTTCATAAGAGTGACTAAAACTGATATTTCTTAACATATATGAAAAATGGATCACTTAGACAAACAGTACAAGATATCATCCACTTTTCCTCCTCTCCAAATTTCTTATACATCTAAATTATCTCAGGGTCTGTATACATTGTAATGTTTCCGTACATCATTGTGGTTAAAGTTAATGTGCCAGGATTTCCTTCTTTCAGACCCACCCATTCTTGTCTCTCACAGGCACACCCCTGAAACTGACACTGAACCTGAAATCTCTGTGTTCCAAGTTCACCATCAGTTTCAAATATCACCCAGGTGTCAGGTCTACCCAAAGGGAAGGAAGCCGTGGGTATTGGGGACCTTGGGGGAGGGGACAAGAAGCATCACACCACCATGTGAGGCTGTTCTCCTTAGCTGGCTGAAAGGAAAGGCAAGACAGAATTTGTTTCCAAGGCTCCCAGACTCCAGAAATGGACTTAGAGTCTCCAAAAAAGTTGATCTTATCTAGGTGAGATGATAGAGAATGTCCGATGGCATTGTACTCTTTGATTCAGTCAGTGGTTGCTATTGAAGTCAGATAGTTTCAGATAAATATTTTCTATTCATTTTATTTTTTTCTTCCATCAAGATTACTTATCATATGCCTCTCACATACTCGGTACCATTCTTGTGCTGGGGAGACCAATGTAAAAGAGCCTTTTCTCGGCCAGAGAGGGTGATGAACTGGTAAATGCTTATGTGCTGATAAAGGTACGACAGCTCTTAAATGCATGTTACCTAATGCTTCAAGGAACGTTTCTGACAGAAG
The DNA here is from genome assembly GCA_003508835.1 of Eonycteris spelaea. NCBI lineage: Eukaryota > Metazoa > Chordata > Mammalia > Chiroptera > Pteropodidae > Eonycteris > Eonycteris spelaea. The sequence continues at coordinate 2,430,589 of PUFA01000193.1, forward strand.
GGCATCAGATATGAAATCAGTCTGGTCTGCCAGAGGAAGTAGTCCTCATGTGAGCTCTTGAGAGTTCAGTCTAAGAGGCCAGGCCCTGAAAAAACTTTAATACTATTTTCATGAGTTTCACTGTTAGTTTGGAGGTTTTGAGAGCCATAAATTAAGTAAGAGAATGCATGACACACATTTTGAAAATGTGGCACTGACCATGATCGGGGGGGACAGGGGTGAAGGGTTTAGTTATCATTGTTGCACAATAAATTACTTCAAAACATAGTGGCTTAGAACAGCAGCACGTTTTTATTTGGGTCAAGATTTCTGGAGCTGCAGAGCTGAGAGGTTCTGGCTCAGAGCATCCTATGAGGTTGCAGTTAAGATGCTGGATGAGCTCAGTCAGACAAGCCCAGAAATGCTTCTGGAAGTAATATCACAAAAACTGCCCAAGAAGAACTCCAAATCAGTTCAAACTTGTATTGGTTGGTGACAGTGGGACTGGAAAAACTATGTTTGTGAAATATCATTTGACTGGTGAATTTGAGAAGTACGGAGCCACCTTGGGTGTTGATGTCCATCCCCTTGTTTTCCTCACTGACAGAGGACCAATTAAGTTCAATATATGGGAGACGACTGGTCAGGAGAAATTTGGCGGACTGAGAGATGGCTATTACATCAAGCCCAGAACACCATTATGATGATTGATGTGACTTCAAGAGTTACTTACAAGAATGTGCCTAACTGGCATAGCGATCTGGTAACGTGTGCCCAGTGTGCTGCGTGGCAATGAAATGGATATCAAAAACAAAAAGTTAAGGCACAATCAATTGTCCTTGACCGAAAGAAGAATCTTTGGTACTATGACATTCCTGACAAAAGTAACTACCACTTTGAAAACCCCTTCCTCTGGATTGCTGAGGGACTAATTGCAGACCCTAACCTGGAGTTTGTTGCAGTGTCCTTCTTGCCGCACCAGAGTCTGTCACAGACCCAGCTTTGGCAGCACAATATGAGCCTGACCTAGGGTTGTTCAGACAACTACTCTCCTGGATGAGGATGATGACCTGTGAGAAAGTGAAGCTGGAGCTCGGTGCCAGAAGTCTAGTTCTGTAGGTAACTGTCCTGTGATGTCAGAGGCACAGCATGTTTGCCACTTCATTATATAGCTAAGACAAACATTTGCTTAATCTTTGGGATGCTGAAGGAGATAAATCGGCTTCAGGGTAAATGTGGCAGTTAAAAAACACCTTCAGTTTTTGGACCTGCCTGTTTGGCTGTTTTGGAATACAGTTGTTTCCTCATTGGGTTTCAGATATAAGACTGCTGCTGTCCCATCACAATATGCAGTGGTGAATCCCGTTTGTTACTGTCATTCCCATTTCTTTTTGTTTAGAATCAGAATAAAGTTGTATTTCAAATATCTAAGCAAGTGAACTCATTCCTTGTTTAATAAGCGTTTTAAATCCATTAATAAGGAAAATCGTGCTGTTGCTATTTAGATTGCCTTTACTATTATCATTTAATTTGAAGTCTCTTCCTATGCCTTTATTTTCTGTACATTTGAATCATTTCACACAAATGATATGACAGGTCAGCAGTATTTTATTTGGTAAGTTAAGAGATGTAAATATTGTCAATGCAGTTAAACTAAAATAACGTGTCCCTCACCAGCCTGTTGGCCTGGTGGTGTCACCTTGGGAAGAGCTTGTTGAAGATTTATGTGACCTGTCAGAATAACAGTGGTATGTGTTTTAGACCTTTGAAATAGGTATTTAAAGAATTATAGCTGTTTTTATTTTATGCAAAATTAACCATGTGATAATAAAGGGCTTTTAAAAGTCAGACAAGTGAAACCATACTAATGATAGCAGGGGCTTGAGGGAAGTCTCATCTGTTAAAAATGAATATAAATTATGCATTTATTTGCTTTGTTTTAATGTTACATGTTTAATGTAAAGTCGATATGCTAAGATGTTCCTTATTTACCCCCCGCTTTCAAGTACTCCCATGCTTTAAAGATGCCCAAATTAAGGATTTAAGTAAGATGTACCACAGCTTTAATGACTTTTTCCTGAATGATTTTTGTGGGCAGTGCCAAGACATACACATACTAACCAGGAATACTGCTACAACAGAAAGGATCATAAAATGCTTTAGTAATGTGAAACAGACTGCAAAACTTTGATTAGATTAACCATTTATCTTTTGTATGGTTTCCACCTTTAAAATTGGATTGGGTCTGTCTGGCCTGAGTTTGATCCCAGCCACACTATACTGTAGCAATTAGGTATCTTAAAAATAAGAGCCATTTTGCTGTTATAAGTACTGCTATAGTTCAATTTATCAAAGTTCTTTCGATATTCAATTTTCCTTAAATGGTTACTTTCTTACCTAAAAAGTTAGAAAAGGATCACTTAATACAAATGGTAGAATTGCATAAATTTCACCTTACTAAGATGAAATAAACTGGTGTGAGTAGATTCAAAGAGAAAAAAGATACTGGCTGAGGCTACAGCTACTAGAAGGCCAAAGTGACGAACTTTCACAGCTACCAAGCTGGCGCTTTGTCATTAGCAGATCATCAGTTCCTCTCCATGTCAACCTCTCTATTGGCTATGAGAGTGTCCTCGTGATACAGCTGCAGGCTTACCCCAGAATGGGTGATCCAGGAGAGTGAAGCAACAGTGGCTGTTATGAACTGCATATTTTTGTTCCCTCTCCAGTTCATGTGTCGAAACCCTAATTCACAATGTTATGGTATTTGGAGACAGGGACTCTAGAAGTTAATTAAAGTTAAGTGAGGTCATGAGGGTGGGGCCCTCAATTGACAGGACTGGTGCCCTTACAAGAAGAGGAAGAGACCAGAGCTCTTTCTCTCTCTGTCATATGAGCACATGGTGAGAAGGCAGCTGTCTACAAGCCAGGAAGAGAACTCTCACTAAACACCAAACCTACTGTGGACTTAAAGGAGCCAAGAGGAGAGTGTGGGTTCTTGTACTGAACACAGATGGAAGGTCTGGTCGATAGCTGGATTTGGTGATATGGAGGCCATCGGCGACTTTGGCCAAAATGTTTCAGTAGAGTAAGGGAAGGTCCGATTGGATTGAGTTAAGGAGTGAATATTTGGAAGTACATAAACTGTGTTGACATTCTTTTGAGAAGGTTGTCTGCGATAGAAGAGGACAATAACTGGAAGTTAAATTTTTTTTTTTTATTAATACCTGTGGGAGGGCCGCAGTGAAAAGAGAGGGAGTGAAAAGAGGGAGTGAGAAAGTTCAGTGAGGGAGTGAAGTCGTTGAGAAGCCACCTGCCTTTGATCTTTGGTGGGATGCTTTCTCCTCTCTGATAGAAAGGAAGAAGATAGAATTAGGTGCTCATGATGGGGATCTGTAGATTTGGGGTTTCTCTGGGGCACCTCCTGTTTTTCTTATGAATTATAAGTCTAAGTTAGTGGTACCCAAATTTGGTCACATGTTAGAATCACCCAGGGGAGCTTTTAAACCTCTTTTATGCCCAGGCTCACCTCTCAGACTCATCACATTAGAATCTCTGGGTTGGACTCAGGCATTTGTCATTTTTAAAGTTCCCTACATGAGGCCAGCATGCAGCCCAGGTATAGAAGAGTCACTGCTGGAGGGAACTGGGAGGAGATGCGGGGGGTAGGGAGTGACCATGGGATCAAACTGTGGGAGCACAGTGTAGGCCACTTGGCAGGGCTGCCAGGCAACATGAGGACCTTTAGAGGCAGGTGATTGTGCATTTCCTGTGATGACTGACTGCTTGGCTACATGGTTACCTCCAGCAGAGCTACCTGCTTGGTTCCAGGTTTGATGATGGTAGAAGGCATAACTTTTGTGCCTTCATTTCATTATCTGAAAAATGGACATAATGGTACCTCCTTTAAAGGACCAATATAGAAGTCAGTGAGATAATGGGCATAAATTCCTAACACAGCTCATAGCATATGGTAAGTGCTTAATAAATGGTCACTATTAACATTAGTAAATACCCCTCTTGACTTGATTTTAAAATGTGAGTAGGAAAGCTGTGAGATAGAGCTATAAAGGCATGTTTGTAGCGAGGAGATTGTTTAATAGGACATGAGGACTTTGGATGGATTTTGAGCTGGGGTGACTTAGAGTCTGCTTTTGAAATTCTGGGGAGAGAGTAAATTGGGGACCCATGGTCAGATCTGGCTGCTTTGGCTGTCCTCATAGGGCCACATGGCACAGTGTTCTGCTCAGACTTTGTTTTGCTTTCTTTCTTTCCTGGTACATTTTGGCCAGTTCATAGTTTGGGGAGCAGATGGTGCAGGATTACTGCTCCATCCCTGGGTCTGTCTCTGCTGTACATAACAATTAGGCACAGGGAGATCCAATGCAGGGCGCATTCTTCAGGAGTATCTGTTTTTGATTGTTTTGATCATTCTTGTTGGCATATTATTATGACTGGCTACTGACTGCACAGGCAAGGAGCGGCACATTTTTCTAAACTGGCTCCAGTATGGTTTTCTCCATCAGATAAAAAGAACGTCCCTTGTTATGAGGTGGGGTTCTGTTGGAACCATGTTGAATATGAGATAAGTCATTTCTAGAGAGATGCACCTGCTCAGAGCAGCTTCTTATCTTTGGAATACAGTCTCCCAATGTGACCTTTAGCTACAATGGTAATGATTACTTTGGTAAGTCCTACTGAAGATTCTAGGTGTGTGGTGAGAAGGAGCTCATGTGTCCTGCACCGTGGCTGGCCACTGCTTTCGTTGCCGGCCATCTTGCCCACAGAGACTACAATGATCAGCACTCATTGCATGTCAGTCCTGGCCACAGCTCTGTTAATAATGAGGCCTCAGACACCCTCCCATGCCTCCCCCAGAAATGCTCCTTCTTATCTTCCAGCAAACTGGCAGGTTGCCACCCAGGCCTTGACTCAGGCAAATGCTTTATTTCAATGCAGTAGTGGCAATCTTTTCATTCCTGGTGGTTTCTTTACACCATTGTGAGACAGAAAAAACAAGATCTCTAGCAGAAAGCCACCTCACTGCTCATTCAGCCAGTGACCAGAACCCTGGCAAGATCGAGGATTTTGTCAGATGGGAGCTGTGGTAGTGTATAAAAAAAGTGAAACCAGATGTTCACCCCTCCAGTTGCTCCATATCCATGCAAAGGCTTGGAAGAGAGGTTGTAAAAATGTCACAGACCTTGAATCCTGAGGCCCAGATTTATGCACCACGTAACCTTGTACCATAAATCCACCACCTTCACTGGAGCATCAGCTTCCAAAGGGTCAGAGCCCAGCTGTGGTGTTGAACAGAGGTGGTGGATGGTGCTGGAGGGATGCGGGAGGGAGTGCAGGGACAAGGAGCCTGGCTGGGGACCAGTGATTGCTTTTCAAGAATTTAAAGTGGGCAAAAGATTTTACAAGTTTGGCTTGGAGTTTGGCCTTCTTAGGAGATAAGCCAAATTCTATTTTGCATTTTCGCCTGAAAGGGAACTTGATTTCTCTTTGGAAAGTATTGGCAGAGGCAAGAGAATCCAGTGGGAGTGGTACTTGTGTAAGCTGAGTTTCCACTGCAGGATGAAGTGCTTTCAGGTAAAAGGAGAGGTGAACAGGGGCCAGACCCCTCTCCCTTCTTTTCTCCCTGCCTGAGGAGGCCACCCTCCGGAAGCTGGCACTTACGCTGAGTGTCATGGGCAGCCATCCAACTTTGGCTTTATGAGGAGTCTATCTGCTTTGTGGAGAATAAATTATGGAAGTAGGGGCAAGAATGAAAGAAAGGAGACAACTTAGGAGGTGTTATACAAGTCCAGGCAGATGATGATGGTGGGTTGGATGAGGTGGAAGCTGTGAACGTGGAGAAAGGCGCATGGGCTCAGAGGTCTGGTGGTGGCGAAACAATGGGAAGAATCAAGAATGCCTCCCAGATTTCTGATGTGAACAGCTAAGTGGACAATGATGATGCCATTGAAACAGGGAGCCTTGGGGGAAGATCAAGTTTGTTGAGGAGATTAAGACTTCAGTTTTGGACACATTGGGTTGGAAAAATGTATAGACATCTACATGGATGTTTTAAAAAGACAGTTGGATATGTGGTCTGGAGATAAGAAGAGAGGTCAAGGCTGAGATATAAACTTGGGAATTCATGTTATAGATCATTAAAAAGATAGAAATGAAACTGCCGCTTAGGTCACAGTTGCCCTGTGCTATTGACACCATCATTGTGGTCACCTTCTGACTTTTGCGTAGATGCCTGCTAGTGCCAGGGGACCTTAGGTCATGGATGCATACACGTGCATCGCTGTTTCTCCTCCTTCTGATGCCTGTGGCTGGTGTCCTTCATCTTTCTAGCTGAGCCCATGAGTAGCCCCACAGCCTCCCCATGGGGCTCCCCTGGTAGCTGCCTGCAATTGATGGGAGTTCCAATGAGGGAAACTCCTTACTGCCCTGATTCTAAAGCATAGCGTTCTTCCCAGATTCTCCATTTCTGTCTTTTTGCATCATCTGGCTCAAATTTTCTGCTCTTTTAACATTTTCCCAGCTTGCTGACATTTTTACAGTAGGCATAACCTTATTATTTTATTATTAGTCACTTAACAGGGATGATTTGCTTTTTCATTTGATCCATGTTGCTTAAAGTGTTACATTCGTTTCTGGTACATTCTAAATGACGTAAGTTCTGATAGCTTACTCTAATAATGCTTCTAGGTATGTGTCCAATCAGCTCATGGCCAGGATGTCACTCAGCAACACCCATGTACAAGGATGTAGGTCGCAGTAGATCCTCCCTTCTGTTCATGTGGATTGTGTTTCATGCAATTTCCATTTTGCACAGCAGCTATTGTTTTTATTTGTTCTAAGAGTAACAATTTTCAGTTCAGTGGATTCTTCATATAGTGACTCAAACAACCTCCTCCTTCCTTCACCACCATATAAGGCTGAAAACAGATGAACGCTTGTGCTGTAGAGTTAAAAGCTGCACTTGTGTTACTGAAGCCAGAACATATGTGCAGGAACAGCTGAGGGTATTTATTGTGGTCAAGTGTGGAGCCTGTGGGCCAGGCAAGGAAGGCCCAGTGCGATGTGATTTACCATCCGGGGGAGCCTGAAACTAGCTCTGTTTGGGTCTCTCTCTCTCTGTGAACTCCACGCCCCCCCTCCCCCTGCATACCCCCCTCCCCCCCGCCCCCTTCAAACTGTGAAACTCACAGAAGTCTCCTGAAAGAAACTAAGAAAGCTCACGGCTCTGGGCCCCAGCAAAGAGCGATGCTATCTGCAGCCCTTCTTACTCTCCTTGATGCTGGCCTTTGCTGGTATCTGGATTACTTCCAGGACTGGAGCTTCAGGTTTCATCTGTTTTGGGGAGCCTTGTTGCTGATAGCTAGGAAGAAATGCAAAATTTGGAGTCATGAGTCTATGGTGGGGTATATGAAAGTATATAGAAGGTCCGTTTACTCACAGGAAGAGTGTAGGATGAGATGCAAAGAGAACCAGCTTGAAGCTCTCGGAAGAACCGACAGGTAGCAGCAGTCTGCAGGAAAGGAGATCATATGTTGACTGAGAAGGCAAGGTGGTTGTTGTTGGGGAGGGGGTGCAGGCCACAGTAGTGGGGGTTCTGGAAGCCCAGGGTGAAGCAAATTTCAGTGATGAGTCAACACACTGCAGACAGTTATCAAGATGAGAGGGAAAGTATACATTAGATTTGGAAATTTAGCACTAATTGGTGACTTAAGTCGAGCTGGTCTTTATAAGGAGTGATGGGGCCAGAAGCTAGCCTATGGAAGGCTGGAAAATGAGGCAATAAAAAACACCAAGTGAGGCTAGTTTTTGAGAATTTGGCAAAGAAGAGAGACAGAGAACAGGAGTAGAGGGAATGCATAGGGTGAGGGAGGAATTTGTCAGCTGATTTCTGTTTTTCTTGGCTTTGGTGGGGTGTGTGTGTGTGTGTGTGTGTGTGTGTGTGTGTGTGTGTGTGTGTGTGATGGGATTTACTTCGCTTTCACTTCCAATAACAAGAAAGAAAAGGGCAAGTGCTATCTATGGGTAGGCAACCCAAATTGTCTACCATAGCGGTGTGAGGTTTTCTGTCTCTCATTGTGATAGAGAACTGATGGTTTGTCTTCTAAAAACTTGTCTTGTTTCTCTAGAGGTATGCTGGGGAAAGTTTAGGAGGCTGAAAAAGGCCAAAGGAGCCACAAACCTAGAGGGCTACCCACTCTTCAAATTCAGCCCACCCTTTGTGCCATTGTACCACCAGGCATGCTTCACAAGTGGCAGACTCACCTCTTCCAGGACCAAGGGAAAGTCTGCTTGACATTACTGCCCCATTGAAGAAACTATTTTGTGAGATTCCCGCTATTGCCAGAAGAACATTTTTGTTGTTTGGCTTTGTTATTCTTTTGGTTTTAATTAGAGATAATCTTGATGATGAGACAGAACAAGGGGAGGGGGAGAGGATAGGAAAACAGGGAGAGGATTCTGGGGAAGGGAAGATAGAATGAATTCAGCACGCAGGTGAGAGGGGGTAGCAGGAGGGGACAGGGCTCCTCTTCTGAGCCTGGGGGAGGAGTCAAGGGCAGGGGTGAACCTGGGTCAAGAAGTTCAGGGAACTCATGCCTAACAGCCCTACTTTCCCTGTTCATTAGGTAGCAGGATCACCTGTTGGGGGGACGACAAAGATATAATGGGGCTTGATGAGAAAACCTGAGGTTTTGCTGCTGTGGGGACTGAGAGGGAGCTGAGTAAGGACAGGGGGTGGGGATATGGGGAGTGGAAATGGGGGGGTGGGGGGGATGGCGTGGTTCCTCATCACAGCTTGTCTGGACAAGGTTTATGGTGTATTCAAGGTGTGCCTGGCACAAACGGTCTGGGGCTTCCTCAACCAGTGCTGTCAGGATGTGGGAAGGAAGGAATTATGTGGGAACAGAGGAGGGAGTCAAGATTACCGACAGATGAGATAAATGGCCAGGGGGCCAAGGATTGTGGTGTGAGCCACAGAGTTCTGTATCCTCTCCCTTTTCCACCTGTCCCCAGCCTCTGTACTGAAAAACAAATTTATTTCACTCCTTTTGTTTTATCCAGAGAGAGGCCTTAGAGGCCACTTTTACTCCTGGAAATCTACACCTAAAACAAAGGACTTTGGATGATTATGATTTGTCTCTGTAGAGTCATCAATGGTAACAAATGCACCACTCTGGTGCAGGACGTTGATGGTGCAAGAGGCTGTGAGTACTGGAACAGGGGGAATACAAGCAGTTTTAGATTCACAGCAAAATCCAGGAGAAAGTACAAAGATTTCTTATACACCAAATGTGCCTCTCACTACCATTTCCCCCACCATCAACATTTCCCATCAAAGTGGAAAGTTGGTTATAATCAATGAACCTATATGGATAAATCATTATCATACAAAGTCCATAGTTTACCTCAGGGTTCACTCTTTGTGTTGTACATTCTATGGGTTTGGACAAATGAATAATGACATGTGTTCACCACCGCAGTCATACAGAGCATTGTCACTGTCTTAAAAATTCTCTGTGCTCTGCCTATTCATTCCTCCCTCCCATTATCTCCTGGCAACCACTAGTCTTTTTACTGTCTCCATAGTTCTCCATAGTTTTGCTTTATCTAGTACGTTACATAGCTGGAATTTTATAATTTTATAATGCGCAACCTTTCAGATTGGCTTCTTTTACATAGTAATCGGCATCAAAGGGTCCTAAATGTCATTCCGTGGCTTGAGAACTCATTTCTTTTTAGTTTTGACTAATATGCCATTGTCTAGATGTGCCACATTTTTGTTTATCCACTCTCCTACAGAATGACATCTTGCTCACTTCCAAGTTTTGGTAATTATGAATAAAGTTGATATAAACATATATATGCAGGGTTTTGTGTGGAAATAAGTTTTAACTCATTTGAATAAATACCAAGGAGTATAATCGCGTATCATAGGGTAATATATTTAGTTTTCTAAGAAACTGCCAAACTGTCTCCCAAAGTGGCTGTACCATTTTGGGTTCCCACCAACACCAAATAAGAATTCTTATTGCTACAGATCTTCACCAGAATTTGTGTTGTAAGTGTTTTGAATTTTAGCCATTTTAATAGGTGTGTAGTGGTATCTCATCATTGTTTAAATTTGCATTTTTCTAATGACACAAGATGCTTGTTAGCCATTTGTATATCTTCTTTGTTGAGATGTTTGTTCAAATCCTTGGCTCATTTTTTAATTGGGTTGTTTTCCTATTGAATTTTAAGAGGTTTGGTATATCTTAGATAACAGTCCTTCATCAGATACATCTTTTGCAAATAATTTCTCCTAATCTGTGGCTGGTCTTCTCATTCTCTTGACAGTGCCTTTCATGGAGCAAAAGTTTCTAATTTTAATGAGGTCCAGCTTATCAGTTATTTCTTTCATGGATAGTGCCTTTTGTGTTGTATCTAAAAATTATTCCCAAACACTAGGCCATCTACATTCTTTCCTATGTTATCTTCTAAGAATTTTACAGTTTTGTCTTTTACATTTAGAGCTATGATCCATTTTGAATAAATTATTGTGAATGAGTAAGGTTTATGTCTTGATTAATTTTTTTGCACGTGAATGGCCATTGTTCCAGCACTATTATTGAGAAGGCTATTCTTTCTCCTTTGTCAAAAATTAGTTGGCTATGTTTGTGTGAATATAATTACGGGCTCTCTGTTTTGTTCCATTGATCTATTTGTTTATTTTACTTTATTTTTTATTTTGCCAATACCATACTATCACGATTATAGTGCTATTTTTAATTTATCAATTATAAGTAACATCTACTGACTTCTTACTGGAATTAATGAGAAATAAGCTCTCTTCTGCCTTCTAACTTACCTCTTCCTATTCTCATCTAGCTGTATCACTATTTTTAACCAAATCAATAAACATTGTTTATACTACCAAAATTATGTCAATATTGTTTATAGCAAATCTGAATAGTGTATTATGATTATGTTTATTGCTGTTTGTTTTCCTTTAAGTTATCTATTTGCCTCATTTATTATTTATATGCTATTTTTACATACATATCTGTGGCAGTTTAAAAATATGTTCATTTCTTTGCTACTCTTCCCTTCAAAATGTAGAGGCCCGTTTCTCTTGCCTTGCATTTGGGCTATATGTAGTGAATTGCTTCTACCAAATAGAACATGGCAGAAGTGGTGATGTGTGACTTCTGAGACTAGGTCATAAAAGGCTTTACAACCTTCCCTTTGATCTTTCTCATCAATTGCTTGCTCTGGGGAAAATAGTTGCCATCTTGTGAGGCCACTTAATCAGCCCTGTGGACATCCATGTGAAAAGAAACTGAGGCCCATTGCTAACAGCCAGCAAGAACAGAGGCCTCCTGCCAACAGTTATGTAGTGAGCCAGGCAAAGATGAGCCGAGAGTCCCAGTCAAGCTTTGAGCTGATTGGAGCCCCGGCAACATCTTGACTACAACTTCTGTAGGGCCTCTGAGCCAGAATTACCCAGCTAATTGCTCTAAGATTCCTGCCCCTCAGAAACTGTGAGCTAATAAATGTTTATTATTTCAAGTATGTAAGTCTCAGGATAATTTGCTATGCAGCAATAGATAATTAATATAATATCTTTAATTTCTTCTGGATTATCACTTTGTCACTAGATCTGCCACACTATCTACTCTGTCAAGTCTAGTTTTTTTCCTGGATCTCTTTACCTTTCCGCTTCCACTAGACTGATTATTCTTGAAGACTGCCTAGCTGTTATCTTTCTCACCCTGTTGATTGGGCTCACTGGTTCTAAGATCCCTTCCTTTTCTTCGTTTTTATTCTTCCTTTCTCTGAAACCCATTTACTACTAGCTCTTAGGATAAGGTTTATGGGTGATATATTTTCTTAATCCTTTTATGTTTCAAAAATGCTTTTACTTCACTATCACCACTACATAGCAACCTTTTCATTCTTGAATGGTAGTTTGGTTGATTATAGAATTCAAAATAGAAAATCATTTTCTCTTAGAATTTTGAGGTCATTGATTATTCTTCTAGTGTCCAATGTTGTACTTGCTGTCCAATATCATTTTTACTCGTGTGTGTGTGTGTGTGTGTGTGTGTGTGTGTGTGTGTGTGTGTTACCTAGTTTTTTCCTCCTTGGAAGTTCTAGGGCCCTTCATTTGTCCCTAGTGTTATGGAATTTTATGATGTGCCTTGTTCTATCAGTCAGGATGCTTGCTGAAGGTGAAGAAAATCCAACTAAAATGGCCCATAGTACAAGTGGATTTATTATCTTGCCTAATAAGTAGTCCTGAGATAATGTGGTTCTGGGTTGATTAACTTAGTGGCCGAATTATGTTATCAGGGACCCAAGTTTTTAAAAAATCTATCTGTTTTTCCAGGGTGCATCAGGTAACTCCTTTCATGGGCTAAATATGGCAGGAGCTTATATTCCAGAAGCAGAAATTGGTACTATCTCTTTCTCTGATTCTTTAAAATTAAATTTTAGAATATTTCCCAGAAATAACCCCATCATTGGTGTACTTTCTCTTATGGTTCCATGTCCAGAATTAGGTGTTATGGTCCTTTCTAAATGAATTGCTAGATAAGGAGAATACAATTAATATAATTGCCTTGGTCACAAGATTTACTCACTGGAACTTTAAGATAGGGGTTGGTCTTTCCTGACAACATGACTTTACAGTGGAATGTGGGGATTTTAAATACAATCTGAATCCTATTTCAAGGAAGAATAAAGCAAACACTATTGGTACGCAACCAAATTGTCTACTATAGCATTTATGGGTTTTTCTGCCATTTATTGCTATGAAGACCTGGTGATCTGTCTTCTGAACACTTGTTGAAGGCTTCTATCTGGTGATCTCCTCTCCTGTGCTCTTTGTTATTATGGGTTTATACTACTTTGTTCCTTTATTACCATTTTAATAGGATCTCTGAAGGGATAGGTAATACGTGTGTGTGTTCAGTCTATGATCTCTATTTGGAAGACTCCTAGGCAATGTTTTTCGAACTGTGAGTTGAACCCTATTAGTAAGCTATATGCAGTATTTTTTTAAAATGAAACAATATAAAATGCTTGATTATATGTATTGCATATATAATATTAAATATTGTTTCATGAAATGTTTGTTTCAGTTGAGTGTGCATGTGTGTGTGTACTGGATAGGGATGTAACATATTTCTTGTTAACAGCTGTACACAAAAATATTTGGGAAACATTGCTTTAAAGAAATCTCTTCTGAATATTTTGTCCTCTGCAATATTATCTTACTTTGGTTGGTTTTTACAGATATGTGAGGCTAGGAGAACAGAGCAAGCACATCAAACTTCAATGAATATTAAATAATATGCATTATAGGAATAAGGAAATGGCCTTGCTCTCTTACAGACTCGATGTGCTACCATTATCATCATATTCATTTCTGTTTTCCAAAGGAAGAAACTGTGATCCAGAAATAGGATGATGCCCACACAAGGCAGCAGGCAGGTGGGCCTGAGAGGCACATTTCTGGACACTAGATGTGGAGCTTGGCTAAGATCTGCCCCTTGATGGTCAGGGCGGGTGCACAGAACTTATGGAGCTCTGCTTCCAGGTATAACCTGTCCATTCAGCACACATCCATCAAAAACCTGCATTCCTCAAATGTTTGGAGAGCTTCAAATGAGAAGCGTGCTAGGATCCTGCTGAGTTACATAATGTAGTAAGATGAGGTTTGTTTTTGAGGCTTATTTTCCCTCAATCATGCCCTTTTCAGGCAGTTTTATTCAGCAAAGACTGATGTGTATATTTCCTATGCCTAAAAATTTTCAGGAAATGAAAACGTCTTTTCGTGAAACCAACGTTTTTAGATTAAAACACATCATGGTTGGGAAGCTCTTGCCTCTGTCTGGGCAAGGTCCTCCCTGGTAATATATATACAAATCTGGTACCTAGTTTCCATCCCAGGGTTATAGGGCCAGCCTAGAGGATGTCTTAGTCTGGGAGGCTCTGCCTCTTTGATGGCCCTATAACCATGGTGTTCTGCCTTTTTTGTGTATGTCTTTGTTTTCATCTTATCATTCTTGTTACACTGTTTCCTGATTTTCATTAAATATTTTTTTAACTAGGTTTATCGAAATATCTTTGACATATATAAATTGTATTTATTTGTAGTATACAACTTGGTATTTTGATATATGTATACATAGTGGGAAAAAATCACCACAATCAAGCTAATTAATGTATCTATCACCTTTATATAGTTATCATTGTGTGTGTAGATGATTTCATTTTAGATCCATCATTTTTGCAACTTTTAAGTCAACAATACAGTATTGGTAACTATAATCACCACACAACAAATTACACCTCAATAACTTTTCTCTAGAACTTATTCATCTTGCATAACTGAAACCCTTTGACTCACATTTCCTTCATTTCCCCCTTCCTTCTGCCCTTGGCAGTCACCACTCTACTCTCTGCTTCTATGAATCTATTTTAGATTTTACATATAAGTAAGATCATATAGCATTTCTCTCTCTGTGTCTGGCTTACTTCACATAGCACAATATTCTGTGAGTTAATCCATATTGTTGCAAATGGCAAGACCACCTTTTTAAAGGCTGAATCATACTTCATCATATGTATATATGTATGTGTAGATGTAGATGTACATGTACACACATATTATATATTTTATATGTATATGTATATATATAGTTGATCCTTGAATGATGTGGGGGTTAGGGGCACTGACACCCCCCAAAGCAGTTGAAATTCTGCATATAACTTTTGACTCCCCCAACTTAACTTATCCCTCAGTATCTGCAGATTTGTTCCAGGACCCCCACCCTCCCATGGATATCAAATCTGCAGATGCTCAAGTATCCTATATAAAACGGTATATAGATCAATGTATACAGTCAGCCCTCTGCATCTGTGGACTCCAATCTGCAGATGGAAGACAATACAAGTAGTTACTGAGAAAAGTCCACGTGTAAGTGGATCTGAGCAGTTCAACATCATGTTGTTCAAGGGTCAACTGTATGTATGTATATATGTGTACACATATACACACACACATGCACTTACATCTTTATTGATTCATCTGTCAAAGGACACTTACGTTGTTTCTATATCTTGGCTATTATAAATAAAACATGGGAGTGCAGATAATTCTGTGATCCTGATTTCACTTTCTGTGGCTATATACCCAGAAGTGGGGTTGTTGGATCATATAGTACTAATATTTTTAATTTGGGGGGAACCTCCATGCTGTTTTCGTAATGGCTATACTTAAAATTCTTTGTTAGTCTATATCTACTTCCTCCAACATTTTCTTCCTCTTCTCATTTTAATTTATACAATTATTTGTCTTAGCTTGTTCTTTTCTCCTTACACTCTTCTTTTTCTATCCCTCTACACTTTTGTGCTTCTTTTTTTCTTCTTTTTTTTCCCCCTTTTCCTCTTCCTTTCCCCAAAGGCTTTTGACGTTCTCCTTACTGCTCACTTTCAAGGCCTAGACTGGACTGAAGATGGTTCAGAGATTGAAGGTAGCAGGGCAAGACAGGCTGGTGGAGATGCTGATGGAGAGTGTTCTGAATATCAGAGCTGGGCCCCCTCAGAAGAGAGGGCTCTCCAGTCATGTCTTGTTCCACACTTTCATCATGTTACCCATATGAAATCACAAAGGTCACACTACCAGATTAGTGGGCCAATCAACAAGATCTGAAAACATCTTGGAAAGCTTGAAGATGGGCTGAATTTGATGAGAAACAATGTCTCTTTCTTTGCGTGGGTGAGAAAATGAATGGCACATGACCAAGATGAAGGAGATGTGACCGAGCAGTGAAAAAGACTTAAAAGAGTTTTAGCCAAGAGTACAGTTAAAAAGAGCCACCAATAGGTGTGACTCCCTCCCCCATGAAGGCTCATTTGAGGTTAGGCTGCATTAGAGAAGCTCAGTCTGCAGTGAGTCATACTGGGCAGGCACCAAGCTTAAGAGGGAAATAGCTAGCTATCTACATTTGCTAAGAGAAACCGGCATGGTGAAGGGCCTGAGACCATACCATGCCAGAAAGGTTGAAACAACTAAGGATAGATAAGGAGGTGAAAAAAGCATGTAATAACCATATTCAAATATTGAGGAAGAGAAATTAGACTTATAGCTTCAAGGAAGAGAACAAAGTTCCCTGGAGTCAGACTTCATTTTCAACACAAAAAGTGCTGTGCAGTAGTCAAAGGTATCCAAAGTGGACTGGACTGCTTCATGTGGTTGTAGTATCTCAGTCTCGTTGGAAAAGTTCTAGTGCTTGGTGGAATGTTTCAAATGAGATTCAGACATTAGACGCTTGGTTGAACAAGATGCCAGTCATAACTTTTATGGTCAGTACTACTAACAACAGTAATAGCTAAGATTAATTGGCTGGGTACATGGCACGCAATGTGTTATCTGCATCATCTTATTTAATCCTCATGACAACACTTTGAGGTATTTACTATTATTACTACCATTTTAGACATGAGGTGAAGAATATGCCCCAAATCACAGACAGTGAAGAATAAGGCCTCCTTGGTGAGTGGAACTAAAAATCTAATGGCTTGGGTTAAGAGAATATCCCATGATAGTTTAATATAGACATGGGAAGGCTGGAGTGGAGATCAATGGCTTCCTTCACGTGGCTGCAGACAACAAGGGCCGGGGCTTCTTTGGTCTCTGTCTAGGAATGGTACAGCATCAAGGCAGACAAGGAGAGCCCCAAAGGAATAGAAGAGCTGTGTTCTTTAGTGAGGTGGAATTAGCCTTAAATAAGTAAATTTAAAAAATCATGTCACTAATCATACAATATAATTTTCATCTGGCTTAATAGTGTTTTAGATAATGTATGAAGAGAATTTCATGAAAACTACAGTGCCAGTCTACTCT
This sequence comes from Eonycteris spelaea, assembly GCA_003508835.1. Lineage (NCBI taxonomy): Eukaryota > Metazoa > Chordata > Mammalia > Chiroptera > Pteropodidae > Eonycteris > Eonycteris spelaea. Next base: position 2,447,480 of record PUFA01000193.1, read on the forward strand.
GTGAATAATAGCATCTGCAGGTTTGTTTCTGATGCCTGCCTGATGGAGAGGAATGATCACAGTCCTTCATTCTGTCCTGCAGCGATAGCCAGTAGTCTTTACTTCTCAATATTTAAGAATGAAAACGGAAAGACTTGGCATTCTTTTATATTTTGTTCAGCTTTTAAATTGTTGTCAGTGGGAAATTTAGTCTGAATACCTAGCCCAATGTTTTTGGAAATTGGAAGCCCTCCCAAAAAAACTGAAGTTCCCATTCAGTTCCAAGCACTTTTATTCTAGATGGTGAGTGTTACTTCTATAATTAGCATGTCCCTGCTTTGGAGTCTCCATAGTCCTTTTCATTTAAAACCATCGGATGGAAGGAGGAGGGGAAGAAGGCCCAGACGCAGACCCTAATGGCTAAGCATACAGAATTGGGGTACTCAGAGGTCCTGGCACCCTCACTGTTGCTAGCCTGCATGCTCAGGTCTTGCACTTGGCTTTCTGTGGGCAGGATTTGAAAATGAAATATATGTGAACGATGCTCAATAACAGTAATCACTCCATAAAGGAGCGTCAGGCATAGCAACACACTGAACTACAGCACTATGCAGTGCAAGGACTAGCTAAGGTCCCACCTGCTGTGTTCTGATCTCAGGGAGGGGAAGGGAGTGAGAACCGCAGGGCTGGTGAATGTGGTGAGCAGTTCATGTGATGCTAGGTGTTTGGTCACTTGTCACCTTCAGTTTGACGCTTGAATCTGCTCAGGCCTCTTGGGGCAGAGACTGCCATTCAAAGCTCTTCCCACCCCATGCATCATGAATCAGAGCTGTCTCAAAGAGCTTGTGGGAAAAAATGGATAAGATTGCACAGGTCCCCTTTGCTCTCTGCCTCCAGTGACCTGGACTCCTGAGGTACTGCCCACTCCAGTGCTCCTGGTTTTCCTTTTCAGCAGGCCTGAGCTCTCCCCTGGGGTAGGACACGCCTTGGTGAATCAGAAAGAGGTGTGCTGTGGGAGGAGGGACAAAGGCCAATCCTAGTTGCCTGGGAGCCCTTACAGATGCAGAGCTGCTCTTGCAGGGGACGCCCAAGTGCCAGCTCCTGCATTATCCCATGGAAAGATGCCACGTTCTTACCTCTCTGGCAAAGCCCAGGTTTGCAAACTGGGAGTGTGATACACAATCTGTTCAGAGCCAAGCGCTGGGCCCAAAACTGGGTCACCTCACAGACAGGCAAAGATGATCTATTCCAATTGGTGGGATTGGATTTCGCCCTTCCTTGTAAAATCCAGCCGTGCCCCCAGCGTCTGCCAGCATCAAGGCACTCCTTTGTGTTCTAGCTCCAGAAAGTTGAAGAGTGAAGTGACACAAAAGGCATAGTGCCCACCCAAAGTCTCCCAACTCAGCTCTGATCAAGGCTTTGGACTCTCACACTGGCTTGTTTGCCCAGAGGCCAAGGAACCCATCAAATGTGTTCTAATGAGCAGGAGGTGTGGCTTCTCTCAGAAGCCTGTATCTCCACAGTTTATATTCCTATCATGTGCTGGGACATGCAGCATGTCTCTTCCAAGGGCAGCATTTCACTGCTCTTTCCTCCCCTCTCTGCCTTTCTAACCTGTTTTTCTGCTGACACTGGAACCCTAGTGCTTTTGCTCTTTGAGACACCCTGTAATTGAAAAAAGGAGGCTTCACGGAATTATGAGTTAGCACATGCCGCCCCCTAATGGCTCCTGCCTTCTAGGTTTCCAGTTTCCAATGGTAACAGACATTTGGCCCTTCCTGGAGGGTCCCCAGCAAGATTCCTTTCCAAGTAAGCTGGCTCTTTCCCTACAGCCAGCTCAAAGAACCAGCCCTTGCTCTTGGGGGGGGGGGGTGATGGCATGTCAAAAGGCAGGCAGCTTTGGTGTGTCTGACTGTGAGAGAAATTGTCTAGTGTTTTATTGCCAGGAGTGAATAAGTGAGCTCTTCCAGTCCAGGAACATTCCTACAACCGACCTTTCTCATTGCTCATCCTTTCCACCTGCTCCCTTGAAGCTCCTTGCTGGATCTAGAGAGGGAAGCACATTGTTATCAGCTGTGCACACGAAAGCTTCCTTTTCCTGCTCTTCTAGCAAGAGGGGCATGGGGGAGAGGTGAGGGGTGGGGGTCAATGCTGCCGATACACCCTCAGACTTTCCAGTTGGCACCTCAAGAACCAACACACAAGCCAAAAGGAGAGGGAGGGAGAACACACAAACCTCTTGAAATAACATCTGTTGAGTTAATGTTTGAAGAACCTGAAGAAATTGGTTGGACATAGTCCAGTTCTGTTTCAAGGGGAATCCAGGACTTAATCAAGGAACAAAGTTCATAGGTGTGGGAGGGAGAACTGGGAAACATTTTGTTTTAAAGGCTGGAAAGCTTTTCTCTAGAAGTGAGGGAAGAGGCTAAAAGAAGAACTTGTATTTTTTTTTCTACAATAAGCTCAAATCTGGCAAAATCAAGGATCATTCTATAAGCTCGGCAGGAAACAAGGTGAAAGTTAGTGTTCACAAGTTCAGAATGCTTTATAGAGTGAAGCTGCTTGGGAAAAAAGACTTTGTGAAAAACAAAGTGCAGAACTGGTCTCTGGCTTTTCTGAAATTGAGGTGGAGGGTTGGGGGTTGGTGGGGGACATTGGGTGGGGGTTGGTGGTCACAGAGGTGAATGCTCTAATTCCTGGGGAAAGTACAGCTGTTTGGTGGTGATAAACAATTGTTTTCTTCTGCTTCGTGGAGGGGTGATGGAGAGCAGAAAGTGGAGAAGTCTGGATTGAAAGTTGAATTAATGAGCCTGAATTTCATGTGGAGTTTAAGCAACTAGACCGTTTCCTATAGGGTCACTCCTTGTAGAGATGGAAAAGAAGCATTTAAGATTTTTTATTTTATTTGGATCTCCAGCTACAGAAACCTTCCCACTAGGAAACAAATCGTTCCCCAGTTAACTTTAAGAATGAAGTCTTTCTCTTTTCTGAAAATCTTGAACAAGTTCTGAAAAAATAGTAATCCAAAAAAGTTTCCTCTCTTTTGATAAGCTGACCTGAAACTTGGCCTGGTTTGTCTTTGGGTGCCTGATGGTGCTTACTCAGCCCTCTAAAGGTAGTTTAGTCCTTGCGCAGGTCCTATCCAGGCCTGACAGAGACAGCGAGAAGCCCCTTTCCTGTTCTATGTTTTATTCAAGGCCAGTTCCAACTCTGGGGACATAAGTGTTTCCCCAAAGATGGGTTCCTGCTGACCTGCACAATTCTGCTCCCTGGTTTTATCTGGGTAAAATCGAAGGTAAGAAGATGGCCTCAGGCTTACATATGATATTTAAAACAAAAGGGTGTGATCAGAGGACCTCTCAGAGTTATCTGAATCCCCAACATTCTGTAATTTCCTGTTAATGTTCTAACAGTGGTTAGAGGAAGGCAGTAAGATCCGAACGTCATCGCACCTGGGGGAAAATGGCTGAAGCACTGAGCAGGACTTCGACTTACCAGAATGTACAGGAGGCTCCAGGTTCACCTGCTAATAGGTTAGCAGGCCAAATACAGGCTGACTGTGCATCTTGGCTTTGTCACGTTGTAGGACCGGGGACAAGTTACTTCTCCCAGCCTCAATGTCCTCCTTGGTGAATGAAGATGTGAGCATTAGATCATAGGCATTCAGTGCTTAACATATCGTAAACTACTGATATTATTTTTTTAAAGCCTGGATTAGAAGGACCGAAAAGAAATGTAGAACTGGCTGCTGCGGAGCCCTATATGCCCTATCTAGGCTTGTGGTCAGATAAGAGAAGGAATATGGGATAAAAGTAGAAATAAAAGCCGTGGGAGAAAGGTGAGGAAGCTGAGAGTGAGGGGTGCAAGCACTCTGTTGGAGAAACTAGTTTTCCCTGTGAGCAGGGTGGGGAGCAGACATTCAGGATGCCATAAGAAAACCGGGAGGAGAAACCTGAGAGGTCAACTCTGTGAGGGGATCCAGCAGAGAACAGAACCCGGACAGAACCCAGGTTCGCGGTCTGAATTTCCTGCGGAGAGTTTCGGCTAGGAGTGGAAAAGGGGACTTTGGGGGCGGGCAAACTGGGAACCAGTCCAAAAGCTACCAGTCTGCCAGGCCAGGAGGGAACTTGGAGCAGCAGCCTGTTAAGCACCTGATTAAATGAGTAAGCTGCTGGCTGGTTCAGGTAAGGGTGCACCTATGATTTACTAATCCCTACAAAGCTCCCACGTGAGCTCTCCACACATTCTTTGAGCCTGGGTTGTGCTGAGCAGCCCTTGGAGGAAGGGACTCCTGAGAGAAATCCTTTTTTTTTTTTTTTTAACTCTGACATTTTCTTGGGGGTGGTTATTCTTGCCCATTAACGGACGTGGCAATAAAAACAAAACTAGAAGTTGCTTCATAAACTTGGGAACTCTAGTAGCTATAATGGAACGAAATGTGAGCAAAAGTTAATAGTCTATCATATGTCGTTACAGGCTTTAGATTATCTTCCATCCTGTGGCCTTTCTTGTATAGTTAGGTTTTTATTTTTGTTTATATAACTTTTAAACTTTTAATTTAAGTATAACATGCATTCAGAAAAGTGCATAATTTGCTTAAGGTTCACAAATTGAAAACACTCATACAACCAGCACTCAGATTAAGACCTAGAGCGTGACCAGCACCCTGGAGCCTGCCCAGGGCCTCTTTTGCCCTTTTCCAGCATCAGCCCTCATCTCCTATCATAGTTTAGTTTTGCCTGTTTTTTTTTTCTTTATCCTCCTTTAAAAAAATATTTTAATTATGGTAAATACACAAAAATAACATTTATCTTCTTAATCATTTTTAAGTGTACAATTCAGTGGCATTAAGTACATTCACACAGTTGTGCAACCATCACCACCATCTATCCGCAGGACTTTTTATTTTGCAAAACAGAAACTCTGTATCCTTTAAACATTAACTCTCCATCTCCCATCCCCCAGCCCCAGACAACCATCATCCTATTTTCTGTCTCTATGAATCTGACTACCCTGGGTGCCTCATATAAGAAGAATCAAATAGTATTTTTTCATTTTGCGACTGGCTTATTCACTTAGCCTAATTTCCCCAAGGTTGTAGCATGTGTCAGAATTTTCTCCCTTTTTAAGACCAAATATTATATTCCATTGTATGTATATAAGACATTTTGTATATCCATTCATCCACAAATGAATGCTTGGGTTGCTTTCAACTACGGCTGTTGTGAATAATGCTGCTATGATCAGGGGGCGACAAATATCTCTTTGAGACCCTGCTTTCAATTCTTTTGGGTACATAATCAGAAGTGGAAGTGCTGGGTCATGTGGTAGTTCTATTTTTAGTTTTTTGAGGAACCTCCATACTGTTTTCCACAGCTAGTTTTGCCTTAAAAAAAAAAAAAAAAAAAAAGCTTTATATACATGCAACCATTCAGTAGACATTCTTTTTTGGCTTTTTTTCATTCAACTTTGTGCTCACGGAACTCAATTTTTGATGATATCATTTTTAACAGGCATTCTGTGTTGTAAGGAGTTATAATGTACTTGATTTTTATTTGTTTGTGTGTTTGAGATTCTTCCATATTTTTTAGCTTTGTTTTCTGTAGGTGGATCCTTGTAGTTCTATTTAACTGTGTAGGATTTTGTTAAGAGTATTGAGTAGAATAGTACATTTCTTCCTTAGAGTTTAACAGAAGCCTCTGTGGAGTTACATCAGGTTCTGTGCTCCTGGTTTTCTGTGAGCATATGAGCCACTGCTCCCTGTTTCAGCCACTCTGATGGACTTCATAGCCTAAAGAGGCAAATATCTAAATGAAGATTCCTGCACCATCTGTGAGTTGGGCCTACTCATATGGCAAAAGCCCTTCCAATTTTCAGATTATGTCTATAATTTTATGATAGAGTACTTTGATCGGCCGTTCGATGACCTTGGCTGATATCCATTGCATAAGATTAGATAGCCTTGCATTTCCATACCTCCTCTAAACCTGCTTTTCTAATGAACCCTTCCATCCACATCCACCCAATTAAAAAAACTGCAGTTGGAATCACATATTTTCAGAACCCCTGAAGCACCTATGGGTTTCATTGAATACTTTACTACCCATTTCTGTAGAGGCTGAGAAAAAAATATATCTAGTAAATCAGATAACCTAATTAGTTATGTGTTAACCTCAACTTTTAACTAGGTCTTGTTTAAATGTTCCAGTGAGTTCCATGCTCAAGGGAATAAGGTGAGAGTGTCCTAACTCAGTCAGGTGGAGCATGGTAGCCTTGGAACAGTAAGAATTTCCTGAGGTAGACACTTTCAGGAATAGAGGTGAGGGCCTGGAGGCCCAGCTGCCCCCTCCACGGAATCTTTGACATATGATTATGAGGAGCTGGCACGTCTCCTTTCATGCTCTCTGTACATAATATATTTTGGTGGAGTTAGGGGTCCTGGTTTGCGTCCCTCTTCTGACACTTAAAAGAAATGTGATAGTGAGCGAGTCGCTTGACCCTACAGAGTCCCGCTTTCCCCGCTTGTGGAAACAGCATAATTTATAGATTAAATTGTATCTTGTCCGTTGTCTGTTCTTTTCTTTCCTTTTTTTGACTCCATTACCAGAAAGTCAGGTCTTTTAGCTCCTTATCTTGTTGGGAGGTTCATGGTACAGGACTGAAAGTAGAGTTTGCCTGAACCCAAACTTATGCTCATGGATTTTTTTTTTCCTGAAAACTCAAAGTCCTTTAGGAGATAATGCTAGTGATAGCCCAGAGGATGAGGGGTGTGTGTGTGAGGAGTGGGACATCGTGTGTGTTAGGGTTGATGGAGACTGGCACTTTTTGTTTTGTCTTTGTTTTGTTTTGCTTTTTTTTCAGTGAGAGAAGAAAGCTGCAGAGAGAAGGTGCTTTCCTGTGGCTTGGGAAGAGTTGGTGGGTTGGAAATTCCAGAAGAAGCCCCACAAGAATTAGAGTCCTGTGCTGTCACAGCCCTAGCTCTCAAGAATGTGGCCACACTTTGGTAGAAAATGGTTGTTTGGCTCTCTACATGCAGCATGCAGACCTCTACAAGGTACCAAGCCAGCAACAGCAATGTCAGGAATAACCAGGGGAACAGAGAACCAGAAGGGTCACCTTGCATGTTCTTCTTTGTTTATGACCCTGGGACATTTACCTTTTGAACAACTATAGGAGTAGGGGTGAGAAGTAATAGTGGAAAAAAGGGCTAAGATTGAATTAATTTGATTTAATAAAAATGAAGAAATTAACATTTCTTATGACCTGAATTTCTGGAGCAAAATTCCTATTGTCACAAGTAAATGAAGTGGAGACATTCTAGTGTCCAGCTAACATGGCTACTGTGGGAATTAAGAGAACCGATGTATGTGGAAAGCACTTAGCAAATCCTGAAGCACTCTGCCAGTCCTATCATTAGGACTTGGCTTTCCTGGTTACAAAGTGAGCATGCAGGCCTCAGGCTCTCTTAAGGGTGGCTGGGAGCAGAAAATTACCATGGGGAAGCAGGCGTCCCTGGGCTTCTGCGTGGGGGTGTCCAGTGTCTGTTGCATCCATCAGCAGACCAGAGCAGGATGTTGACAGTTGGGGCTGCTTCCTCTGGGGGATGGAGCAGGGCATTGCCTGTAAGTGCTGACACTGCAGATTTTGCTTAGTTTATCATGAACGAGAGAGACTCAAACACATCTTGGGGCAAGCGCTGGGGATTTTCTAACAGGATTCTTTGTCCACACTCTGTCATGCCTCAGCTGTCTGGTCGATCACAACTGCAGACTATGCTGGAAAATGATTGCTTTGCTTCTGTAGTGAGTTGTTCACTGAGAATTGGATGACCTGAGTAGGAAGGACCTTAGCCAGTGGCATCTAGACCTGCACTGACCAATAGAAACCTAATGCCCCACAATTCAAGCAACATATGTTATTTCAATTTGTTTTAGTAGCCCCATCGTAAAAAGTAAAAAAAAAAAAAAGGTGAAATTAATTCTTGCAATTTATTTTATTAACCCAATGTATTACAAATACTATCTTTGCAACACGTAATCAAATAAAATATAAAATATAATATATTAATGTATTCATAAGATATTTTGCTCTTTTTTCATTTAAATGTTCAAAATCCAGTGCATATTTTATATGTATAGCACATCTTAATTTGTACTAGCAACATTTTACATGCTTAATGACCACATGTGGCTCTAGATTAGACATTGCAGGTCTATGCCAGTTTCTCAACTGGGGACAACTTCCCTAACCCACAGAGAGCATTGGCCAATATCTGCAGATATTTTTGATTGTCACAACTGGAGAGGTACTACTGGCATCTAGTGGGTAGAGAACAGGATCCTAAATGATCTCCTATGATGCACAGGAGAGCCCCACAGCAAAGAATTATTTGTCTCAAGATGTCAGTGCTGCGGTTGAGAAAACTGAGTCTAGACCAATCCCCCATCCTTCCATCTTTTCCCCACAGTGGTAGTAATGAGGCATGGAGAGCCAATAGTGACAGTCAGGTGCTGACACCCAGGTCTCCTGAATTTAGCCAGGGCATTTTCCTACCTCACCCATGGCCTCCTTCAGGTGTGTGACAGTAGCAGGTGTTCCTAATCCTTCCAGCACAGCTCAGTAGGTGAATATAAGTGAAAGGATATAAGCCATGGGCAAGACACCAAACACCAACAAAGTTCCACAGCACAAAAGTTTCTTTTGTGTTACATGGAAATTTAGGGGAAATTCATACACTTCTCAGAATCCGAAGACTAGCCTGAGAAACAAAGGAAGTGCTGAAGCCAGCAAGAATTCTCAGGTAACACCTAGCCAGGTCTGGATGAGGCCTTCAAAGCATAGGGTGTCAGAGGGGAACATCTCCAAATAAGTTGAGTTTCTTACTCAACTGCAAGAGGACCAGGAAGTTTTCTGAATGTTCATTTAAGTGTTTACTCTCATCAGTCAACAAAAGTACTTTCCATTACTGAAGCTACAGCTTAGAAATGCATGACCAAGTGTGTTTCTCTTCCATGGTCTCCTTAGGGGTCCTTCCAAGAATGCACCCTCCCCCATCCTCCTCATTCTCTTCTTTCCCCAGATATGCAGATATGGACTTTTTGAAATGTTTGTAGAAACTGGTAGGAGAAAGAATGAATGAATGAATGAATGAATTGCATAGAACAGCTTTAGAAAGAAGACTTTCTTCCTGTTCATTTCAATGTGAAGTAACCCCTTTCATTTACAGCTGTTCATGCCTGACCTTTGGCCTCCTTTGCTGGTGCTGCTGCTTCTCATCCAATTTTCTGTGTCCAGCTCCATTCTGCATTCTGAGTTTGTTTGCGAAAGGCCTGAACCCACATTGGAAAGTGATGCTGTGAGAGCTCCCCAGACACTTTCCTCCCTGGCCTTGGACCTGGCCTTTGGTACTCCCTATAAAAAAACCTCCTTTCCCAGTGTCCCACACTCTTGGAGATGTTCAGACCTCACTTCTGCATCCATGACCTCTGGGCACTCCTGGAGCCTGTCCAGCCTCCATGGGGAGAAGGCATTCTTTCTGCATGTTTCTATTGACCAGGAGCCCTTTTGTCTATGCCAAGGCATACTCTGTACCTGTGGATATACTTGCCAGTTGACAAACCATAGGCAGCCATTTGTTTGTTCAGTTCATGTTTTATTTCAAGACTCTTGCTTGTTTTTGCCTACCTTTACACATTTCACTGCTCATCAACTTAGTAGAAGATGAGAAAGCAGAATTCAAATTGGCTTTAGCTGTTCTATCATTAGCACATGTTAAGAACAAATTTATAAAGGAGCTTAGAGCTATTTAAAAATGAGATTGGCAGAGAAGCTATCTTCTCTCACACGTGGCTCCTTCCTCAGTCCAGTTTGCTTAATCATGGCAGACTACTGTCACTCTGGCCCCGAAGATGCATAGATGTCAAAGGGGCCAAATGACACTTAGGAATTCCTAGCACTTCAACCCATGGTTGTAGCCTGGCCTTTCTCCCTCCATGGTCTCTATTTTTCTCATCATCAGGAGGAGATTGAGGGGTTCTAGCTCCACTGTGTGTGCTGGGTGCTGGGTCATTAAGCTCTAGTCCCAGCTCTAGGATGTGGAAAATGTGATGTCTTAAGCTGAGAACTAGGGGATTGTCTTGGAATAAAGGAAGAGCACATTACTTTGAGATGGACCAACCTGCTTACTGACTGCCAGCTATGGGATGTAGGGAGGAGGAAGAAACTTTCCTCTGAAACTTTCTAGGTTTTTTCAGTTGGTCTTTCAATTAGGTCGACATGAGACAGATTAATGAGAGAAAACAACCAAATTTTATACCTACGTACATATGGGAACCCCACATACACAGAGGTTCGGGGATAGAAAGGGAAAATTAGGTATATACGACATTCTGAGCTAAGGATGAGGTAAGATGCCTTGGGACTTCAGAGGGGAAGAAGGTCATTCTCAGGATGATAAGAAGAGCAGATGTTCAGTAATTAGAAATTTGCCCTGCCCTATAAAAATGTCATAAAAATTTATCTTTGGTGATAACTCTTATTATGGGCAAGGCCCCAAATTTAACTTCTTTAAGGAAGAATTCTGAAAATATACACATGCCAAAGTGACACTCCCCATCTTGGGGAGGCCTCTTCTGAACCCCTTCAGGGACAAACTCCTGGTCACATGGAGCAGCTAGCTTCAAGGGCACAACTACTATACAAGTTCCGGGTTTTGTGTAGCTTCCCAGTATGCCCATGCAATTGGTACATCCACAGAAAGGAGACTATTCTGTGCACAAATCAAATCCAGATTAAGCCCTTTCTAGATGCTGAGAGTTGCTCTCCACAGGGAATTAGAGGATGGCTCTTGAAAACCATTTTCCTTTCCTCTTTCTCATCTCATTATTTTATTTACTTTTAACAGTATACATAACAGCTTTCTTAATTAAGATGAAGTCCAGAATCTAGGCATGTTTTAAGCGTAGTGGGTTTCTCCAGCTCACTCTCTAGAATCCTGCTTCATCTCCACTGTCTCCTGGCTGTTGTTAGCTGGAGCATAGCCCTGCATGTGGAGGGGTGATTGCTCTTTTGCCCTCAGCATCTCTGGGGTAGTGGGGCTGGGGCAGGAAGTGGCAGACAGAAGATGCTTCCCTGCTGCTGAGCAGCTGTTGGCAAACCACCTCCCCACACAGGCAGCTCCTGCAGCTGGCTGGGGCTCGCATGCCGTTATGCAACATGGCCTTGTGCTGAAGACAGATGCCAGGACCAATGTAAACCCCTCATAATGCAAACACTGAAATTAACAGGAGAATGTGTTTAATTCGCATCCAGGTCCTGGTTTTATTTGCTAACCAGCACATCACTTTAGCTGAATTTAATGAAAACAGTTTTGGACAGAGATGAGTATCATAGCTGCTTTCATAAAACTGATTTCAGAGTGTCATTAACCCAGGTTCTCAATGGGACACAGTGCTTCCTCTGGTGGGTGTGGAGTGGCTATTTACTCCCGGAAGCGGACAGGAGGAAGTTAATGTCAAAGGAATGTCACATCTCACTCTTTCTGCTCCATCTGCTGGCTCTGCTGGCTTTATTTTTATTTTAAGAGACAACACAATGTTTTGGTGGAGGGTAAGTTCCCAGGAGAGTCATATTCAGAAGGAGAATATGGGGACATTGGCACAAGGAAAACCTTGTGCTCTAACTGAATTTATTTTTCTGACTTTTTTCTGTTGTGGTTTAAAAAGTTGGAAGTTCAGAAACCCTTAAGAAGACACGCGGTTTGCTTTAATGGTACACAAATGGGTCTTAAAACCATCCGTCCCCTAGCTTGTCTGTGTTGGAGAACTGTGAAGCCAAACAGAGCTATAAAAACGATTCTGTGCAGAGCCATAACTCTGCCTGATGCTGCAGCAGCCAGCGGCTACCCGCCCCTTTTCCCCCCTACCCCCGCATCCCCGCCCTGCCTTTGTGTGTTTGTTGAATCTTGGTGCTTGCAGAGGTTACTACAAGTTATTATGGCTCACTTTTGCATGCCTTGTGGCATCTCCCGAAAAGAAAACACACTCATACTCTGGGTCTGGCCTTTCTCTCCTGTGTAGTTTCCAGGCCCCTGCTTTGCTGTCCTTTCGCTTCCCCCTAGAGCTGAGCAGAGCAGCCTTTTTTGGACGGCAGCAGGAAGCATCCCACGGATGCCTAATCACCAGTGCATCACCAGTGCGCTTCTGAAGGAGGAGGCTGGTTTGACCAGGCTTGAGTTTCCTCTCTGTCGTCCTACTCGTCCTACTCGATGCCCTCATCCCCAGATCTCTCTTCCTGGCACTTATCTCATTTCCCAACAGATTTCCAAACATAAGACTAGATTCAGATCATCAAAGAGCTTTGCATAGGGAAGGCACATGCTAATAAGGCTGCTTAGGAGCCTTACCCTGTAGACCTCTTGGGGAGGCCGCCCCTCCTCCCTTTGCCCAGGCTTCACAGAGAGTGCCTCTCCTCCTCCCCTCCCACCTCCCCAGTCTGTGATGCATTGGGAAAACAAGCAGGCCTGTTTGCCTTTCTCTTTCAACACTCTGACATTTATCAGAAATCCAGAAGAGTTCAGATGGTCACGTAGCTCCTGCCTGATTCAGACACATGGGGAATGGAAGAATCAGGTCTTCAGTGCCCCCAAGAGGTGATAGAGTTGAAAACATAATTAAGTACACAGACACACAAAAGGTTTAGGTCCATAAGTGATCAATTTATAAAATTTTCAGCGGAATCCAGGAATTCTATGTACCAAGGGGGTAGAAGGATGAAGCAGAAAGGGTCCTTGGGTTCAGTGAGCAGATGGTCCAGGAAGGAGATAAAATATGTGCTCACATAGCTGAATGAGACAAGTCTTCCTGCTCCCCTGGTTTCCAGGCCTTTCTCAGCACAGGGTGAATTCAAAGGACCACAGATCAGTCTCCAGTGGTCTTGAAAACTAATGAATATCTCTACAAAATTCTCGAGGGGTCTGTGAAGGGAAGAGGGATTGGGTATTACATGGTACAACACAAGGAAGATTCTGCAAAAAAGAACTCCCTTAGCCATCTGCCTGTCAGGTTCCAGGCCTCCAGGTGATGGCTGAAAATTGCTCTCCTTTTAGAGTCAAGTCTCCAGCTGCTTGGCCTGCTCACTCATCCCTCCCCTTTGTCACCCTCTCACCACATTTCCCCTACCCCCAACCCCTCAGATGCTTTTTTTACTTCTCTGCCCGGCTCCCTTCAAAGGGCTCTGTCAGGAGCTCAGTTGGCCCCACTCAGCTCCTTCACAAGTTCTTTTCTACCACTTCCCCTGTCAGCCAATGGAGCTTTAGTGGGCAGAGCAGACAACGAGGCTTCCTTCCTGACAGTGCTGAACTTTACCTGAGCCCTGTGCTCTGAACAACAAAGGTTAAAGTTTGTGACTGAAATCTCCCATCTTTTTGTGCTCTGGAAAATGAGTTACTGCAAAGAACTATGCTTTCCCACATGACTTAGATAAGATGCACTATTTTGGGCTAAATATGTCCTTCTGCCTGCAAAAATTTGTATGTTGAAGTTCCAACCCTCGGTATCTCAGAGTGTAACTGTATTTGGAGACTGGGTCTTCAAAGAGGTGATTAAGTCAAAATGAAGTCATGGGGTGGGATCTAACCCAATATAATGAGTGTCCTTATATCAGGAGGGGAGCTCAAGATGCAGACACACAGAGAGGGAGGACCATGTGAGGACACAGAGAGAATGTGACCATCTGCAAGACAAGGAGACAGGCCTCTGAAAGAACCAAACTTGATGACACTTTGATTTCAGACTTTCAGGCTCTAGAGTTGTGAGACAATACATTTCTGTTATTTAAGCTACCTAGTCCTTGATTTTTGTTACATCAACCCCAGCTGACTGATATATCCTCTGTGTACTCATTCTTGTGACCCCCATGAGACTCACGGATGACTCACTAGTTTACCTGTGACAAGGCCAGGGACACGCTCTCCAAATTCCCATCTTTGTTTCATAAACAATTAGCTGAACTATTTGTACTCTCAAACTATCTAGACACAGAGATAGACATTTCTTATTCAGGTGACTGACAGACTCCCTTAATTACAAAAACATCATAACTATAAAATCACCCACCTGTGACTTGTCTACCCTTCCCTATTAATGGCTAGACAAAACCACTGCCAAGATACTCAGATCTTCAGATCTGGGGTACTCTCCCTACTGCAATAGTCTGAATAAAATCAATGCTCTCACCTATTTGTTTTTCATTTTTCACATTAGAAACTCTCATTTATTGAGCACATACTATGGGTCAGGCACTGTTCTAAGGACTATACATGTATCACCTAATTTAATCCTCACAACCCTATGAGGTTACTAGGTTTCTTCCCACTTTTCAGAAGAAAAGTTAAGGTGAAGTTAAATAACTTGTCTTGTGTCCCATGAAAGAAAATGGCAGATTTGGAATTCAAATGCAACATGCTTTGTCTAGAGTCTGAGCTATGGCTATAAATTCTCATATATTAATCATTAACATATTTGTTTTTTGCCATACTAATAATAGAGATCAAACATACTCCTGAAGACTAGGAATTAAGAGACTGAGAGGCCTTATGAGAAGGTAGCATTTGAGGAGCATATCGAAGGCTGGAAAGCCTTTGTTTAGTAGAGATGGAGAAAGGGCATTGCAGGCCAAGAATAGGCTCCATGTCCAGCAGACAATTAGAATTGGGCTCTAGACTCAGGAGAGCTTTTTGGCACCAAGATGCAGACTTAAAAGTCATCTATATAGAAGTGATGAGGGACACTGAGAGAGTCTTTTCAGAGTAGCACAAGGATTGGTGGCCGCATGGCCATGGATTGATGAATTGGCAAGAAAAAGTAAGAAGCATAGATTACTTTTTTGAGAAATGCAAGGGTGAAAGAATGGAGAAAAACAGAAAAATAATTGAGGGGCCGTCAGGGTCAAGCAAGTGCCTAAAAATACATGTAAAGGTGATATATCTAACTCACTGAAATACATATTGAACTTTACTATATTCCTTATTTGATCCTTCCTCAGACCCTGTGAGGTGGGTACCATAACCATCTCTGTGTTAGATGAGGAAGTTGAAGCTTAGGACCTTTGTAGGATACAGGGCAACTGGAACTCTCATTCATACACTGTGGGTGAGAGTATACAGAAGACCCTCTTTATTCATGGTTTTGTTTTCTGTAGTTTCATTTACCTATGGTCAACCATGGTCTGAAAATATCAAATGGAAAATTCCAGAAATAAACAATTCATAAGTTTTAAATTGCACACCATTCCGAGTAGGGTGATGAAAACTTGTACTGTCCTGCTCCATCCTTCTGGGCACCTCAATTATCTCTTTGTCTCCATGTTGTATGTATTCTCCACCTGCTAGACACTTAGTAAATGTATGATTATCAGATTGGTTATCAGAGGGACCACAATTTTTATTACAATATATTGTTATAATTGTCCTATTTTATTGTTAGTTATTGTTGTTAATATTTTAGTGTGCCTAATTTATAAACTTTATCATAGGTACATATGTACAGGAGAAAACATAGTATATATAGGGTTCAGCTCTACCCATGGTTTCAGGCATCCACTGGGGATCTTGGAACATATCCCCTGCAGATAAAGGGTGATGGCTATAAGTTGGTACAACCACCTTTCAATAGTGCAGCATTTTTTCTTATAAAGTTAAATATACACTTACCACAAGACATAGCATTTGCTCTCTGAGGAATCCCTTCTCTGCAAGAGAAATGAAAACACATCCACATAGTGACTTAACCACTAGTGTACATAACACTATTATTCACAGTAGCCCTGACCTGAAGACAACCCAATTGTCTATCAATAGGTGAATGGATAAACCAGGTGGGATATATCCATACAATGAATCACTATTTTGTAATAAAAAGGAACACACTACTGCGACATGCAACCACTATGGATGAATTACAAAGACAATATATTGAGAGAAATGTGCCTGACACAAAAAGAGTACATACTGCAGAATTTTGTTTATATCAAACTCATGAAAAGACAAATCTAACCTACAGTGACAGAAAGCAGATCAATGGTTGCCTGGGGCTGAGCATAGAGAGGGTTGGCTGGGAAGGTGTCTTATAGGAACATTTTTGAAGTGATTAAAATGTTCAATACCTTGATTATGACAGTAGTTACGTGGGTATGCATTTGTCGGATAGGAGCATTTTCTTGTGTGTTGGTTATATCTCAATAAAATCGCTATAAATTTAAGAACAAAAAGGAATGAGTCACAGGTATTGACATGGAATACTTTAAAAACAGGTCACAGAAAAATAAGCCTAGAACTACATTAAAAATAATAAAATCTTAATCACCTCCTTATCTATGTAAATGCATAATAAACAATCTAGAGAAATTACAACAAGTCATAACTGGATATTACCCAAGGGGAAAGGAGTGAGATGGAGGGGTACTCTCCCAATAAATATATGTTCAATCTGTATTGTTAGGTTTTTATAATCAGTATGTCTTTTGGCATACTGTCTTTTCAAAAAGAATAAAAAAGAAACACACACACACACAAAACAGAAAGGACTCACTCCAAATCACACAAAGCTGAGCCCAGTTCTGACTTCAGAGCTAGAGGCTAAGAGCCACCAGGGCTGGGGGTTCTGCTATGACAGAGGACCACACTTGTCTCCCCACCAACTCCAGGCACAGGACACCAGGCTGAAGGGTCAGGGGTGGTCCAGTGGTCACCTTGCATCCTCTTCTGGGTTCTTACCATGGTGGTGCTTGGCAGGTCATGTAGACGCACAAGCCAGTGCAGAGGAATGTCTCGATCCTCTCATTTTCCCATAGCATTTGACTACAAAGCCTACAATTGTGAACAATTTTATTTTTTGTTAAGTGTTTTCTGGTGACAACCAAATAATCCAGTTTCCTCTAGATCAGTGGTTCCTCACTGGTGGCAATTTTGTCTCTCAAGGAACATCTGGCAACATCTAGAGATGCTTTTGGTTGTCACAACCTGAGGGAAAAGGGGCTACTAGCATCTAGTGGATAGAGACCAGAGACGTGGCTAGACCCCCTGCAAGGTGCAGGACAGCCCGGCAACAAAGAATTACCCCACCCAAAATGTCCGCAGTGATGAGGTTGAGAAACCCTGATGTAGACAACACTGCTTCTACGACACTCTCCAATCGTATTAAAGAAATAAAAAGAAATCGTCCAGTTTGCTTTAGTGATGGAAACTGGTTCTTACAGCAGTATTTTGTCTTTAAATTTTATGAGCTGTAGTATGAAAATAGAAACAGAACAGTTGTCTTCCTATCTTGTTTCTGGACAAAAGTTTGTCTTGGGCAAATAAATACGTGAAGGGTGACTCTGGAAGGAGAGATTGTGTTGGAAGAGAACTTGGCTGAGAGCACAGAACCCTGGGTTCTTGGTCGGGCTCCTACACGCATTTTCTGTATGCCTTTGGGAGTGCCGCTCTCTGGGGGGAAAGTAAGCATCCTCCACTCTCTGGCTCCAGCAGTTTTTATTCTCTAACAAGTCCATGCATGAGTCATTTTGGAGAGTTACTAAAGCACAGCAAACATGTTGGAATAAGGAAGAAGAAACCACTACGGCTCTGCCCTTCCACTCCCAGCATGTGCTCCCGTGTGACTGGCTTCCTCTCATCTGCTGAGAAAGGAGGAGATCAGGCAAGCAGGAAGGCTGCCCTAGGGTGAGGGCCTGGTATGGGGACTGGTCCTGTGAAGGTCGGCTGGGCAGAGGGAAGTCCGCGGTGCTTGTTTTCACAATGGGGAGCAGTGACTTGCAAGTATTCTCAGGAAAGAAATGGCGACTGGTCTCTGACATTTCCATGTCACTCTTTGTAAAGATCCATACTTTTTTCTTGGGATGAATTATAACTCACTTGTGATATTTCCTATTAGTGTACTTCCAGGAGCTGGTTTTTTTTTTTTCTTCAATTTTCATTAAAAAGTTTTGAGGTTTTGTTATTTTTTTATTTTTTAGAAACAAGAAAGGTGATTTAAAACTATATATACATATTAAATCCTTTTTATAGGAAATTCATGCACATGAT
This sequence comes from Eonycteris spelaea, assembly GCA_003508835.1. Classification (NCBI taxonomy): domain Eukaryota; kingdom Metazoa; phylum Chordata; class Mammalia; order Chiroptera; family Pteropodidae; genus Eonycteris; species Eonycteris spelaea. The sequence goes on from PUFA01000193.1 coordinate 2,465,538, forward strand.
GAGAAATTTAAATATTAAAAAGGATATATAGTGAAAAATAAGTCTTCCTCCTAGTTCTGAGGTAGATAATCTTTGTTTTCTTCCAAAAATAGTCTTGGGAGGGACTGAACAAGTTGGAGGGTTGCTGCTTTAGGGGAATAAATACCAAATAAAGGAGGCCCGTTTCTTGTGACAGTGTAGGAAAGAAGGACAAGGGCACCAGCCAGAGTCTAGTTGAGACAGCTTCGAGGAAGATGACATTCGGTCTGGACAGACATTCTCAGGGCAGTAACTGTTGCACGCACCTTAGGTGGTTGCCCTGCTGCTTTGTTGATACAAAATGGAGGGGAAAATCAAAGGATAGAAACAAGGCAAGAAATTGAGGCTTTTGAAGTTATAGCCCAGAGTTTTACTGGGTTTTCTTCTAGAATAGTCCATTCAAGTATACTAGCTAACTACTTCAGTTTCTCCTTTTGTGTCATCAGTTTCAGTATAAGTGGTTGGCTATACAGGGAAGTAACACAAGTTAAATAGAATAGGATAGGGTTCCTTGGTTTTTTGTGTTTTCTTAGAACTCTTGCTTTCTTTTTGTGTTCAAAGCAAGTTCTGATTTGGACAGAAAGCATGGCCTCTAGGGGCTGTGGGCACTCCCACTTACACAGTGTAGGCTTATCATGCTTATCCTACATTGGCTTTGAGTCTCCCTGGACTCCTACTTGTCATAGGTCCACTGGGGTTCTGTTCTCATGAGACATCATGAACAGTGAATGTGAATGGGGCAGGAGGAAAGAATGGACATGCATATTGTGTACATCTGCTCTGCTTGTGGGCGTGATTCACTGTCCTATAAGACTTCACCACAAAACCCAGGTTAAAATTATTAAGAATTTCAAGAAGGCAACAGCAAAGCACTGAACCAAGTATGGGGCCCTTCTGAGGACAGGGCTCTGAGAAATTGCACAGACTGATGGCCCATGAAGCAAGCCCTGCCAGATCTGACTATGAAATCAGGATGGCTCAGGGGTCTTAAGTGAGATGGGCTGCCTGAGGCCAACACTGATACCCTGAGGGTAGTGGAGCCAAATGCTAGAAGGACCTTGGTTCTTGATAACATTGCTGAATCAAATTTGCTGAACTTCTTATGATCTTGAGATAAAAATGGCCTTGTTTTTTTAAAAATATATTTATTAAAAACTTTTCAATATATGTTGGCAAAATGTCCTTGCTTTTAAAGCTGATTTGAACTGAGTGTTCTGTTACTTTCAGTTGAAAGCATTCCAATGTATACAGGAGGACATTCTGTCCAAAATGAGTGATTCCCATACTGCCTTATCTCCTTTTTACTTACCTGGCTGCAGTCTTGTTCCCCGGTGTTGACAAAGCTAGATACATAAAACTAGAGGTCACCTATTTAGTCCTGATAAAACTTTGATACTTAAAAGTTAACGAAGACTAAAGGGACCAAGCTGGCAATTAGGCCCTGCAATCAGATTCCAGATGGAAAGCAATTCCAAACAATTACCTGGCTAAGACATTCGCCCTCCTTAAAGAGCTGCATTTACATGTATCACCCTCGTTAAGTAGATGACTGACTACCTTGTAAGAAACATCTGTGACCTGGAGAAATGATAGCTTAGTCACACCCGGGGCTAAGTTAACTCACTGAGTCTCACTGTCTCTCTGTTACTCATGCTTCCAACTTCAGGGTCATTCAGTTTAAGAGGTGAACAAAATAATAGTTAAAAAAAAATAACAAATCTGAGCTTTTTAGAATGTCACCCCAGAAAACGTTAGCTAAGCAGCAGAGGTGTAGCAAATCTTTGCAGATAACTAGATAGTTCTAATAGCCTACAAATGTTTATTCATCTTTCCTGGACTTGACGTATGCCAAGATGATTTAATCAGAGTACAAAGTCCTCTGGGATATATTGTACAGACTACTCTTAAAGACTCAAAGCCATCCCCTTTCCCTTACATGCAGACCACAAGCCTTTCCAATAGCCTAAGATGTGTTACTAATGTTATAGTTAAGGAATATTTAGAGGGAATGAACATAAGTTGTTGGAAAATGCTGATAATCATGTACCACATAACAATGTTTCGGTAAATAATATACATAGGATGGCGGTTCCGTAATATTATAATGGAAGTAAAAATTTCTATCACCTAGTGACATTTTAGCCATTGTGACATCGTAGCACAACGCGTTACTCACATGTTCGTGGTGATGCTGGTGTAAACAAGCTGTGCTGTCAGTCATATAAAAAGTATAGCACATACAATTATGTATAGTGTATAACAGTTAATAATGATAATAAATGACTATGTTACTGGTCTATTTACTATACTATACTTTTTGCCATTATTTTAGAGTGTGCCCTTTCTACTTATAAAAAATGTTTGCTGTAGGTCAGTATGATGTGTTACACCAGCAGGAGCTTCATACATCTCATGTTTACTGTCTCTTATTGCTTCATTGCTCTTGTGCTTGATTTAATCTCATGTTGTTCAAGAGATTATACGGCCCCTAAGTGTACAAATCCACTGCTAACATTGCTAGTAAAAGGCCACGTCGAGTGACTGACCTGGAAACAAAATTAAAAGTGATTAAGCACTACGAAGGTGGAAAATCAGCAATGTTTACTGCTTGCCAATCAGATATGTCTTATTCCACCATAGCTACGATCTTGAAGAACAAGCACAAAGTGATGGAAGTTTTGTTAAAGGGTCCACTTCCTTAAAGAAAATGAGACTAACAAAAATTCAATAAGGGCTGATGTCAGACCTGGAGAAACTTCTAATGACTTGGACTGAAGACCAGACACAGAAGCATATCTCTCTCAGCACCATGATGATCACAGCCAAAGCAGAAAGTTTGTCTGCAATGTTGGAAAAAAAAAAAAAAAAAAAAAAAAAAGGTAAACCCAACTATAATAAATTGCATGGTTTAAATGATTCATGAATTGTTATTCATTACAAAATGTGAAAGTGAGCAGTGAGTCTGCAAGTGCTGATGTGAAAGCAGCTGAAGAATTTTTGGAAACTCTAGACACGCTGATTGTGGAGGAAAATTACTTGCCAGAGCAAATATTCAGTACAAATGAAACCTCTCTATTCTGGAAACAGAAAGAAATTTCATCCACAAGGGGGCCAACTCAATGCCAGGTTTCAAGGCTTTTAAGGACAGGATAATATTCTTGTTTGGGGACAATGTTTCAGGGTATGAATTGAAGCCCTCTGTGATCCAGCACAGTGAAAATCCCAGGGCCTGGAAAATAAAAAGTCATGGATAACCCAGCTTCTCTTCCAACATGTCATCCTGAATTGTTATGCCAGCAAAATGAAGTATTGGAGAATAACATTCCTTTCAAGATGTTGCTGATTGTTCATAATGCTCCCAGTATCCTTCTTTTATTGATGAATATTTATTCTCAATACTGAATACTTCTATTGAGATAAATACTCCTATTTATCTCAATACCAAATACTTCTATTGAGGTAAGTACTCTATTTATCCAAACACCACCTCTTTGATCCAACCAAAGAATGGAGGAGTTAGGGCAGCTTTTAAGACCTACTACTCAAGGAAGATGTTTGCTCAGGCTGTTGTTGCAACTGAGAAGACATTGATACAATTTTGGAAGGATTAAAACTTCTACAATTGCATCAAGAACCTTGCTTGGGCTTGGAGTGATGTTACCAAGAATGTATCAATGGCATTTGGAAGAGCACACTCAAGAGGTTTATCCATGACTTCAAGAATTTGCCAAGAATGAGGAGGTTGCAAAAATCAACACGGCTGTGGTTGAGATGGCCAACAACTTAACCTGGTATGAATGAGAATGACAATGAGGAGCTCCTAGAGGTGGTTTCTGAGGAACTGATTATTAGAAGTTACAACTAGTACAGAAACACAAAGCTGAAGTACAGGCAAGAAAAAAGGAAACTATAGGAGAAAAACAGAAGAAGAACCTCGAAGAAAATTCACAGTGAAGAGTTTCGCAGAAGCTTTTGCTGGCCTCAATAAGCTCCTTAAAAAGTTTGGCAATATGGACCCCAACACCAGAAGGCTTTTGTTAATAGAGAGGAATGTTCATGGTGCATTATGTGCTTATAAGCATATCTATGACAAAAAGAAACAAACCAAGCAAACCACCATGGACATATTTCTGAAAAGAGTGACACCTCCTCAAGAAGAGCCCCCGGCAGATCCTTTAGGAGGTGATCCACAAGTAGGCATTGTCATCACAGGAGATGACAGCTCCATGTGTGTCATTGTCCCTAAAGACCTTCCAGTGGGACAAGATATGGAGGTGAAGACAGCGATATTAATGGTCCTTACCCTGTGTAGGCCTAGGCTAATGTGTGTGTTTGTGTCTTAGTTTTTAACAACAACAACAAAAAGTTTAAAAAGTAAAAAAAAATTAAAAATAAAAAAGCTTATACAATAAAGATATAAAGAGAACATTTTGGTACAGCTGTACAATGTTTATGTTTCAAGTTAATGTTAATACAAAAGAGTCAAAAGTTTTTTTAAAAAATGAAAAATTTATAAAGGAAAAGTTTACAGTAAGCTAAGGTTAATTTGTTATTGAAGAAAAATATTTTTTTGTGCATTTAGTGTAGCCTAAGTGTACTGTGTTTATAAAGTCTACAGCAGTGCAGGCAATGCCCTAGCCTTCACATTCACTCAGCACTGACTCACTGACTCATCCAGAGTGACTTCTAGTCCTGCAAGCTCCATTCATGTTAAGTGCACTATAGTGTACCATTTTTTATCTTTCATATAGTATTTTTATTGTACCTTTTCTATGTTAAGATATGTTTAGATACACAAATACTTATCATTGTGTTACAATTGCCTACAGTATGCAGTATAGTAACGTGCTGCACAGGTTTGTAGCCCAAGAGCAATAGGCCATACACTGTAGCCTAGCATGTAGGGGGCTGTACCATCTAGGTTTGTATAAGTGTGCTCTATGATGAAATCACCTAACGACACGTTTCTCAGAATGTGTCTCTCTTTAAGTGATGCATGACTGTCCTGAAAGTTTGACAACATTGTTATCAACATTCTTAACTGCCTGTAATTCTTAGAATCCCAGATGTTTATGGCTGAGGAAATCCCATAGAGGTTACCTGGTCTAGCCTCACCATAGAGGTAATAGAGAAGCAGGTCTCATTTGCCAAGGTCAATAGTGAATGACAATCTGTGATTAGGTGTTTTGATTTCCTGCCCAGTGCTCTTTTCCTTGTATCCCACCCCTCCCTTATTGCTCACCCTAATTTATTGCAGGCCCTATTTCTATAGTTTCCTCTAATTGGTTTATATTCACATGACACTCTCTTCAGGATAAGATTACACTTTTTTTATATTACTTCCCCATCCTTTCCTGTAGCCCCCAGTGCTGTGGAGTTGCTGCTGCTCAGTCTCCAGCTGAAACTAGTTAAAAGGGACTTCCTGCCAAGTGACTTTTGCCCAGGCAGCAGGTCTGAGATGCCGGGTATGAAGGAGTGTCAGTTGTATTCTTTCTGAGATGTTATACATCATCCTTGAGCTAATTTTGTCCAGCTCAAAAATGTGCCCAACTTACTCTGTAAACAGTCAATCACAAAATGTCAGATTTAGAGATTTAGAATGTAGTCCTGTGTTCTCTAACTGTGCTCCAGGGAACCTTAGATTTTCCTCACGGGGTGCTTTATGTTCAAGCTTTTAGAGCAAGTGGGCTGGGGAGCTGAGTAGATCCAGATTTAGGCCTTTATCCCTTCCTCTGAGTTATTTTATTTAATTAAGTGTTCTGTAGAAGATTTCTTATGAATAAAGGGTTTTGATGCTACCAAATGTTTACAACTATGGATCTAGTCCAACTCTTTCATTTTAAAAATGGCAAAAACTCAGGTTCAGAAGGAAAGAAGAGAGTGCTCTGTGTAAAACTGCCCAAAAGGTAGTGACAGAAGCAGGGCTGGAGATAGGGTCAACAGGCTTCCCCAGAACCTTGCAGAGATGATCAGGCCCCTCTAAGAAGCTGTATAATTGACTTAAGAGGTTGGCTACTAGAACCAGCTCTGTAGTGGCTGCTCATCTGGGAAAGGAAAGGGGGAAAAAAAATCAATACTTATTGAGTGATTACTCTATAACGAACACTGAAATTACAAAATTCACTTATTCAGGGCAGATTTATTGAGCACCTCTTATGTGCCAGCCACTTGAAACAGATACTGCCCCTGCCTGCCATGTGAATTCTTTTGTTTAAGGCTGCAGGAGAAGCTGTAACATGTTTCAGAGGCGAAGGCCCCGAGAAGGTAAGTGACTTACAGGATAGCACAGCTGGTACGTGGCAGAGCCACATCTGAACTGACATCTATTGAACTCCAAATCTGCTGTGCTGGGCCATGTCGTGTCCTAATATACTTTTTATTTTTTTAAAGGCTCAGGAAGTCAGCAACTGCCAGTTCCAGGAGAGCCTTCCAAATACTTGCAATTCAGCCTAACAAACAAACAAGAACCTTGAGTTTCCTCTTATCAATTTGGAAAGGGGCAGGCCTCCTTTCCACGCCCGTTCTCCTGTGGGAGCAGCCTTTTTTAAGTGGAGTTCCCTCATAGTGCTAATCTGTCTTCCTAGTCAGGCTTTCATGATTCATCCACATGCAGCTTAGCCATCTCCTGCTCAGGGTGGAAAACATTGCTCATCCAGCTGCTCAGCTTCAGGGTGGGTCTTGGAGCAGCTGTCCCTTGGGGATATGGGCGAGGCTGAGTGCTGTGCACATGAACTTGAGTGATGGAGAGATAACAGTCATGTGCTGTTGGGGGAGAAATTGTTTTCAGGCAACAGGGTCCAACCTCCCATGGCACAAGAAGTTTCCAACTCTTCTTGTCTTTCAAAAGACAGTGAGTCTCAAAAGAGTGACAGCAACTTCCGAAGATACTTCAGCCCTATCTTTTTGGCCATATTTGAGGCTTCTTCCTGCTGGACCCCGTCCAGCCTCTGCTTATCTAAGTATTTGTCTTGAGACCAGGAGTCATTTTGAATAAGTTGGACTGATGTGGGTGGCAGGAGGTGAGTGGATGAAGAAAAGAGAATGGGAAGGGAAGCACAGGGTTTGTGCTGACTACTGGAAATGTAATGGCTGCCATCCCTTTGAACACTGGCATTTTCAGTCTTAGTACCTAAGATTTTTTTTTTCCTGCTCTAAGAGAATGTTGTTAAAAGTTGGTGGTAGTGATGTTTGATGGGGACTGGGCCATGGCTATGCAGTCTAAATATTAAGACTTATATTTGAGGCTTGTATCAGAGTTAAACAATTTAAAAATTAAACCATACATCTTTATGAAAATGTTTGAACTTAAACAGTAAGCTGAATAAATTATTCCAAGTGAGAACACACACACACACACACACACACAGATGAAATTAAGACCATACCATCCTTTGGCATAATTCTCATTAATTTTTAACTAGTTATTGACTTATGATCATCTTATCTCCCACCAGAAACAATTTTTTATATTACTTCTAAAAAAGAATGAAGCACCATCCTCTCCCAGGCAGCCCAATCTGAATATTCCACTCATTTTTAGCAACTTTTTAGCAAAGACATGGCAGCCCTTAAGAATCCCTATGGGCAAGAGGTCAATGCCAAAAATGAGACCTGGGAATGGGCTTGGTGGCTCTGGACAGTAGAAGGTGGTGGGAACTGCTGTGATCTAGCCAGCAGAAGTGGACTCTGTCCCCCCGCCACCTCCAGTCCCCATCCCTCCTCACGTGGGCAGGCCCACATCTGTGAGGGCACCTCTGCCCTCCCCCACCCTGCTCCAGGCAGGGTTCTATAACTATGTGAGCACATGCCTGGGGCAGGGGCTGAGTGGAGGAGTGGAGGGCATGCCAATGAACACAACATTCTACATTTTTGTGCTGCTTTTTGACTTGCATTTTCCCATTGGAGGATGCTGGGTAGAACCCTGACCAGGATAAAGCAGGTTGTCCACCTCATGGGACAGATGTTAGGACTGTTGGTATTCACTGCAGAGCCTTTCTGAAATCCTTGCTTGTAATTGCCATGAACGCAAGCTTGGGCCAACAGATCATCCAGCCACTGCTGTGCAGTTAGGCCATCTCACTTACACATGGGAATGTTTTCCTTTGCTTTTAAAGAGGGTTTGTCTCTATAAATGTGTGCTTCTTTGCCTCCTCTGCTATGGATTTCTTTCTTTCCTAGAAAGCCAGTTCAGGCCCCAGGACACTCAAGAGCATCAGGAATGGGTAGGCCTGGATCTCTTGGAGCAACGTTCCTCACAACTCTCTTAAGAGCTTAGAAAGGTGGAACTGATGGCAACTGGTAAAGTGTTTAGTGTTTGGTACACAGCCAGGGTCCTGAGCTCTGGGAACAGCCTTATTTGGCTCTATGAGATTTGGATTAGAGGCTCCCAAGACACTGGTACAGGGAGAGAAATGAACAATCACCACCCAGTCATAGATGACAGCCAAATGGACAGTTCTGAAAGACTCAGCCAACAGCAGAGAATCCAATGCAACAACTTTGGACCAGCTTTCAGAGAAGAACATTTTCTTCCCCAACTGCTCTGCATCTGCCTGGATGGCAGCCAGAATCTGTGAACCAGCACAGAGCTAGTATGCTTTGGGTGAGGCTTGTGGCCATAGCAACAGGATGGGAACTACACGGTCCCTGAGGATGAGGACAGTAAGATAATATATGAATCAGGCAAGAGACTTGTGGGAGGAGAGGAAAAGTCTGGACCTGCCTGAAGAGTGGAGCCATCTTATTGTGGGTAAAGCCCCTGGGTAGAGTAGAGCTTCAGGGCCATCTCAGACTTGGATGTGTGGCTCAGAACTCTTTCTCTCCACAGAAGAGATGCAGTTCAAGCTGGGAGCTTGTTAGACTTGAGGCTGGTCAACCTCTTGACTTATTCCTATGAAATAATGTAAATTAATTCCCACAGTACTGATTGTGGGCCACTAATCTCCTGTGGGCTGACCCTTATTGAAATATTTGTGTGAGAAACTAATATAAAATAATACTGAATGTCAACTCTAATTGAAAAATAAAAATTAAAAAAAGAAATATTTGTGAAAGATGCTGTCCATGGACATGGCATCTGATAAGAGAATACATGTTATCTCCCTCAACCCATTCATTAGTCTCATTTTCACACTGGTGTGAAAGAGAAAGCATGAAACCTTCCCCACCTAGAGATGCGCGCTGCATGTGGGAAGCCTGTGAATTGAGTTCTGTGCTCAGATTCAAAGATGTGAGGTAAGCTATGCCACGACCCTTCACATGACCGCTCCATGCCTCGGTTTTCTCATTGGTAAAATGAAGGCGGTGAAGTAGTCCACAGGACCTCTCTAGTTCTGACTTTCTGTGTGTCTGTGGACTATAGAATAAAAGATTGTAAGATAGTTTTATTGGTTAAGTCTACTTCATTTTTTATTTCTGTTTTCTTGAAGGCATTAGCTGGAGTTGAGGACAAGTTTTAAAAATGGATAGGTTTCTTTTCCTACTTTTCTTTCCTCCCTCCCTTCCTCCCTCTATTCTCCTGTTTCTTTCTTCCTAACTCTTGCAAGTGCATGTGGCCTTACAACTTGATGGGAGTTTTGTTAAGGTAGGCAATTGTAAAAAGTCATTTATTTTTGCCAGCCTTATCTTCTCACCTCCCAGATGACCCCAGCACTCTCTAGGGCTGACTTATCCTGTCCACCATTCCACAGCAGGTCACTGATCAGAATTCCAAGCTGCCAGTCCCCATGCCTTCCTTTGTCTCAATGAACTTCACCCCAGCCCTGGCGTTTTAGCATTTGAAATTATTCATCTGAGGTAGTAATTCTTAACCCATGCTCTGTAATAGAATTAGCCCAGGGGGAGAAAATCAATGCCTGAAGGATCTGATTCAGTTGGTCTTCATTGGCATTTTTAATGTTCCCCAAGTGATGCTAATATACAATCATGCTGAAAGCTACTATTAAAATGGAATAAACCTCTTGTTATGGAATGTATGTCATCCTTACCATGTGACAGTGTCAGTTGAATGTTTGCCCTGTTGGGCATGTCCCTTAGATGTGAAGTCACTCGCTGAGGTAGGCAGCCTCTGAAACAGTCCCCAGTGATCCCTACTTCCTGGGGAAAGCCTGAGCTTCTCCTCTATCATTGTACATTCAGATCACCTGGGGAATCTTGTTAAAATGCCAGTTCGGATTCATATGTCTGGTTGGGGCCAGGATGCTACAAGCTCCTAGGTGATTCTGATGCTGCTAGACCAGAGGCCACATTTCAGAGGACAAGGGGCTCTGCTGACCAGATTTGTATGTCTCTCTATGGTTACTTTTTTTTTTTTAAAAGTAGTTTGTTTGTTTGTTTGTTTGTTTGTTGTTCCAAACCTGACTTAGTGGTGGTCAGAAAGCCAAGGAAGTGGCCTTTGGCTCTGGAAAAGAGTTTAGGAGAAGGAGCAGTGCCCCCTTGAGGCCACATGGTGGAGGCAATGGTGAGGGAGAGACCTCAGAAATGAATCTGAAATTTAGGTCTTATTACATAAAGTAACCTTTTATGTAAGTAAAAATGGTCACTTATTAGAAATTTCATAAAGTTCCAATTATTAAGGTGTCAAAGTCTGGCCACTTATCCCTACTGAGAGATTCTCCTGTTAGTGCCAGTTTTGGAGTGTTTGCTTTTATTTGTACAGATTTCTCAGCGGTGCTTCTCAAACTTTCCCTCTCAAGTTCCCCTAACCACAGAGGTGCAGGAGCCTGTGTGTAGACTGAAGTGGCCAGAAGAAAGCCTTTGAAGGCCTTCCCCCCCCCATTCCAAATCTAACTATTTCATGTGAATCAATGGAATGTGTTTATTAGAGTATAAAAATAATTTCCTCCCCAATTATATGTGTAAAACTGCTGCCTCAGGAAGATGTGCTTAGTCTAATCGGTGACCTGGGAATACGTCTGTCTCAGCGGAGCAGTATTGCCTACACTCGAACTCCCCAATGTTTAACTCTGAAATTCCCATCTTCTATACAAGCCTCTCCCATTTCCTCACCCTCACTGACCTCCTGATCTTGATCCTGTTCCCTTCACTTTTCCTGTTCTCACAGTCTTTCAGTACTCTCTTGCCTTTATCTGATCTCTTCCAATTGTGGGTCCACGGCCAAACATTTAGGCTGTGCTCACAGTCGCCATGCACGCCCTGGACCTCCCACCACACTCTCCTGGAAAGACCCCAGGCTCTTGGATAGACCCCATCCTCCTGGGTAGATTCCACTCTCTTGGATAGACCCCACTCCCATGGCTAAACCCCACCATCAGTTTTCTCCCCATGGGCTTTTGGGCAGCAGAGTTTTGCTGTGAGAAGGGTACTAAATGGTTCCCCTCAATTTCACATTATCCAGCCTCTCATGGGCTCTCCAAGCTGCTCAACAGTTCTATAACTCACCATTTCTCCAAACTTGCCCGAGGTTAAGTGTATACTCGGGCTGTCCAAATAATGTAGAGTTTTGGTCCCATTCATCCTGTGCAGTTGTACTGACTCAGTCTCCAGGGTAGGAGTTGAAGAATCTGCATTCTGACACTCCCTTCCAGCAATTCTTCTCATGAGGCGAGCTTGGGAAACACCGCCGTTACTTACTCAGGACTCCGGATTCTGGACCCCTCCGCTGCCCCTGGAGAATAACCCAGCCTCCCTTCTCGGCCCTGCCTCCACCCACCCCCAGCTAAATCCGATGCTGCCTCCTTTCCCACTTAGAAGATTAAGGCCATCTGCTCCGTGCTTCCTGAGGTTTCCCACCCTCTATCCTCAACCATTCTTCACATTTCCTATCTCTCCCCTTCTCTCCCTGTGGCTGACTTCTCTCCCTGGATCTGGACACCCTCCAGCCCATCTCCTCTGGCACACAGCCACCGCCGCCATACCCCCTTCCATGTGTAATCAGTATTTCACATATATATAGTATTGAGCATTTGATCTTCTCCTTTCTAAAAAACAAAACATCTTAAAGTAACTTAACTTTTGTAAACTACCAACTCATTTGCCACTCCCCTCCCACTGCCCTGATTTCATCTCTCTGTAGATGATTCTCATCTCCCCCAACTAGCAGTGCTTTCACCTCTCCCCTTGCTGGCTCACAGGGTGCCTGTGCAGTGCTTTGCAAGGCCTTTGCAATGTCCCAGGGGCCCACTGTGGCATTGCCAAGTGGAGGTCACGGTTAGAAAGTAAAGGACGCCTAGCTCGCCCTTGGGCTGAGCAGCCACACAAATTTTGTTTTCCTTGACATGGCTGCTCTGATCCAAGGCTATATCCTTGGTGCCTCCCAGCAAATACACAGGGCCTATCTTTATATGAATAACTGTAGATAGCCCAAAGAGAAGGAGAAAAATGACTGCCATGTGTGGCTCGGGAGGACAGGAAGTGACTGAGGCCAGCAGGTGGGTTTCTTTGCACAGACTGTGGTTAGGTCCCTAGAGAAGACGCTCATGAGCTAGGGAGGCTCTGGGCCAAATTTCACCTCTAGACTGAGCCCAGCTACCCCGTCCTGATTATTTTTATTCTCAACCATACCCAGAAGCTTGATTGTCAATTATTTTTGAACTTAAATAATTTATTAAAAAGAAATTCACATAACATAAACTTAACCGTTTTAAAGTAATAATTCAGTGGCATATAGTACATTCATGATGTTCTGCAAACACTAACCTTATCTAGTTCCAAAACCTTTTTATCACTCCAGAAGGAAACCCTGGTCAAGCAGTTTTCCTCGTTCTCCCCTCACCTCCAGCCCTGGCAACTGCCAGTCTGCGTTCTGTCCCTATAGATTTATCTATTCCAGATGTTTCATATAAATGGAATCATATAATATGTGACCTTTGTGACTGGTTCCTTTCACTTTAGCATAATGTTTTTGAGGTTCATTCATGTTATAGTGTGTATCAGTGCATGTTTCATTCTTTCTTTTTCCTTCGAATTTTTTTATTGTGGTAAAATACATATAACACAAAATTTACCATCTAAACTATTTTTAAGTTTACAGGTCAGTGGCATTAAAAACATCCATAATGTGCAACATCATCACCATCCATCTTCAGAACTATTTTCATCTTATAAAACCAAAACTTTGTTTCCATTAACACTCACCCTCCATTCCCCCCACCCCCAGCCCCTGGTAACCACCATTCTCCTTTTGGTCTCTATGAATTTGTCTTCTCATATAAATGGAATGAAAGGCAATTCTTAAAGTTTCCTGATGATGAGAACCCTATAGGGTTTGTATGACCCAGGATGACGGATGGGCTGGAATTCCCATATTAGTGGAGACTCCCAGTTGATTTTGACCAAGAACCAAAAGAAACCCCAGGAGAACCTCTTCAAATCTTCCCCTGAAAGACCTCTATTCTAGACAGTACTTTCACGGTCATCTGCAATGTTTGTGTGGTTGGGGACCTTATTACTGCACCCAGGTTCTGAAACAAAAACAAGAAGGAGATTGGCTAAACACACAACTCTTTTCTTTTGCTTCATTCTGTAACTTTAGAGTAGGCTGTTTGGAAAGACAGACCTGAGTCTCTCCCATCTTTTCATTGGTATCTTCCTAGAATCTTTGATCTGTGGAGATGTGAGCAAAGAGAAGTTTAATTAGAGGAAAAGAAACTTGGATTCAGAGATTGGCTAAAGACCCCCATAAAACAGGCCCTCAGAGTTGTTCTCATTGTCGCCTTTCTGATGAGTCAATGGAGAACATCAATATGCAACCATTTTGATGTGCTCTCTGCATCTCCCCTTTCTATGTCTCTGCCACAGTATGCCTTGGCTACCTCTATGTACTTTGCTATGAGGTTAGACCATGAGTCACACAGAGTTCAGGACTGTGCCTTATTCTTTTTTGTATCCACGATGTCTGGCATAATTCTTGTTCATGTTAGAACTTGGTAAGTGTTGTCGACAAATCCTGGCAGATATTTATTGATTTATTTTTGTGGAGCCCCTGCCAACATAAATAATTTCATTAAAAATGTATTACAAAATTCATGGACCCCTATGAGGCATGGTGATTGATTGATTTAGAGTTATGAGTAGAGAAGATGCAGTTATATATTTATTTATTGTCCTTTCTTTGTTTTCTTCCTTGGGTCCAGGTACCATTTCTTTCTGTTCAGGTCCAGGAATCATCTTTTCATTCCCTTTTTTGTTAAAATCTTGGCTAATTGTATATCACTCAGACAACATGATTGTTACTCACAATGCCCTGGCTTTTTTGGGATTGTTTGTATTGAAACAACATATATCTTTTTGTCTCTGCAGCTCCCAAATACCAGGTATTTAATGGTGATTACATCATCACTCATGATATAATCACTCATCTACTGTGCCTCTATGTATACTGGCTTCCACTGACTCTCTAAAAGTTGTTTCTGTGCTTTGTTGATGATGACCACAATCCCAGATCTCACCTAGAACATGCAGAAAAGTGTGAACGAGAAATCATCTTCTGGTCATGAAATGTATAATTCTAAATTTTATAGTATAGGAGGTCAAAAGGTAAAAATTTCTAGTTATAAAATGAATAAGTCATGGAGATATAATGGACAGCATAGTGACTATACTTAATAATACTGGATGGCATATTTGAAAGTAGCTAGGAAAGTGAATCATACAAATTCTCATCACAAGAAAAAAATTTTCTGTAACTTTGTGTGGTGAAAAAAATAATAAAGTATTTATTATATCTCCCCCAAAAGGGAATTTTATAATATAAAGGTAGACTAACGCATATTACAACCGTCTCTTTCTTAACTCTTAAGACTATAATACATTCCTAGAATGTGTTCTCTTTTCATGTTGACTCCATCCCCGCCTTTCACACACCCTCCAGTGAAGGGGACAGCCAGGGGCCTTGAGTGCAGCAGCTTGAAGGTCCCATTCAGCAAGGAATGTCCATCCCTCCTCCAGCACAGCCTGAGTCTCAGGGGAGTGTGACATCATCGCATTGACTGGAATCAAGAGAGGACCTGCAGTAGAAGGGCCCAGTGGAAAGGCAGAATGATGGCTAGAAAGTGCTCAGAGGCCTTTCCGAGCCCCGAGGGGACACCTGAAGTGACTATGGAAGAGGGAGAGCTGTTGTATGGGCCACTGGTCCTGCTCAAACCAAGGATCTGTGATAGGTCATTGTTCACCTGGAGTACTAAACTCGTCCTATATGAGATGTGAGTGAATCTTCCAAAATGAGCTTGTGAGCACTACCCAGATGGCTCAATCTCTAGCAATCCAGACAAAATGCCTCAGAGGTGAGCTGGAGCCATTTGTTCAGACTGTTCCCTCCTGGAACTGCATCCTGATAAGGGGGCCTCAGGACATCCCCACAGGCACAAGTCTCAGAGCTCTTCAAAGCATCTGAAGTGGAGGATTGGGGAGTATTCTAAAGTGGGAAATGGGGATTGCCATCCACATTACTCTCAGGAACCCTGCCTGGGTGGCACCATCAGTCTGATCAACCACAGACACCAGAGGAAGACTTAGAAAGTTTGTAGAAAGCACTCTAAAACATAGCACCCTGTGAGGCATGGAGCCCAGGCCAAAGACGCTGCTTGCCTGGATCTAAGGAGAACTAGTAAATGACCCAGGTATCAGTTCAGGTCCTCTCATAAGCAGACACCAATACGGAGTTAGATATGCAATTTACTCAGGGAATATGACTCTGGGGAAAAGAGGAATGTGGTAAGCTAAATAATGCCACAAAGTCATCAATGTCTTAATCCCCAGAATTTGTAAATATGTTACCACACATGGCCAAAAGGAGTCAGCAGGTGTGATTAAGTTAAGGATCTTGTGATGGGGAGCTTATTCTGGCTTTTCTGGGTGGGCCCTAAATGTAGTCATGGGGTACATTAAAGAGGGATGTAAGAGGATAGACTCAGAGAAGGAGTCATGATGATGGAAGCTGGGGTCCAAGTGATGTGAGGAGTGAGTCATGAACCAAGGAATTCTTTCCTAAAGCCTGAGGAAGACATGCAGCTTGAGGATCTATTTTTTAGACTCTGATGTTCAGAACTCTAATATAATAAATGTGTGTTGTTTTAAGCCACTAGGTGTGTGGTGGTTTGTTACAGTAGCACAAGAAGTTAATTTAGAGAGGAAGCCAAAGGAAGCTGAGAAAGCTGTTGGGTTGTAGGTCTGACTCTTACTGAGGAGGGAGGGAAGGCTGGAGGTCTAGAGAGGAAGGCCTAGACTGTGATGCAGATTTAAGAAAGTTTTGGCTGGCCAATGATGAGTCTTTGAGTCCCAGTGCCTGGGAGAGGAGCCCTGTGCCTCCTGGGAACAGTGGCCAGCATCCCTGCCGAGCTCTGTCACTGGCTGGGATGAGGTGGATTTTGGTGCAGCAGCTCAGGTTCCTATTGCTCTCTCAGCAGCCAGGGATCCAAGAGGCACCTTCCATGGCCTCTACATCCTGCCTTCGTGTTATACAGATCTATCTACTCTCCACACGTTCTGGGAACAGCTCTTATGTGCTTCCTGTGGGGTTCTTCTCCAGAGGGGATACTTAGAAGAGGGAGGCTATTGGGAGTAGGGCCAAACCGATGTTCATTCTCTCTCTCTTCCACTATCCAGTCTGATTTCCCCTCACTCTTATCTCTTGCTTTGGCAGATCTTGGTGACTTACCTGGTGGTGTGACCCTGGCCTCATTGCTTAAGTACCCTGACCCCTCCCAGCCTGTGGTTACTAGGAGTGTCAATTCATTGTTACTATGGGCAGGGTTACCAAGAGGCACTCAAGGGGATCCCTGGGCTCCACCTGAACTTCTCCTGCATATTGTGTAAAAGGAGCTCTACCTCCTGCTGCTGGTCAGGGTCACTACCCCTGCCTGGATGGTGGCTTGTTACAGATGCAGGCTCATGGACATAGGAGTCCAAGGTACTGTGGCCACAGCCATGGTTTTTAGTTTAATGAGAAGCACTAAAAATTCTCTAGTGGTAATTGAGAATGATGTTAAGAGGGGCCCACACCTGATTCTACTCCTTGGTCCCCAGACCCATGTATTCTCCCTGATGGAGACACCTCACCATGGTGTCTTTAATTTAATGTGTCCTAATAGATGGCATTTTATCTTTTCAGAAGACTGCCTCTGAACTGTCACTTCAATTGCACAGTGTGAAGTCTATTCCCGCATTCTCTGAGGCCACTTCTGGATGGTGCAGTATGTTATAGGACTAGTGGATCTCACAGCCATTGGCCCACCCCTGTACCTCCCTCTTCATGAAGCGGGTCCCACAGTATGATGCTTGACTGTGTAGAATTCCATGTCTGTGGGTCAGGCATCCTGGAAGCCCTGGCTGTGGTGCTAGCTGAGACCTTTAAGGTGGTTTAGGCAAACTCACACCTGACATGGTTATATATCCTGTGAGATGAACTGCTGGATCTTCAAATACAGAAGGGATCTAGTTGAGTACATTTGCCACCAAGTAGCTAGTGGTCTGTATGCCAGGGCCTCAGCAATGTCTTTGCTGTGGGCAGTTTGGACATTTAGAGGCAGTTGTAGCTCCATTGGCCTTGGTAAATGAGTCCACGCAGCTGGGCCCATGCATAGCCTCCATCGCAGCCACTGTGGCCGGTCCATTTGTGTGCCCATTGCACCAGTTCTGGGTTGGGCAATGATGGAGGATGGCTAATGCCAACTGGCTAAGTAGTTTTGTAATAATCTACTCAGGCATTCAATGCCTCTCCTGTGGCAGATACTTTCTGATGGGTGTCAATATGTGATGCAGAAATCTCAGACTTCATGCCCATTCCTGTATTTCCTTCCACATGCTTTACATGCCTGGACACCACTTCCAATATGGCCACAGGTGCTAGCTGGGGTGAGTAACATGGAGGTCTGGATTACCAGTTTGTGCAACTTACTCATGCCCTGTGGTTCTGCTCAAGTTTGATCTTGGATGTACCATTTCCATCTTATGGTGCATCTTGTCTCACTACTGCCACCTCCAGGTCTAAGAAAGTGTCAGCCAGGCCCATAGGGTGTCTTAGAGCTCAAGTTATTAAAGGGGCCCTGCATCTCCCAGACCTAAGGCATCCCCCCCTTCTGAGAACAAGACACTCAGATCATGATTTATGAAATGAGGCCGGTATTTATTGCACAGGAAGCTATGAGGATCGAATGAGAGGATGCCTGAAAATGTACTTCTTTAAGGACAGCAAAATGTATCGCTCCCTTTTCCACCTTCAAGACAGTAGTCACAAATTCATGATAGCATTTTTCCTGAGGGAGACCTGTTTCAGGCCTTGAAAAATTTTCTCAATATAATGTAGCATGTAGTTTCTGAAATGAAATCTTATTTTCAAACCAAATCTAGGCACCAGCTTAACTCTCTGTCCCCAGAAAACTCTTTGTTGGGAGTCTCAAGACATTTCAAAGGGTTATTAATCTGGTAGCTATGTTTAATGAGTATATTCTGCAACTTCCAGGTATTCTGTTAGGACACTATTATCTAAACAGTACACAGCAAAACTTAGTTCATGGGGAAGACGTTCATTTCCTTGAGTTCATTGCCAATTTTCGATGTAGGGAAGTTGAGGGTGGAGGCTCTGGTAACCATGGTGAAGAGAAGAGGGAGGAAGGTTGGATGTGTGTGTATGTAGAGATATAGTGGGTTGGGTTGTGGGCTGGATTATCGAAGGGTCTATTTCTCTATGGGGTGAGGTGAAGCTATGTGCTTCTCTGAGCATCTCCAGGTCTGTGTCAAATTAATAAAGTTTTAGAAGTATTGTGTTATGGTATTTAACACCAAAGTCTTCTAGATTTAGTAGAATGAAGTTGTAGGGAAAGGGAAAATTTTTCTTCTGTCTGCTTCTTTCTCTTTCATTCTCCTAACAAATCAGATGAGACTTGCGCAGCTCTGGCTGGAATGGAAATGGACTCTCCTCAAAACAGCCTGTGGGTTCTATCAGCACACACCAGCACCACCCACCACCACCACCAGTGTTCTCAGCATGTTCATGGAAGAGACTTTGCAAGGAGGCTGGAAGTATTTTGGGGGTCAGCAAATCTCCGGCCATGCTGTGCATTAATAGCTTACCAGCTGACACACATATGTGATGTCTGATAGTGACACTAACTTCTCATCGTTTTATCGAAAATATTTTTTCTTTTTGACTGATGGAGGAAATAAGTTATATTCTCTTTCTTTCCTCTTTTCCCCTAATATCTATCTACATGTATAGTTCTATATTTAACTCCTTTGCGTTAAGGAAAGAGAATTCTCATATTTTTCAGGTATATAAACTTCTGTCTCTAATGCCTGTTGATCTTGCAGGACAATTCTATTTGCCTTCATTCAACCTTCTGAGGAAGAATCTGTGTCATGGGTACCTCTTAGTGGAGGCTATAAGAGGTCATGATGGTTATTGGTTAAAATTTGGGATTTCTATATTTTCTTTATGTTTCTTTTTCTTATTGCTCCTTACATGCATCTGCAATCCTTGATTTATGCTAATTATTTCAGATAAAGAAGCTTCTGTATTTAAATAAGATCATTATTTTGCACTTAAACACACGTGTATATGTGCATGTGTGTTGGAAAAGAAAGAGAAGGAAGAAAAGGGAAATATGCAAGCAAATATGGGATGGAAATAAGGCCGGTATCTGCTGGAACAATAATATCAACCTGCATCACTGATGAAGAGACCGGGAAGGATTTTCTAAAGCAGTGCTCTGGTGGAATAGGCAGGTAAGGCTGTCTGACTATGTGGAGGGTAGAGTTGCCCAATTCTAGAGGACACTGAATCTCAGGACGAGATATTTTCTTTTGCTGGAGAGTGAAGAGCAATCAAAGCTGTGCATGCCAGGGCTAGAATAGAGGTGGGGTTGGGGGCTGGAGAGTAGGGAGACCCCTGGTGTGAGAGGTGCATGGATGGCTGTTAGAATTCCCCAGGCAAAAAGAAAAGGGCCTGAACTGTGGTGGAGCAGTAGGAATGCAACAAAGCAGTTAGACAGGAAGGACACTGTTCTCAGCCACTGATTGGATCAGGAGTCAAGGAGGAGGGAGAAGGAGACAGACAGAGACAGGAGGGTACTGTCTGGAAGGTGGCAGGGCCTTTGGGGAAGCAGGAAGATCAGAAGGAAGAAGAGATTTCCTATAAATGGATGAGTTGTTGTTTAAAATGCGTAGAGCTGAAAGTGCCAGCAGAATGCCTGGGAAGAGAGGTCCAGTCTGATACAACAAATGTGGGTCAGACTTTCGGGAGAGGGATTTGGATTAAAGATGTGGATATAAGCACCATCTGCTTAGAGGTGACAATCAAGACTATAAGAGGAAATGAGACCCCTGAGGGATCATGATTAATTAGAAAATTTAGGTCTCTAAAATCCATGATGACATTTTTATTTGTAGAATATACATACATAGATATATATTTAGGGGCTGAATTATTTTCCCCAAATTCATATTTTAAAGTTCTAACCCCCACCTTAGAAGTGTCTGTGTTGAAATTCAGACACATAAAGAGACACTAAGACACATAAAAAGACACAGAGACACACGTGTACAAAGGAAAGGCCATGTGAGGACTCAGGGAGGTGGTGACCACCTACAAGCCAAGAAGGGAGGCCTCGGAAAGAGCCAACCCTGCTGACGTGTTGATATTTGACTTCTCTAGGTATATAGAAAACTTTTTTTGCCTACAACAAAACAAAAAATGCCTGATAGTATAGTTGGAAAGGAGGCTAAATACCACAGGCTCAGAGAAACTACCTGGAGGCAAGTGATCTGACAAAGATACAACATATTAGTGCTGATGATTTTTTTTTTTTAATATGAAGGCAGTTTAGATGACCCTTTTATGTTTTTCACACCCAAGGAGTTTTTTAAGGCCTAATGAACAGATTAGGAAGCCTGGTAGGTATATCCTCCTATGCAACAACTCACTCTCTGAAATATGCTATTATAAAATTAGATAAGTTAAAAAAAAAAGAGAGAGAGAGAACATGTGCCTAATATTCACATTAGAAAATTTTTTGGACATTTGCATCTTATGTGACCATAAAAAAGCAGTGGTAGGTGCAAAAATCTGCCATCTTCCTGCCTCGTCCCGATGACTGGATATTGCTGTGTCACGGGCAGTACCTGTCTCATGGCTCACATCCTCCTTGGTCCTGCCTTGGGGTCTGTATATGTGGAATGGAAAGATGGGCACTCTGTTACTGGCTGGGCCTGCGTTGACACACAAACACAGGGCACTGGACATGTACAGATACTGAGTTCCAAAGGGTGATGTCTCCATAGTCCCCAAAGGCCTTGCTGATCCTTTCCTCCTCTAAGCCATCAGAGCTCTTCTGTGGCCCTTGGAAAGTTGCACCTGTGCTAAGGCAATTGGGAGGCGCCATACTGTAAGAAAGCACATGGAAATTAGTCAATCAATGTTAGCATTAACCATTATTATTATATACTCGCCATCCCTCTTACTCAGCTGCAAGCTATGTGAGGGAAAGATTTGTGTAAACTTGGTATGTGAGTCCCTTCCACAACTTAATTATGGGAAGTTCAATAATGTTTGTCAAATGATTAAGAGCAGGATAAGAGTTTTCTTTTTAACATCATAGTGTTATAAGTAGTCTTAGCTTTGCACAGTAGTATGGGACTGGGCAAGCTGAAATTGTGTGAAACAATCTCAATAATCAATGATCAATAGTCAATAAGATTGTTTTATGACCTTCGAAATTTTTTATCAAAACATTAAGAACTCTTTTACTGTTAGTTATAAATATATAAGAAAAATTTAAAACTAGCAAAACTAATGTTTATTTGGCATACTTAAAGTATTATTATATTACATAATTTAAAACATTGAGAAATAATGCTTTATTTCTTTGTAAAAAATTTCAAGAGCTTTAAACAGTACTCGCATACTTATTATAAAATTGATATTATGGACCAAGTATCTTTTCTATGCCTGGATGAATTGTCATACTTCTTTCTAAATTTGGGTCAGCTTCCAACATTTTACTTTTTGCACTTTCGATGCCATGGAATATCTCCAAGAGTTCCTTTAATATGACACGCAACATCTTCTTCATCCTTGCATCAAGTTCCTCTGGCTGCATGTCTAGGATCTCTTGAACAACAGCAGCATCGACATTCCCTGGCCAGGTACTACTCTGTAATAATGTCTGATTAAACTCCCACTGCCAGCCTTATCACTTTTTTTTTATCTTTGTTGGCAAATTATCTCTTTTGATTATTCATTTCTGTAAAATGTCATGTGGGTTTATCTCTGGGAGATGGGGGGAGGGGGTCACACAACTACATGCTTGTTCTCTCATTATGTGATAATAGATGCACAGTGACCAGCTACTGAGAGACTCTGAAGGAGTCATTGATATGATTAGTTCCTGATCATGACACACATCTGTAACTTACGTAGGGATCTGTGGCCTGAGGAGCTAGCATTAGAGCTGTGCTTGATGTAATTACTCATAGTTAATATACTGTGGTAACTGATAGTGGAAATGCGTTGTTGGGGGACTGGTGTTATTTAACTTTAGTTACCACGGAGTAACTGAAATTTGTACATATGGGAAATGTACAAGGAGAGGACTGCCTGTCTATTCCACAGTGTGATGTGTGCCTGATAAAACAGGGCATAGGTTATCAGTGAGTTTTTTTGTTATTCTTGACCTTTGATTTATCCATGTTCTTGTTGATGGCATCAGGTTGCTGATGTATGAATGAGTTTTACCTCCCAAGAAATGGCATTCCCAATCGTTCTCTTTGAATCCATTGCTCAAAAGGCACCTGAGGGAGAATTGCTTACCTAATACATTCTACAGAGACTTCCATACTGTGCTGCTCAGAGTGTTTCTGGATGGTGATTAAGCATGGCGAACGAGTGTTAAATGGGTTGCAGGCTTTCTCACATTGTGAATCTCCCTGAAATATATCATGTTTCCTAGATTCTGAACTGTCATCATTTTAAAAGTGCCATTGAGTTAATAACAGCTTTGTAGGAAGTGTCTTAGTTTGCTCAGGCTGCCATAAAAAGTACCACAGACTGGGAGGCTTAAATAACAGAAATTTATTTCCTCACACTTTTAGAGGCTAGAATGCCAAGGTCAAGGTGCAAGCAGGTTGGTTTCTCCTGAGGTCTTTGTCCTTGACTTAAAGATGGCCACTTTCCTGCTGTGTCCATACATGGTCTTCCCTTTGTGCACACACACCTTTTTGTGTGTTTAAATGTCCTCTTTTAAAGACACAAGTCAGATTGTAGTAGGGCCCACATTAACAGCTTCATTTTAACTTAATCACCTCTTTAAAGGCCCTGCCTCCAAATGCAGTCTCACTCTGAAGTACTAGGGGTTACGGCTTCAACATACAAACTTTTGGAGGGACACAATTCAGCCCATAAGAGGAAGTAAAGAAACATAGCATACTAATTGTTAGATAAATTCTGATTTTAGAAGTGTTAAAGAATTAGAAAAAATGAGTGGAAAGAATCAAGGAAATATGGTAGTGCACAGTATTTGTCAAATTTATTTGACCCTGGCATACTCTTTTCATAAATCACCTCATTGAAATGGTATTCTATGGATCATACTTAATACAAAATGTTGAAATGCTGCTAAATAGATAGTAGGAAATAACTCCCTTGTTTTTGTAAAATCTACATAAATATATATTCTAAAATAAAATTTCATTTGGGATTTTCTGGTTGTCTGAATAAGTTCATAGAAAATTTACCACAATCATCAGAGGCTTAAACTCTTGGTCTCCACGTACAAGTTTAAGGTGCTCCTTAATTGTTGTCACTTGTAAAATGGTGCTCTCCAATTTGGGGGCGGGGAGATCCCTTCCTTGCATGGTGTTTCTTACTCAGTTTCTTACTCTTTTGCTTGCATGTATGCCTCATCTCAACTTGGGATGCCTCTAGCTTCCCAGCACAGTTCTCCTAAACCCTGGTGAGGGACATCTGCAAGACCTCCCCCAACATTCAAATATGCTCATCCTGAAAATGAGGGCTAATGGGGCCAGGGGCAGAGGCCAATGGACAGATGTTTCTGTCTGTCATCCTTCAGGCAGATGATTCTGAGATGCACTCCAAATACCCTAGCAACATCTTTCTCCAGGCATCTGCCTTGGTGGCCAATTTGATAACACATCCTTGCATTGACTTTTCCTCCTTCCCTCACTCCTGCTCCCTGGACCCTCTCTTCAGATAAACTACTGCATGTAACACTCTGCTTCAGGGGAAACCCAAGTTATGGCAGATGGGGCCTTATAACTAGCCAGGCCTGAGTCCTGGGTCTTTGCCTGGGGCCACCACACAGAAGTGGGATAGAATGGAGTGCTGTGGTTAGGATGGGGAAGGTGCAGATGCCCAATGGAAAAGAGTGTTGTTTCCAGAAGCAGAGAGAGAGAGAATGCGAGGATTATCCACTATATACATAATGGCCTTGATCAGTGATAGAAACTAGACTCCTAGGAATATGGTTTGTTAAATGGTCAGGCTGGAAGTTCACCCACAATTACATCATAGTGAGTGGTGTTTAGCATTCCCTCTATGTTCTACCCATTAGAGAAAACAAAACAGCCACATTTCCCAAATTAGCCCTCAGAACACATGTGTAGGGGAAGAAGACTATTATATAGATGGGAAACCAAGGCAAAGTGATTAATTGATCTCCCAAAGTCATAACAGAAAGTCATTACTGCATTTGGGATTGCGTTTGGGGCTTCCTGCCCACTGCAATTGAGCCCCACCTTTTACTGGAACCACCCCCAGGGAAGAAGGTTTGCTGGGTTTCCTGGAAGGCAGAGGTTTGCATTTGCATGCCCTGTGCTGGGGCCTTAATGTGGGTGCAGCCAGGAGACTGTTGCAGTTGGTGTGCCTAAGGAAAGGGAGGGGCGAGAAACCTTCTGAGCAAGCCAGGCCTGCGATCTGGCTGTGCCATTGCTCACTGTCTCCCATGATGGGACCTGCCCTGCTAGGAAGAACCTCTGACTTCCGTCCATGGACACCAAAGGACAGATGGAACTCACTTCATTACAGATTGGAGTCATGTTAACATACTATTCTTTAAAAAAATTACCATTTGTAGTAGAACGCATTTTTTTTTTGACTTAATGTTTAGCTGTTATTTTTTATGTGTTGGTAAAAAAAAAAAAGCACATGATTTTTTACGAAAAATGGTCTCAACTCAGGAATCTCAATGAAATGTAGACAAAACCATGCTTTATGGATTTATTTTTATTTTTTTTTGATTCTTTGTTTTTTCTTATGGTGGATCTGATTTATTTTCAGACTTTGGGGGTGATGACTAGAGCTGTATATTTAAGGAGGAATAGACAGGTGGACTAAAATGTCTTGGCATTTATTAATGACATTTACCTAGGTTGCTTTATTTACTCTTTCCAGCAACCCTGTGAGACATGCACTATAATTATCCTTTTTGCAGATGAACAGCCTGGAGCTAAGAGAGGATAGGTAACATGAGCAGCACTGGGTAAGTTGAATGAGAAAACCAGCGTTGGAGCGTGGCTGTGCCTGACCCCCCAAGCCAGTGCTGCTCTACCTCACTGAGCCTCCCAGGCTTCCTAACTGCATGTGGTCTAGCTTCCCGCTTCCCACACTGCTGAGTTGCACTGTGAACAAGCTGCAGACATTCTGGAGGGTTGTCTGCCACAAGGATCCCAAATCATGGGTTTGCCATGAATTTTTCAAATGTATTTTTTTTCCTACTTTATATTATGGATGCTAGATTTCCCTTCTTCCTCAAAAATCATTATCATCACACACACACACACACACAAACACACACACACACACATCTATATCTGGGTGGGAGGAAGTGGAGATAGGAGACAGCGAAAGTACGCGTCCAATCCAAGTGACCGTTTGTCTTAGCTCAGGCTATGATAGCCAAGTACCACAGACTGGGTGGCTTATAAGCAACAGAAATGTATTTCTCACAGGTCTGGAGGCTGGAAGTCTGATATCAGGTGCCAGCAGGGCCAGGTGAGGGTCCTCTTTTGGGTCTCAGACTTCTTGTTATGTCCTCACATGGCAGAGGAGGGTAAGGGAGCCCTTTGGAGCCCCTTTTATAAGGATGCAAAACCCATTCATGAGTCATCCACCTCCCAAAGACCCCACCTCCTAATACTATCACACTGAGGGGTTAGATTTTAACAAATGAATTTTGTGGGAAACACAAACAGTCCATTGCACCTGATTTCACTGATTCTAGGAGAAACACTTTCTCATGCTTTTATCATTCTGAAATCTCCATGTCTTATGCTTGCTGTCAACTAAGCAGTTGTAGGCCATAGTTGTCATTGGTTCTGTATGAGAATCAAAGCTTAGGGAATGGGTGTCAGAGACTTGGAGGAGAACCCCAAAGATAATTGTGGAGCACTTTTAAAGGAAATATGGCCTACCAGAACTCTCTTGAAAGCTCTCATTGGGCAATGGCGTCTGGGAAAACATAGATTTCAAAGGTTCTGCATCAAAGAGTAATTCCAAAGAGGTAGAATGTGAAATAGTTTTAGGCATACCTTAACCAATTTATTTAGCCTATATTCCCTTTTTGTGTATGAAGAAGAGTGATAGACAATTAAAAAGTTCTATGTCCAAATATGTCTAAAGGAGCTCTTTTAATGCTTTTAAAATAAAAATTCTACAGGCTAAGAAACCACTGTGACATATGTAGTTAGATATCTGTGTTTTTCCATTCTTAGTGCTTCATTAAATAGCACCATGGAGTTTTAGATTCCATGGAATATAGTAGTATTTATGTTTTATGTTTCAATAGTCATCAATCTGTTTCTAATATATTTATGGAAAAATATGCAAGTCATCTTGCCATTAGGCTATTTTCAAAATCTTATGGAAGCCTGCCAATGTTTCTTAAATTTAGCTAAGAAACTCTCTTGCTCTTTGGAGGGGATGTTCCAATTTTGTAAGGCTATATTTCTGAGTATATTTTTGGTTATATTTTTGTTAATCCTGGCATTTGTCTAAAGCAAAAAAAAAAATGGCAAACAAAATTAAAATGCTTGCATTATAAAATGTGCAATCTGGAGAACAAAAACTCAGCTGCGCAAAGTTGGTGTGGCTTTGATAAAACATTTCAGTTCAAAAGCCTTGCCTCTGCTCCTGTATTGACTGACTGATTAGGGATATGTGTGTCCTTGAGTTCCCTTGTTTGTGCCCCATGGATTTATTTATTAATGTTTTTAAATAGAAAAAATTTAACCTTAACATTAGTGCTGCAGGTGTATTTATTTATACTATCTCTGCTTTTAGCAAAACACTATTATAAAAATGTTTCAATCTTAAATTACTTCCCACATGCCTCAAGTTTCATGCAGTTCATATCTGAGCATGAAGAGAAATCAATATAGTCTGCCCTGAAAGGCGATGAAACTTGGTTTTGTCACACTTTTAGAGATAACAAACACCTCATAAAATGGATCTATTCTTTCCATTCTGCACCATTCTTTCAGTACTGGCATTGCCACGAAGTCATTGCATCTGGGCCAATAGCAGCTTCTAGGCTTTGAGGAAATGCCTTTCCAAGAAAGCAGAATGCAGACCTCCCTTAATTTGTGTGTGCACCTGCATTAAACTAGCTTCTGCCTAACTGAGCTCCCCAATCTGGGATCTTGTGCCGTCTTGGCCTTTTGAGCAAGCAACTCCTCTCTCTCCCCAACACCGAAGTGGGGTGCTCAGGTTTCCCCTCCCCTGCCCACCATGGCCAAAAGCCCAGGTCCTTGCCTCCATGGGCACCCTTCTCCCTGCTGGCCAGGAGCCTCTGGAGCTCCAGGTCTGGGGCCAGAGTCTGCTCCCACTGTCCTGATATCTTGAGGGAGAGAAAGGTTTCAACCTTTCTGATCAGGTGGCTCTACTGCTTAAAACTTTTTGATGGTGCCCCATTCATTGCCCTCAGGGTAGGGTCCAAACTCTTAAAGTGGCTTCCAAAATCCTTTCTCACCCCCTCTGGCTTCTGCGCATCTTCCACTGTGTCTCTCTCTGTTTCCTGACCCTCTGTGTCAATTCTCCTGCCACTCTGAACTTGGTTCAGTACCCCCAAATTTGTTAGGTTTCCCTGGCTTCCCGGTCTTTTTATGAGGCCTAGTGTGGGTTTGATCAGCTTTTAGGGACTCCTACAAACGCACATTGTTTCGATGGGAAATCACACTCCAAACCACCTTTCAAACCAACCTTGGGAGCGCAGTCAGTTGGGGCCTGTATAGGTTTTGTTAAACAAATCCAGTTACATTAGAGGAGTTTGGGCCTGGCAGCTCACCTCCTCCTCCCTATAGGAGTTTTTTTAGAGCTTTGGAGGCTTCCACACAGAAGTGTGACCCATTATGTGCCTGCCTTGTCTGGCACGGGAAGGCATTTGGAATAGATCCGGGCAAATGCTGAACTTCAAGGTGGGTCTGGTAAATAGTGCAATTCTCATAGCTCTGCCAGAAAGAACAAGCAGCACACCTAGGCCCCACAACAACAGTAAAGTGGAAAATTCAAGCTCGGGGTTAATAAGTGTGAAATTGCTATTTATGGGCAGTGGCTTTTCATTGTGTGGCTTCTGTGAGTTCCCACCTCTTTCTAACCTTGGCAGGACACTTTCCCTTCCCTGTAGTTTAAATATGTGCCAGAGCCTTGGCTTAATCTCAAGGTTTTTGATGTCATAAAAACAAACATTTCTAGTTACTCTTATCAAATGAGCAGGTGACTTTTCTCTAGCCACAGTGAAAGCAGAAGCCTGATCAAGTAAGCCCTGGATGGTGGGCCAGAGCCAGGACTATCCCCGAGGTGCAGAATGTGAGGGACTGAACCACAGGCTGGACCCTCAGGAAGCATTTTTATAGGGGTAGAAAAGGAAAATCTCCAAGGTATCTTGGCTGAAGCAAAGAGGTGACTAAGCAGACCCAGTGGTGTGTGTAAGATGGAAGAAGGACTCTATGCCTGTGTGTGTGTGTGTGTGTGTGTGTGTGTGTGTGTGTGCGTGCGATGTGTGCACACACTCACAGGGTCTTTATAGATTGGTGGGTATGATGTGCCTCAGGTCTGGCTTAGCATCTGCTTGTGGGATCACTATTTTGTGATCATCTCCAGGTCGAGTCTCTGTCTATGATAACTACAGTTTATCAAGTGTTTATAGCTCAAGCTCTGTCCTAAAGATTTATATATGTGATCTCATTTAACCCTCACACCAATCCCTGCTCCAAGTACTATTTCCCTATTCAACACACGAGGTCTGAGAGCTTCTGCTACTTTTCCAAATCTCAAAGTTGGGTCCCTCCGATACCATAGCCCACAAGCTATTCTGCCATCATGTCTCCCTGACGACTATAGGAAAATGGGTGCGGCTTCCCCTCCAAAGACTCAGTAGAGAAAGGAAACTAAGAGCACATTGCCAGAGTTTTCCTCAGCATTCTTCAGATATGTTACCAGAAATATAATACAAATGGCTGGTTGCTGAGATTCAGGGATAGAAAACCCATTTAACTTGAGACCTTCCTACTGTCTTCATTGCCACTTCTAATTTCGGTTAGCTACCTTACTCCTCTGCTTTAAGCATTTTAATAGTAGTGGCCATTATCCACTGGGACAGGTTTCAACTCCCTAAGTGGTTTCCCAAATCCTCCAAGAACCCTTCAGTGTCTGAGCAGGCACTCTGCTCTGTAGCATAAAAGGTGGCAATAACATCATTTCAGTTAAAGGTCTCTCAGGAAAGACAATCAGACCTGAGTTCACATGAGAAGACGCGTGGGTGTTGCTGGTGGGGAAGCACTTCTTGGTTGGAGTGACTCAGGTCTTAGGAACAGTATTCTTACCTCAACAGAACTGTTACTCAGCTTCTAGTTATTTCCTGCAGGATCCTTCGGCATGTTCAGCCTTCCTGAAGTTGTCTAGCAGCTTGTCTGTGTCCTCCTCCTTTATATACCTTCCCACCACCTTGAGGGCCAATCTCATAAAGTGTGGGGCTTCCCTGCGGGGTAGCGTGCCAGTTTCGCTGCAGGAAGAATATTTATTGAAGGTCTGGCTATAGCTGGCATAGTTTGACAACATGTAAGGCACAAACATTCTTTATCTGCAGGATGAGGTTAGTTTCTGTTTGGGCCTGGTGTTTTTGTAAGAAGGAAATCACTTTCATAAGCGTCAGATTAGATCCAGGAAGCATCCGCAGAACAGCGAAAAGCTGGTAGAGCCAGAGCCTCAGGATTTTCTCCTTGGTGACTACTGCCACCTCTTGGCTGACCTTGTGAACTACATAGTACGGACTTGCTAGGGAAACTGTTCAGAAAGGTTACATACCCCACTCTCCCCATTTTTATAAGTTCAGTGTGGTGCAAAAGAAATTATTATTTTGATAGAGTATTTATTGGTATTTTAATATTAGAAAATGATAAAGCAGACACAGGAATGACGAATAAAAACATAGTGAATTATTCTTATTTGAGACAAAAAGGAAAAGAATTCATCAGAGCAATTTATTATACCTTCTGACTCAGCTTTGTTCAAAGTAAGTTTTCCGTCCTTCCTTGAGCTTCTAAAACATCCTGTCCACTCTCTCAAGCTGTAATCTTAACAATTTTAGGGAAATTTGCTAATCATTTTGGAAAAGCAGTGCAAAATTAAGGACTTAAGTGATATTACAACATAAAAATTATTGGCTTTAAGGCATGTCTTTAAATTATGCAATAAAGATATTAGATTTGGTATTAGTTCTCATCACTGTTTCATATTGGTTTTATTCTTAAGGCCTTACTCTCTAGGAGTTTAAATTCTAAGTTAGGAAAAGAATTATCGTAACACACGTAGATAACATATATTGACAGAGGTAGAACTGAGTTTTTTCAGTTATTTAAATTATATATTTTACCTCTTTTCTTTTTTGTATTTTACCTTTTATATCAGTTGTGCTGAAATCCACAGGTAGGTGATTGCCACCATTCTTAGCTGCCCGACAGCCACTTTGTTAGTCTGGGTATTATGAAAAACAGACGCTAAGAAGGGATTAAACATGCCAGGAGCTTATTAGGGGGACCATCTGGTAGAGAAGATGGAGAGAGAGCTAAGGAAGACTTGGAGGGCCACCAGACCATGATGCAGGTCTGACCCCAAGTGCAAGAGAAAGGGAGGAAATATAAAGAAGTTAGGAAGGAAGGAACGAAAGAAGGAAGGCTGGAAGCATCTTAGACTCCACTGTAGTTCTGAGGAAAGTCTGCAGAGCTGTCAGGGATCCTTGGGACAGGCAGATTTCAGAGATGACCTCTAATGATCCCTGCCTCCTGCTACCCATGCCCTTCCATAACCCTTTCCCTTTGAGGAGACACCAGACCTAATGATTAGCTTCTAATAAATAGAACATGGCAAAAGTGACAGGCTGTCACTTCTATGATGTTGTTACAAAGGACTGTGACTTCCACCTTACTGATTCTCTCACTTGCTAATTTTGATGAAGTAAGCTGCCATGTTGGAAAGTCCCATGTAGTAAGGAACTAAGGGCAGCCTCCACTGAACAGCCAGGAAAGAACTGAGGCCATCAGCCCAACAACCCGTGAGATGCTGAATCCTGACAATAACCACTAGGTGAGCTTGGAAGCAGATCCTTCCCCTGTCAGGCCTCAGATAAAACCACAGCCCTAGATGACACTTTGATTTCAGCCTTATGAGAACTCTTGAAGCAAAGGACCCAGATAAACTGCACCTGAATTCTTGACCCACAGAAACTGTGAGATAATAAGTGTGTGTTGTTTTAAGTCACTAAATTTTGGTGTAATTTGTTATACAGCAACAGATCAATATGGTGTTCTGGCCAATGTTGCCCAGCAGAGAAGTCTTACAACTCCTAGAAATAAGTCTGAGTTAGTATTCTTGATGTGCTCTGTCACGGCTAGGAGCGGCCTGTGGGAAGCACGATCTCACTGCTAATGTGGTGATAGAGTGATTCAGAGTGTGGTAGCTGGGGCTGTAGGACAATTATATTCCCTGTAGTCAGAGATCAGAATAACACTTCTGAAGACACTCAAAACAAAGATTGCGTTTCCCATTCACCCTTGAAGTTTGCAGAGTGTTATTAGGTTCTGGTAAATACGGTTATGTGCAAGCTGAATATACAACTTTCAGGAAGTGTTCTTTTAAAAGAGGGTTATTCCTTCTCTGCTTTTTCTCCTCTCTTGTTGGCTGGAATGTGATGAGATGACTGGACCTGAACAGCCATTTTGGCCCATGAGCCAGAAGCCACCTTTGGAGTATGTTGAAGCCACAAAATAAAACAAACCCAAGTTCCAGTGATCATAGTCTGCCTAGGTTCATCGAAGAGAGAAATGAACCCCCAACTTGTGTAAATCACTGTTTGATTTTCTAACGCTTATAACAGAACTTAATTCTACTTGAAAAACATCTACATTTTCTATGTAAAGTCTAAAGGTTAAAAGAGTTAATATTCTCTGAGGATAAATCATGGCACAAAGAAAAGTTTTATTATCTAGGATTATTCCTAGAAGATGATATTCATGCTATGTGGTGAGTGTGGAAGCAGATCTCATTTTCCTGTTACTAGGAGAGTGTCCCTCTTAGCAAGGACAAGAGAAATAAACCACTCATGTTTATCATGGAAAAGGCTTTGAAAAAAGCACATAAGAACACAGCTAAACTCGCCCCCCGCCCCTGCCACTGTGTGTCCAGCTAAGAAAATTGGCCTTGGAAGCTAATAGAGTTTGGTGAATGAAGGGGCCAAGAAGGAAACCAGCTTGATTTTTAATTGTCTGTTAAATCTATTGAAAACTAGCTTTCTATAATTAAAAAAATATATATTTCAAAGATCGGGAACATAACAAATGTTACCCTTTGTCAGGCTTGTCATTGATTCAACCCAGAACCGTTCTTTGGCCATAGCAGACAGGGTAGGGGTGGGGGGGACGTAGGCGGAGACTATTTTCTGGAAGGATATGTTGGCTCTCTCTGATGACTTTCAAAGCATGAATTCACTCACAAAAACTTTTTGACTATATTAATCCACAGCATTTTTAGCCCTCATACATATTTTCAGTGTGTGACATCTGAGGGTTAATTAGTTTCACGTTTACTAAGTGTTCCATAGGTTAGGAAGCAGTGTGGAGGAGTAGTAAACACATCCACCTAGAGATACACCAGCCTGGTTCTGGCTTGGACTCTGCCACTGAACTGCTTGTGTCACCTTGGACAAGTGCTTAATCTGTGAGACTGTTTGCTCATTGGCAACATGGAGTTAAAACAGTCCCTAGCTTATGGGATTGCTGTGAGGATTAAGTTTGATAATGCAAGAAAAGTCTTAGAGGTTCACTAGAGTGCTGCACATGTTATAAAAACACAGCATTAGCTATTACTATTACCGTTCATATTCAATCTCTAGTCACGTGTTGTCCAATATCCACTGGCCAGTCAGTATCCACTGGCCATACGTAGTCCTTTTTTTAATCACTCGAAATGAGGCATGTCCAAATTGGGATGTGCTGTAAGTATAAAATGCAGATAAGATTTTGAAGTCATAATATGAAAACAAGAATGTAAAATTTTCCCTAATAATTTTTAAAATATTGATTACTTGGTGAAATGGTAATATTTGGGTATATTGTGTTAAATAAAATATATTATTGAAATTAATTTCACCTGTTTCTTTTCCCTTTTTTAAAATGTGGCTACTAGAAAATTAAAAATTCATATATAATTTGCACATCAGATTTCATTTGGGTAGTGTGGGCCTAGGCAGACAGATGGGGGCAGGGGCAGTAAAATGACCCAGGAAATCATGGTCCACTTGGTCAGTCTCCAGTGGTTTTCAGGAGCTTGGACAAAGAAGGCAGAGGTTCAGAAGAGGAAACCTGCTTCCTGAGGTGCTGTGGATACTGATAGAGTTCAATTTCACAGATATTGACTGAGATCAAGGTCAAGGGTAGTCACCTGAGGAAGCATCACTCAGCCATGTAGGTCTAAAGATAGGCTGAAATGTGGGACAATAGAGATCTGGAGAGGGCAAATCAGGAATCAGGGTGGAGTCTCAGATTCAGGATGCAGCATATTCTTGACAGAAAACCAAATGGGAGGAGTTATTTGGGGGCATCCACCAAGGAGACAGCAGTTGAAAGGTAGGAAATCCACAGCTCAGGGGCACCGTTGGTACCAACACAATTCAATTCTGCAGATATTGATTAGAACTTAGTAAGTGATGATCTTCTATTAGAAACTGAAGAAAACACAGTCCTGCCTGTAAGGTGCTCACAGTCTGGTGGGCGGATGGTGGAAGACAGATAGATAAGCAGGTAACTGCAGTACAGAGTGATGCAGTGGTGTGATAGAATGCAGTGGGACAAAGTACATCCATTCTGTGGATAAGGAACAGTTCCCCAAAGAAAGTGACATCTCAACTGTTGAAAGACATTTGAGAAAGTACCTGGGAAAGAAGGGAGAAACACATTGTAGGTAAGGGAGCAGCATGTGCAAAAGCTGAGAGGTCAGGAAAATACTATGGCTTCAGGAGCTGCAAGTGGCTCAGTGTTACTTTGGAATAAAGTGAAAGGTGGGGATGGCTGGAAGATGGAAAGAGGAGAGACCAGATTACGAGGGGACTGTATCACAGAGGGAGGGGTTTGAGAGCATGAGGTTGGGGGCTTTAAAGATATTTAAGCAGAGTGACATAGTCAGCTTTGTGCTTTAGAAAGATCTCTCTGATTACATTGTGGGGGGGTCTGGTTCTGGATAACATGAATTAAACATTTCTCCAACCTGTCTCTCCCACTAAAGTCAGCTATTAAACCTGGACAGAATGCATGGAACAGCTATTTGAGGACTCTGAAGGGTACGTAGTAGCAAGTGGATTGAGGAAGAGGGCTAGCACCTGAAGGGCCACTAAACCAGTGGTGAGTCTACATTTTCCCCTCCAGTATTTCTCAGACTCAACGTAGCCTGAAACCTGAAAGGTGGCATCAGAAAGGTCCAGGAGAAGTAGCCTGGTTCAAGTTTAAAAAGTGGAAAAGGGATCTCCTAGTGCTAAGAGGGAGTGGGAAATCCCTACATTATTCTTACTTTTCTCCATTTGTCTGCATCCCAGCCCCTAAGGAATCCTGAGGTGACAGCAAGAACAGTGGCAGCAGTGGGGACCCCAAAACTCTGAGGGAGGAACTGTGGTCCCAAGATTGTGGACTACACAAATGCTTGCTGCTTTCCCTCCAGTGCTTAGCCCCAGAGTGGACTCAGCTGCAGCAGGTGTATGACAGAGTGAGTAAATAAAGACCTAGATTTCTGGCTGGAGACTGAAAAGGAAAGCCCCAGGAGACCAGAAAATACTGGGGAGATCATGGAGAGGAGCTCAGAAAAGCAACCTCATAAAATTGTTTATGAACCTACGGGCTCACCCCTGAGCTGCACAAACATGAATCTGAACCTAGACAGAATGTAACAGACTTTGAGAACCGAACCATTCTAGAGACCACAGTCCAGCCACTGGTTGGTACACGTGTGGGATATATTTGAATAGCATTGCAAAAGCTTTGAAAATGGGACTGACATTTAAACCACATGTACAGAAGGCCAGTCAGTACTTGCAGCCTGAAACTAACAGAGTCTACTAAACAAAGTAGTTTGCCTGCCTAAACAAAAACATCAATATTCTCCATAGTTTTGAAATAAAACCCAGTGCTTTATAACATAATATCAAAAATATCTAGGAAACAATTCAAAATTACGTAGTATACAAAGAACCAGGAACACTTTAACTTGCATGGAAAAAGAACCACATGTACCAAAGCCAAGATGTCACAGATGTTGGAATTATCTGAAAAAAACTTTAAATGGCAATTATAAAAAGTAAGAAAGGGAAAATCTCCAAATCAGTGGAAAGGCAGAAAGTCTTAGTAAAGAAATAGAAACCATTAAATAGGAAAAAGAAACCTAACAGGAATTTTTGAAGTGAAAAATATGATAACCAAAATTAAAAAAAACTGAATGGACTCAATGGAGATGACAGAGGAAAGAGTCAGTGAACTTGAAGACAGATCACAGAAATGATCCGATATGAATAACAGAATTTTTAGCTTCTGACATTCAAAATTGATTTTTACAGCCTGACAATAAGCTCTAGTCAAGGGAAACATTTTCTAATATTTTCAGCTCCTGTTTTTTATCTCAAGAACCAAGGCCTGAGAGGCTCAGATCTTAGAGGTCATTCCATAATGTAGAGAAGATACTTGTCTCACTTATGTAGATTACTGTTCTGGGTAGAGGAAAGAGGGAAAATTCATCCCTTTTCATCCTGAGAGATGATGAGTGAACAAATAGTGAGAGAGGCAGGAGAGGTAGCTAGTTAGAAGTTTGTTGCAATTTTCTATCTTTATGATGGAAAGTTTTGAGAGAGTCAGAATGTCCAGGTGTGTTGAAGAGGTTTGTACCAGCTCTTGAGAGCTGGTTGTTAAAATTTCAGCAGTTTTATAGTCCAATTGTTACATAGTTGGCAGCATGAAATTGGACATGGTGGGAATATTTGTAAACACTTCAAATCCCTACCAATATTGCTGGTGACAGATAAATCAAAGAGAAGATGGGAGTGGGCGGGGGGGGCACGTTTTACCTCTGAATCATTTGGAAGATGCCATGCAGGGACTTATGCTCATGTGGGGTGATTCAGCATGGTGGTGGGGGCACAGCTGTTCAAAGAGTGAGTCTGGTTAACACTCTCAGCCCTACCGAGTTTCTCACATGGCACAATGCTGAGTTGAAAGCCAGTGAATTAGCCATGGAGCCCGATGTGGTGAGATGAGCAGTCCCACCACTGAGTCTGGCCAGGGAACTCAGACCAGCAGTCTGTTGACCAAGGAGAGCTGAGGAAGACTGTATTGGTGGGGGGACCCAGTGGGAAAGAATGGGCTACAGTTTATGAGGCACAACCTCATCAGCGGACTGGCAGATCCAACAGACAATGTCAGGCCAACTCTGCCTTAGTGCCAGATGGGTTGAGACAAGCCTGGGACTGAAGATAGTTCCTGGATCCTCGAACTCATTCCACCGCCATGAGATTGCAGGAGGCCTCCTCCCTCATACCCTAGATACCATCTTGGAAGGGGTGGGCATGGAAATGAGAACTGAGATCTAATTCCCCAAAGAATGAATACCAATGGGACTGTTTAAGTTACTGCATCTAACTAAGATGGAAAATCAGTCTATACATTAGTGATCTTTCCTCTGCTACCTGATCAGCAGGAGCTTAGGCCAAACTAAAGAGGCTACATTTTCTCTTCTTCTCTGACTGGTAGTATAAATTTGCCACCCAGTGACATTTATTAAGATGTATAATTCATGATTTTTTAAAAGCTCAATCATTCTTTGCAAACTGAAGTTTGACTACATCTTTATTTTACAGTTGAAAAGAGGCTGGAACTTATGCACTTGAGGGATTTGAAGACAGAATGACTAAATCTGTGTGTCTCTCCATGAGGTGGGGCTTTGCTCCCAGGCTATAAATCCAGAAACTAAATTTTTATCATTTCTCTCTGGAATAACAAGGATCAGGGGAAATAGCTCATCTCAAACCCAGGAGAGGAGAACTGATAAAGAATACTGAGTTCCTTTAGTTGCTGTGAACAATGTAACTACAGTGGACTGGAATGCTCAATTAAGCAGGATGTTAGGGCCAAAGAGACATTTGGGATAATTTAGTACAGGAAACTGAGACCCAGAGAAGTAAAAACACATACTCAACATTAGAGAGCTTGTCCATGGTAAGGCTGGAACTCAAACCTTGACCCCATCCCCGGTTTTACAAGGACTCTAGGATTTGACCCAACCTTTGAGTCTATGTGAGAAACCAAGTCACAGTTAGAAACCTGGATGGGGATGGGGGCGGAGTGAGGATTCCTCAAGCAGAGGGCATTGGTCCTATGAGTCCATCTTTCAGAGACACAAACTCGTAATTCCATGAATAAAGACCATTGGGTCAGGTCATAAAAATACTCAGGGTATGTATTTTGGAGTGAAGTGCTAAGCCCAACGCCCATTCTTGATTGGATTTCAATATGACCCAAGTCATTTAGCAATAATAACAGATGACGATAGCTTCCATTATCGAGCATTTGCTATCTGTGTTAAGTGTTGTGTTGAGTGTTTCACATGCTTTATATCTATCTTGATAGACTTACAAATAATCTATAAGAGTTTCCTAGTTCTCCCTCAGAATGTGGCCTTTTCCCCACATCTGTGGCCTTCGGTGTCCTGTGGAACTGCCACATCAGCAGCTGAGCCTTGAGCTTTGTGTTACTGCCTCAATGTCCCACCTCTTCTCTCTCAGCCCCAGGGGCCCACATATCTGTGTCTTGAAGGGTTTTGAGGGCCCTGGGAATTCTTGGGGCCCACCTAACTCTGTCAAGCTCACACTTTCTCTTTCACATGGATTCAAATCTCTGTGTTGGCTTGTGTGGGAGGCTGGTGAGCTTCTTTAGAGACACTTGTGTTTTGTTTTCAACAAGGAGAATGAAAGAGTAAATAAAGGCACCGACTAAAAATTGGAAATGTTTAAGAGAAATTTAATCTTCTAGGGATACAAACATAATACAGAAAAGTATGTGTGAGTAATCTGGATTTGTAGTTTCCACCTTAGGGTCTGGAACTCCGTGGGTCCCTACATAAGAGCAAATGGCAGGCAAATCACCTTGCACTGTACAGGAATTGTGAGGGAGCAGCTGAGAGTGTGGAAAAGCTACAGATGCTTGTGGGGCATCCTGGCTGTCGAAGAGCTCCTGAGAAGGTGACTGAGACTGGAGAGGGAGCTGGAGGTGGTGGGAAAAATGTGACAAATAAAAAAGACAGAAAACCTAGCTTGGATTCCAAGGCAGAGGATGGCATGTAGGGGACTTTCTGGTCTTTTCGTGTCTCTACCTGGTCTGGCGATTTAGATCAATATAAACTTCAGGTGTAGAAGAGCTGATAACAACAAACTAAGAACTGACTGAAAGACTGTGCTCTTCATCAAAGCTTCTCTGGCATTTCTGCTTCATTTCTTAATCAATTATTTAAATTTAAAGAAATCCACAAAGACTTTTTTTGTTGTGGTGGTAAAATACACATAATGTAAAATTTATCATCTCAACCCCTTGTTCAGTGGCATTAAGTACATTCACATTGTGGTGCAACCATCACCATCACCTATCAACAGAACTTTTTCATCTTCTCAAACTGAAACTCTGTCCCTATTAAACACTAACTTCCCATTTTCCTGCCCCAGTCCCTGAAAAACACCATTCTGCTTTCTGTCTCTATGAATTTGATTACTCTAGGTACCTCATGTAAGTGAAGTCTACAGTATTTGCCTTTTATGTCAGACATATTTCACTGAGCAAATGTCCTCAAGTTTCATCCATTTGTAATATGTATCAGAATTTTTTTCCTTTTAAGGCTGAATAATATTCCATTTTGTTTATCCATTCATTCATCGATGGACAGTTGGGTTGTTTCTACCTTTGGCTGTCATGAAGAATACTGCTTTGAAATTGAGTGTACAAATATCTGTTTGAGTCTCCATTCTCAATTCTTTTGGGCATATGCCTAGAAATGGAATTGCTGGATAATGTGGTAATTCTGTGTTTTTTGAGGAAACTCCATATTGTGCACAAATACTTTTGTACGTACTCTGCCACCTCTACCTCTCTGTAACTATGAATGATTCAAGATTTTAAGAGATTTTCCATTACTTGATGGCACTGAGTTGGAATATTTTAATTTAACAAGGGATCCATTTTATTTTTTAAAAAAATATAGAAAGGATCTTGCTTAAGTCAGTCCCTCCTTTTGGAGCCTAACCTGTGTCCCCCAATCTGGTTTGATGAAGAAGACAGAATAAGATATCCCCAATTTAATCCCCAGAACCTGTTGCATTATATGGTAAAAGGGGCTTTAGTAGGTTTGATTAAGGACACTGAGATGTGGAGATGATCCTGTGGAGGAAAGTCCAATGTAATCACGTTTCCTTAACGGTGGACAAGGGAAGCAGGAGAGACTCTAAAGAAGATGTGACTATGGAAGAAAGAAATGGAGAGATGCAACATTTTGAAGATGGAAGAGGAGGCTATAAACCAAGGAATGCAGGTGGCTCAAAGGCATAAAATGGATTCTTCCCTAGATCCTGTAGAAAAACACAATCCTGCCTTCACTTTGATTTTAGTCTAGTGAGATCCATTTCAGATTTCTGATCTC
This sequence comes from Eonycteris spelaea, assembly GCA_003508835.1. NCBI lineage: Eukaryota > Metazoa > Chordata > Mammalia > Chiroptera > Pteropodidae > Eonycteris > Eonycteris spelaea. The sequence continues at coordinate 2,505,730 of PUFA01000193.1, forward strand.
CTCAGATTTCTGAACTGAAAGATAATAAATTTGTGTTGTGCAAACCACTAAATTTGTGGTGATTTAGTATAGCAATGACAGGAAACTAAAACAGATGGGTCTCACAGGGTCCTGTGTTCACATTTTATACTTTCCCTATTGTTACTGTCTTGAGAGCAGATGCCATACCTACCTGTTCACACTGTAATCCCCCACCTCTATACCACCTCCACCATCACAGGGCCATGCGGGAGAGGCATGAAGAACGCTCACTGAAGAAACATGGATGACTGAGTCATACTGTGTGTTAGCACAAAGGGGAGGAAGGACAAGCAGGCCCAGGTGGAGCACTGTGCATGATGACAGTGAAGCTGGGCCTTCACCTAGCTTTAAGAGCTTGGACCACAGTCCCAGTTGGGGGCCTGCCATGCTGCCCACACACACTCCTGGTCTCCATACGTTATCGAAAATGTGTTTCTGCTAAGAATGACTCTACTTGAATTACTGATCAGATACTAGTTTCAATCATGGTAAATGGGTGATTTGTTTAACCTTTTGAACCTTATTTTAAAAAAATTATTTTAAACGGGGATAGTATTACTTCACGGGTAGCAGTGACTTTTAAATTGCCTAATTTATGAGAAAGTACCTAGTGTGGTGCCCTTAAAAGCAAGCCACTAATAAGCCCTTAAGGATTGAAGAAATCATTTTAGGTTAAATCCTGGGTCAAGGTGTTCAAGGTCACCGATTTTCAGTGAAGTGTTATCTTCTCCCGTTTTCACACTTTCTGTGCTACTTGAACAAATTTGTTTGTTTGCCTTGCATCTGAGCCTTGTTTCCTTCCTTTCATCAGAAAAAGGGAAAGAAAGAGAGACAGGTAGGTGGAGGGAATCTTCTCAGTATTATGAATCTCAAGAGGGCCAAGAGCTTCACTCTATGTATTTCTCTGATAAGAAATATTTTCCTATTCCATTAAGAAAGTTTTAATCTCTTCCCAGCCTCTGTTAAAGGTACTGCTACCCTTACAAAGAACAAAGCTTTTTGAGAAACATTTGAGCAATGCTTTTGAAAATGTTTTTATAATAATATCAATGTCTGCCAAAATTTTAAGATCAAAGAATTCTGAATAGATTTATACAGTGGTGAATGCTTTGCAAAAAATATTAGATTTTTGAAAGGGCGTGTTAAGTAGTAAACATTCAGGGTTCCATTTTCTTTTCAATAGTCTCAGAATGATCTCCTTTTTTTTTTAACCTATTTTTTTCTTTTAAATTTTGGTAAACTATACATAACAAAATTTACCTTTTTAACCATTTTTAAGTTTTCAGTGGCATTAAGCACATTCACTTTGTGTGTAACCATCACCGCTGTTCATCTCCAGAACTATTTCATCATCCTAAACCGACCTTTATATTTTTCAAGATACAAGTTGCATCAGGGAATTTAGAATCCACTTTTCCTTATTGGCTATCTTTAAAATTGTTCTAATGTTCTATATAAATGCTATATGCTTATTTGAATGTAAGCAATTAAAAATGACTCAGTAGAGGAATGGGAGGAGAAATATTTATCAAGTGCCTACTAAGCCTCACATGTTACATATTCCACACAACAATCTGTGAGGCAAAAAAACTGTTTTCCCATGTTACAGACGAGGAAGCTGAGGCACAGAAGAATTAAGTAGCTTGCTCAAGATCACACAACCAAGAAGTGATGGAGCTGAGACTTAACCACCATCTGTTTTCAATGGCACCACACTCTCAAGTTTAAACCACTTTCAGCACAAAGGAAAGGAGGAAGGAATTGGGTGAGATATGAACTTTAGGATTGTTGGCTTGCTCGTTACTGTAAGATACTTCCAGCAAAGTATGGGTTTTACTTGTTGACAATTTTTAAGATCAATAGTCAGCTCTTTTCCTGCCTTGTGTATTCTTGGACTGCAAGAAACTCTAAAGAATTTCTGTGATTTGTGGTTACATTAAATTAGCTTCATTGTTACCTGTCTTTGTAAAATAGTGAAAATAGAGACAAAGATGAGGGAGGGACAAATATAGAGAGCTACTGGCAATGGAATACCAGAAAAAGATGTCTGGTTGTGGCTGTTACTCCTGGACACCTATGTTTTGCTCAGAATATCATATATGAACCGGAGAAGGCAAGTGCTGAAAAGGAAGCAGATGGCTTCTTCATGGATACAAGAATGGACAGACTTTGCAAGAGAAGTCTCATCCTCCACAGAGATAAACCGAAACTTTGGCCTCTTTTCTAACTGAGCTCTGGTGCTGTCCCTGGATCTGCTTCTTAGGAAGATAGAGTTAGAGTCATATTATGATATGATATTAGCTAATTTTTTCAACCTCTGTGATAGACATTATATGGTAATTGCTTTACTTACATTATATCTCCAAATGACATAATGACTCAGGTTCTGTTATTGTCCCTATTTAATAGATGGGGGATGGTGGTTTCATGGCCCAGAGGTGACAAGGGCAGGACTTTGACTGTGGTTGACCTGTACCCTAAGTCCATGCTGTCTCCACCATGACACTCTGATGTCTAGTGTTGAAAGCACATGCATGTAGGTACTAGACTTGGCTTCTACTACTTAGTGCTTGTGCTCTCTTCTCTCATAAAGTCTCAAATCTGTAGTATTATGGATAATGGAAATTGTACTTCCTTCTTCACTGGATTGCTATGAGGATTAAGTAAAATTATCTGTATGAAAATGTTATGTTATGGGTAGAATTGTATCCCCCTAAAAGATGTGCTAAAGTTCAACTCCCAGTAATTTAGAATGTGACTTGTTTGGAATTAAGTTTATAGAGGTAATTAAATTAAAATGAGGTCACTAGAATGGGTCCAAATCCAGTGTGATGAATGTCCTTATAAAAGGGGAAATGTGAGCACAGAGACTTATACCAAGGGAAGATGAAGTGAAGACATACAGGAAGAAGGCCATGTGAAGATGGAGGATTGGCATGACACATCTCTAAGCCAAGACACACCTAGATATACTAGAAGTTGTGAGAGGCAAAGGCACAGACTCGTTCTTCCCTGGTACCTTCAGAGGGAACATGGCCCTGCTGATATCTTGATTTTGGACCTCTGGCCTCCGGAACTGTGAGATAATATATTTCTGTTGTCCTAAGCCACTTGATTTGTGGTAATTTGTTACAGCGGACTTAGCAAATTAACACAGTACACAATCAGTGTTATTTTATTCTTTAACAGTCTGTGGCCTGTTAGGAACTGGGTCTCACAGCAGGAGGTCAGCAGTGGGCGAGCAAGTGAAGTTTCATCTGTATTTGCAGCTGCTCCCCAGTGCTAGCATCACCACCCAGCTATCCCTCAGACCATCAGGTATTAGATTCTCATTGGAGCACTGGTCCCTGGTGCCAGAAGGGTGGGGACCTCTGCCTTAGAACATTTATTCAATAAGTATTTTAAACCAAGCACTGGAGATTTATTCAAAGATGAACAAGACCTTGTTTCTTCTCTCAGGATTTACAAAAAGTAAATAAGCAATTAAAGTAGAATGTGGTGAGTGTCACTAAAGGCAAGGAGGGAGTGGTAGGGGAGCCCCAAAGGGAGCCTTTAACCCAGCCTGAGCATAGAAGATGGACAGCTTCTTAGAGGGAGTTAAATTCCAAAAGTGATGTAGTAGTATTTTGGATAAGAGCAAGGCTGTCATGGAGCAAGGTTGTTAATGACTTTTAGTTGTTATAATGGAACAAACTCAGTTCCCAGTTGATGTGAAAAATGACAAGAGACAAGCAAGATTAGAGAGAAATTGAAGTGTTTGTTTCAATTTTGCCTCCAGAACAACTTTTAGCTAGGATGCCTCTTTATTAAGTTTGGTTGGTTGGGAATGGTGAGCAGAGACTGGAGTGGGGTGGGTGATCGTGAGATCAGGGACCATCAAGCAACAGGCAGAGACCAATACCTTCCTAAAAAAGAATATTCCCTTTAGTTAGTTCTCTTTCCTCAACATGTACCGTGTGGAGGAAGAAGATGCCAAATTTGGCTTAGGCCACTGGGTAAGGTTTGTAGGTGGTGGACAGAACAAGGGGAAATAAGGGACCGAAATCAGCATGTACTACGTTTACCAAGCTGTGTATCTGGGCATGGAGCTGTGTCTGCCCAGAGAACCAGCACCCTTTGATTTGCATAAAGGTGTCATCTTCTTGCCAAGCCACATGCCACTGCTTCTGGTTTCTAATTCACACAAAGGTGTCATCAATCCTAGTCCTCCCTAGCATGGTACTTGGTCTGGTTATATGACAAGGCATTTGTTTCTTTGAAAACAAGCCTATTCTACATGTTGGAAAGCTGTCTGAGGAGTCCTTGTTACACAGTTAGAGATTGAATCCACGGCAGATCAAATTATATTCCCATCTCATTAGCTAAATTACTACCTTCCAGTTAACTTGCTAATCCGAACCATATATGGCTTTTAGCTCATTTTCCTGAAGTTGAGACCATATCTGGTTTTTGTGGAGCCTGGAAAGCAAGGGACACAAGAAAGCTAAGCAGTTGGTTAATAAATATTAATTATAAATATTGTCTGTGTAGCCAGGGCAAATTTCTCTGTAAATTTTATTCTTGTCATATACATAAATGTTTAATATTTTGTAAGTTACTCTGAGTTTAGAGTTTCTTCTCCTCTGGAACACACCACATATTTGCTTTGGGAGTAAAGTAAATGGATAATGCTGTGGTAGGGGTTGAAGTGTGAACTTCAGTCCAGAATATAAACAGACAATGGATCCTAATGCTTGTCAGAAGGGTGGTAAGAAGGGACTCTGTCCACAGTAGGAGCAATACATCCTGTCTGTCTTCGAGCAGGAGGAAAAACAATATCATGGGGACAGTATGGAGGTCCAAATGGACTTCCAGATGTCAGTGGGGAAACAGAAGGAGCTGTGGTGGGAGCACTTGTAAGGAAATGGGATTCCTATTCTGGTGTGGCTCTGGGGGAGGGAAATCCTGCTTCCCAGTAAACTGGAATTTCTTATGTGTCAGTCTGTGGGTTCATAGGAAAACACTCTAACAACACTAACTTAATTAAATATCACTGACTTATCACTTCTCTTGCATATTACAGAATCTATCCAGACTCCTCTCATTCTCCACTGGCTATTTTTGGGTGCCTCATATCAGCTCAAGAGCAATTCTCTCCTATTTCCTTCTTCAGCACCCTTCTCCCAGGACTGTTGCCCAGCTCTTAAAGCTATGTGGAGGTAGAGTGTTGCTGCCGTTGTGTGTGTATGTGTGGGAGGGGCAGCATGCCACTCGTGCCCACGCCTGGTTATCCTTTCCCTCTTTGTGCTGGGTCCCCCTGGGTTTTGGAATAAACCATGCTATTTTCCTGCACCTCCTTCTCATTCAAAACAGATGCCTGTTCCTGTTTCCTGCCCCTCTTGGCCCCTCTTGCCCCTGTACTACATTGCCATGGAGACCTACAAAATACCACTGGCACCTGGAGTTTTTTGAATTCCTTGTAAAAGTCAACTCTTGGTTCAGCCTCTGGCTGTAGCTTCTTCTCGAGGCTCTGTCATACATGCGTGGGGAGTTGGGACACCAAGTCCTTCCTTCCACTCCACGTCTTCTCCCAGGCACTCGCCCACAAGGCGCTGCCAACGTCATCACTTACACCCCCAAAATATCCAGAAGAGATGACATGGTGTGCTTTGCTAAGGCGAAGATTGATTTTTTTCCCAAAGTTGTGTTGATTTTTAATTCCTAACTCTGAAGGTTGCTTCTCCAGCCTTGAAGAGCCTCTGGGAATGAGCTCCCTGAGAGCAAGAATTGGTGCCACCTGGCTCTCAGAGATTACTTTAGTTGCTTGTTCCTGATACCAAGGTTCTGAAAGCCCGAAAGTGACTGTGAAATATTGAAATCAAAACACGTCAAATAGAACAATGAAATCCAATGTAAAAAATGAACAAAAAAACGAGTGCCCAACTAGACAGACCTCGGGTTGTAAAATGAAGGTGAGAAAATGACAGTAAAACCAATAGTTAGGAGGCAACAGTGAGCAAATCTAATATGATTGTGAATAACTGTGGCCAGGAGCAAGGCAGGAGTGATAAGTACCTTCCTCTTTTAAATGACTCTAGATATAATGTTTGCTACCCCAGATGGCAGATGGAGTCATTACTAAGAGCTGTAGATTTGGTCAGTTTGGGCTTGATACCAGGCGACCAAGAAATGAGTTTCTGCTTTAAGGTGTCTTACAAGATGGTCTGAATGTTTGAGTCCCCCCAAAATTCATATATTGAAACCTAACCCCATTGTGATGGTAGGTATTAGGAGGTGAGGGCCTTTAGGAGGTGATTAGGTCATGAGGGTAGAGCCCTCATAACTGGGATTAGTGTCCTTATAAAAGGACCCCAGAGAGCTCCCCACCCCCTTCTGCCATGAGAGAGAAGATGGCTGTCAAGATTTAGGAGACAAGCTCTCACCAGACACCAAATCCGCCTACACCTTGGACTTGCAGCCTCTAGAACTGTAAGAAATAAATGTCTGTTGTTTATTAGCTTCTTAGTCTATGGCATTTTTGTTATAACTGCCCAAATAGACTAAAACAGGAGGAAAAGTTATAAAGTGCATGATCCTGGCTCTGGTAAAATTTATGGCTCACGAGTATTATTTTTTTATGGAGCCTGTGTCAGGCTCTGAAAAGCAGTGGTGGGAAGAAAGTTGGACACACTGTCAATGGCTCCGTCTGTCCAGGCCTTTCGTACTGGGCTCATGTAGAGGCTACTGCATGGAAGGTACCATGTCTGCCGGCCTCCTTCTCATCACTCTCAAAACAGCTGCTTCCCGCTCCCTACCTCAACCCTCGAATCTCCCCTCACAGAGCATTTGTTTGTGCTTTGGTGCTGCCTCCATGTTCAGACGCCCTTCTCAGGCTGGTGTCCTCTCTTTCCTTCCTCCTTTGTCTCATTCCCATGGAACCCTGCACAGATCCTCACCCACTGGGTCAGTCCCACACCTTGTACCACCAAAGGGAACTCAGACAACATGAGTCATATGTGAAAAGGGGTGAAGATGCCTGGATAAAGAGAATAACCTCTCTCCAGGGAGAGGTGCAAAGGAATTGGTCGGGAGGGTGACAAGCAGACCCTTTGGCAGGAGGATGAGCTTCGAGTGAGATCCGGGTCAACAGTGGGCCTCAGTAAACACTTGCTGACTTGTTGGGTTTCAGGGATCACAACTAAGTGTTAACAGAAAAACATGTACTTGAGTGAAAGTCTCTTTTACTATATATTTAGTCAAAAATGGAGGTCATTACCCAATGGTAGCAGAAATGCGGTGTCTCCTGGTCCTCGGGAATGAAGCGTCAGGTTTATAGCAGGGAACCACAGCTGGCACTGCTCCTGTCACGGACACCAGGACCTCTAAAGCCCCACCCTTCCTTCGAGGTCCAGCTACGCACACTCCACCACGAAGCCTGTGCGTACGCCATCCTCACAAAACCATGGTCTTTCATTCTTCTTTTTTGTTGCTTACCACAGTCTGTCTACCATAAAAGACTTTCAACTTTTCTTCTTCCCTTTTCTTAAAATATAAGCCGATGTTGGAAAGGGATTATATAATACATCATTCATTTTTATATTCTATGTTTTATATATTATGTTGTTTTTAGTATAGTGGCCAGCAAGTACTTTGTGCTGAATAAATATTTATAGAGGGAAGGAAGAGAAAGAGGGAGGGAGGGAGAAAAAAGAAAGGAAGGAAAGAAGGAAGAACAGAGAAAGCGAGAAAGCCAGACTATCCCAGTCCATTTGCCCAGGTGGGTTTGGTAAATGACCAAAGATTTTTTTGTTAAAGAGCATGGTGAAGTTCCTCCAAATCATAGAACTCAAATCACTACACTTCTTAAACATCCATGGTCTTTTTTCCCCCACTGCTGTGTTCTACTTTATTTTTAATTATTCCAAAATATTTATTTTCATTGATGATATACAACTTTATATTTGCATAAATACAATTTTTACATTTGTGCTCTAGTTTATGAACAATTTACTTAATCACATAATGGATAATTTCTCTTTAAAAAGGCATAGCAATATATTATGCACTTTATAGAAGTTTTTAGACCAACTCCAATTATGAGATTATAAACTCTTAGGTCCAGAAGGTTTAGAAATCTGAGACAAAATGGATCATGTATAACTCACTCAATTTCCCATAGCTAGTTAGTGGTAGAGCTGGGGAAAATACTAGAGTTTCTAATCCCTTGTTCAAAACTCCTGCTATGCCCAATGCTGTGTTCTTATCAGTGAATTAATCTAATCTCTATTAGTCTATCTTTGTTTTTAGCCTGTTTGCTGCTTGATTTAACAAACCCTGCAGCCCATAACTAAAACTATAAAGTGTTCCTTATTCTATAGTCTCTAATCAAACAGCCAGGGCAGCATCAGCTAGTAAGAGCCTGGGATGGAGTCAGACAGATTTAAATCTCAGCTTGCTGAGTTCAGGAGCCTGTGTAAGCAGGGGCCAGTTACCCCACTTTGGTAACCTCAACTTCCTCTGCTGTACTGGGGGTCATTGTATCACCCACCCATGGGCTGTTACTGAGATTAAGTATGGATGGGCAGGTAAAATACCTTCCACAATGCCCAGCAGGTAGAAAATGCTCAAATAATTGTTAGCCTTTAAAACGCTATTGTTATTACTGTTGTTGCTCTGCTTTCTCAGTTGTGGTCTCTCTACTTTCACACATTTTAATCTTTTTAGTCTATCTTTATGAGGAAACCTTGTTGCATCCCTTTGATCATTTTCATAATATTCTCTGGCCTCTTCCCAAACTCTCTTCTACCATTTCTGAGCAGAAGAAAGAGAAGAATAGCCACAATAAAAGAATGCAGGCTTAGGTGGCATGGATGTTTTCTCTCTTCCATCGTTATCTGGGTTCTAGGAAATCCACAAAAATGTCAGCTAGGAGAAGAAATTGTTTTCAGTCAAAATAACATCAATGCATACATTATTTTCCTCAAGAATGAGGAGACCAAGATAATGAAGGGAAAAATTTTATTTTGTCACACATTTTAAAGGGAAGTTGGGTTAGAGGAGAGAAAAAAATTTGAGGCTGGTACATTTGAAGGAACTAAAGGCTTCCGTTCCAAAAAAACCTCACTTAACATTATTTACAAACTAGATGTAAAATAGCTCTTTCCCAAATCCTGCTTGCCAGATAAAATGATCAGGAAATTAGACAGAGGAACTTGTTTTGCTGACTGAGAAAAATGTAGCCAATTCGAATCTGAAACCAACTGCTGAGATGATAAGCTCTCCCTCTCTAACGAGTCCCGTTAAAATCAGGATGTGGCCCTTTCCGTTCTCTCTGTAGTTATTTTGGGTTATTTTTTTCTGAAGGCAGACGTAATTGTTAAATTTGCAGATGTTACACTCAGTTCTTCACGTCTTGCATGTGTGTTTTTTTGTTGTTGTTGTTTTGTTGTTTTTTACAGAAAACAACTTCAATTAAAAATTACACATATTTTCTTTCTAGGTCCTTTTGGCCTTTTATAATGTTTCTGTTTGGGGGGAAAACTTGTACCTAAACATTTTCCTTAAATTCTTTTCAGAGTTTATGGTCAGAATGTGTAGCTCAGTGAACATGCCCTCATTCCAGATATAATAAAACTAGTCACTCTTAGAAGAAATCAAGGTGGCAAGGAACCGTTTCTGGACTTAAAAAAGGAATGAGGGCTATGGATGAGGGTGGGACTCGAAGGCTGTTTGCCCCAGTGATATAGGAGGGATAGGAGGGGTAGATTAGGAAGTAGGGCTTTAGCTCCATGAGTGAATACCCACATCTATGGACTGAATGTTTGTGTCCCCTCAAATACATTTGTTGAAATCCTAACTCCCAATGTGATAGTATTAGGAAGTGGGCCTTTATGAGGTGATTAGGTGATTATTGCCCTTATAAAAAAAATCTGCAGAGAGCTCCCTCACCCTTTTTGCCATGTGAGGACACGATGAGAAAAAGGCTATCTATGAACCACAGAGCAGGCCCTTACTAGACATCAAGTCTGCCAGAGCCTTGGTCTTGGACTTCTCAGCCTGTGAGAAATAAATTTTTGTTGTCTATAAGCCACTCAATTTATAATACTTTTGTTATAGAAGCCCAAAGAGACTAGGCACCACCTTAACATAATAATAACTCACTTTTTTTGAGTTATGTGCCAGGTACTGTTCTGAGCACTTTATATGCATTCTCTTATTTAATTCTCAAAGTATTTCTATAAGGTAGACATTATTATCATCGACACTTACATGTGAAGAAACTGAGGCTCAGAGAATTTAACTCACTTGCCCAGTTAACAGCTAGGGGACAGAAAATAATTTTTATTTTTCTGTCTTCTAGCTAGAGTTAGAATTAGGAGAGTTAGAACTGAAAGCTGCCCTGTCTAATTCTAGATGTATTGCAGACTCCAAGTATCTCTCTCCTTTTTCTCCCTTTACCTCTTTCATACTCCCCCAGTTTCCATTTAGGGAATGGTATGGTTGCAGAGGACTAACTCCAATCCAGCTATGGGGATGGGTCATGTGACTTAGGCTAAGTCAGTCAGTGCAGGGCCAAAGTGATTGGTCAGAAGTGGCCATGTGACCTAAGACCTTGCACTCAGAATGAATGGCAGCATTTTGAAATAAAAGTGTCTCTCACTTTTTGTACTTTGTATGAGTGTGAAACCATTTGCTATTATAAGAAACACTCCCTGAAGGTGAAGCCAATATTCAGGGAGGCCAGAGGTGAAAGAACTACAGAGAAACAGAGGTAAAGTGCCATGACAGTGTGGACAGGAAGGCCTCTGGCACCAAAATGGCTGGAGCTGGCTGATTTCCATGAGTTCTTTGGTTCAGGGGGCATGGCATGATCTTGAACCAAACTGATGTATTTTTCAGGGAAGTTTATTGAGGTGGTTTTGAAACAGTAATAAACTCTGTTTATGAGAAACTGAGAGTAAATTAAGTTCTCTGTCTGTGCGCACTCACCGCCCAACCCCAGATGCACACATAGATATTTGCCCAAGAGAGTTTGCTTGGAGTGGTCCATGTCCCCTTGATGCCTCCTGCTTCCCGGGTTATAATTCCAAACCTCATCTTAGTCACTATGTTCTACCCGAGTGTTAAAGAGTGCTAATGATTCTGGCCATTTCTTTTACCTGGATGGTTTGTATTTTAATAGGAGACTTGTAAACAATAAAAAATTTTCTTAACTTGCTGAAGTGAAACTCACAGTAAAATCTAAGTACCCTGACAGGAGACTAAGGACTGACATATTTTGGGGCAGAAAAACACTTTCTTTTTCTCATAGATCACTCCCTTCGTGCAATTGCTATGTCCTCAGTCATGGCTAGGGTCAGCCCTGTATTTGAAAATCCCTGTTTAACCCAAACTGTAGCATCTTAAACTCTCTCTCATTCATACACACATACACATATTGTTGAATTTTAAGAAGAGGATGAAGAATAGGAAAGGGAACAGCTGTGTTGTGGAAATATAAAAAGTGAGCTTGTTTCCTATTCCTTGTTCTGTCTTTGGGAGGCTGTCATACTGTCCTGAGCTGTTGGAACATGTGTGTGCTTACAATCTACCCAGGACCTTTACTAGAATAAGGATGTTTACTGAAGGGGAAGCAGTGAAATGTCTCCCTAGAAGGAATGGCAAAGGATCAGAAGCTCAGTTTGCTGTTTGTGTACATAACAGTATCACTCTGTGGGTTGTCAGAGGTTTGCTCTTGAAGCTGGCATGCACACTGGTCTTTTCTCCAGGTGTTTAGGGTCAGAGACAAGGACACTGGTGTAACTTTTGTCTCTCTATAACCCAGAAAATGTTGGCTTTTCTCAGATGTTGGCTTTAATGTTTTGGTTCACTGAGTATATACAGCTTGCTATTCTAAGTAGTTGAGTTATGTACAGAAGCTAATTAATAGCAACAAACACTTTTAAACTATGGATTTTTTTCCTCTTTTAATCTCTAGCAGGGTGGCACTTTTATGGATATAAAATACCTGCAAATGATAAAGTCAACCCAGTCACCTGACTTCAGCCCCTTAGTAAAAGTGACAGGGCCAGATGTTGGGCCTAGGGACACAGGAAGAAGAGAAGTGGGGAGGTGGGAACAGGATGGTGAAGGGCCCAACATGCGATTCTGCACATCCAGGGACAGGAGAGGATGGGGCTGCCAAAATGGCTCTGACAGCAGACAGGCCACCTGCTCGTTATGGAAGGCTCTGAGGTGTATCTGTACATGAATGATCGTATCCACTGGTTGACACGTGGTTTTCTAGTATTTTGAGGGACCACAAGCTCCATGGAGGCAGGGACAGTGTCTGTTTTTTTTTGCTGACAGGGCCTGGTACACAGTGTTCAGCAGTTGTTCTTTGAGTGAATTAATAAATGCATTAATGAGAGCCATTATGTGCTGAGGCCAAGAATAGCCACGCTTTTGGAGAGGAAGCTGTAACGAGGTTTGGTCAAGTAAGATTTGGATGTCACCCTTTATAAGATTTCACCAGCTTCTGGTTCTTGCAGTCCAAGGATGCAGGGCTTGCCCAGCATAAGAAGAGGCACCTTTCCCCAGCACTAATTCTGGCAGGGCTGCCATCCTCCTGAACATCTTAGAACTACTCATCCTGCACCATCCCGGGCCACTGTGTCGGGAGGAAATGACATTATAACTGCAGTACTCAGATTCTTTGAGGAACAATCATAGGACAGCTTTCTTTATTCTGGGTAGCTGAGGAAGTGCTCCTCAGGAACATCTGGTATGTGGTGACCACTTAGAGAAGAAGGATGGATCCTCGAGCCTGCTTGGTGGCTGCAAGGAGGCTCCACATCTGTGGAGTCTGGGGCTAGGGCTAACGTCAGTGGCTGCTCCTTTGGTGAGCCTTCTTGTCGACATTCTCTCTGTGGTCAACTGGTTCTTCTTACACAGTAGGCACAGTTTGAGGAGTTTGGAGTTTTCATGAGACAGATTGCTGTGCTTTTGAGTTGCTTATGAACAAATGACAGTAGCATTGGCACAGGCCACCGTGGAATGGTTTTCATTATACAGTTTCAGCGAAACCTGGTATTCTCCCTGAAGGGGACACAGGGAAAGCATGAGATATGGGATCAACAGAACAACCAACCATTCAATAGAAATAGTTATCGAGCACTTTCTATATGCAGGCACTGTTCTAGACACTGGGGATGAAGTAGAACCAGGCAAATTAAACCTTGCCTTGTGGACTATGGCTTCACTGGGAGAGACAGACAATGCAAGTGTTGTCACATGATGATGTTACAAAGAGAACTCAAATAGGGAAAGGGTGAATGAGAGTGCTGGGCAGAGCGGGGTAGGGTAGGATGAGGCTAGTTGCTGGTTTGCTATGTAAGTAGGGTGGTCAAGGCAAGTTCTGCTGAGAAGGTGAGCTCTGGGTGAACACCTGAAGTTAGTGTAGGAGCACACCATGCTGCTTTGGAGGCTGGCACTGATGTGTTTGAGTAACACTAAAAAGGAGAATGTGGCTTCAGGGAGTGGGAATCACAGGAAGGAGAGGAGATGAGGTCAGGGATAGCCTCACTGGTCATGGTGGGGACGCTGGCTTCCACTCTGAAAAGGACACAGATTATGAGTCTGTTTTCCTTAGAGGAGTTGTCTGATCTATGTGTTAGAACCCCTCTGGCTCTCACGTTGTAAGAGTCTGTAGTGGGAAGGGTGGAAGCAGGAAGAGCAGGTAGAAGGCGCCTTAATAAGCCAGGTGAGAGATGGTGAAGATTTGGAGCGGTTAGTAGAGACAGGAGCAGGGGGTGGATTCTGAATAGGTTTTGGAAGAAGAGGCAATATAATTTTCTAAGGAAACCCATGTGGGTGGGAGAGACAGAAATGGGTTAAGAATAACTCTGGCCTGAGCAACTGCAAGCATGAAGCGTCATTTGCTGAGAGAGAAAAGACCTCTGGGGGAGTGAAATTCAACTGTGTGAAACACAAATGCTCTATCAGACAAAGAATCGCTGCCTTTTAGGGTTCCTTTCTGGCAACAGCGCACCACAGAAGAATGTGTCTGTGTTTAGCAGCTGCCACCCAGGCCTGTGTGAAACTGCAGAAAGAACCCAGGGGTTGAACCACATCTGTTTGGCTCCTAGCTGAAGCCCTGCCCAGCCCCCACAGGCCCACGTGGTAATGTATCTGTAGACTTGGCAGTCTGGAGAAAAAAGCTCAGGGTGAGGGGCAGCAGGTAAGCCGGGCAAAGGGCCCAGGAGGGAAGGATGCACAAGACTCTCCTGGCACATCTTTGAATCTCGCCTGTCACCCAAGGAAGGAAAAAGGTTTAATTTGTGTGAGCCAGAGGGAAGGAATAAATCAGGCCCCTGGGTAGAAGTTGCTCAAGAGGCAGTTTTTGTTAGAAGAGAAAAACTTTCTAGCAATTAGCAGTGGTCCAGGAGCAAGAAGGTCCCCACCGCTGAAAATCATATTCAAGACACTCAGGCTCCACTCTGGCTGGTGTCTGGGCATGCAGATTGATTAGAGCAGCTCAGGCACCATTCAACTTGACATAAAGGCTCCCATGGTTCTGATTGCTCAAATATTATGATTTAAGAAGCAGTGTTAGAAATTTAACCAAAGCAGTGTAGAAGTTAAGAAATTAATTATGAGTAAAGACCAGCTCAGATTTGCATCTAATTGTGTTTAATTATCATCATCATCTACTTTTCTTTTAACTCTCAATGTACATTTAAGTATACACCCTACAAAATTATTAAAAACCATATAAAATTTTTATTATTGTTTTATAAGCCAGAAAAAAGATGTAGCATTTGAAGGATGATGATTATGAATTATAAGATATACCTACTCTGGTTTAAGGGGCAAGAGTATTTAGGCAATTGTGCACATCTGTAAGCAGGTGGGAGGACAAGGTAGAAGACAGGAGAGGCAGAGTAGGAACAAGGGACAGAGAGTAGTGGCTTCTCCGCTGTTGAAATGATCTCTGAGTTTGTGAGTTAGGACTCTGTAGTTGTATCCTTGGCACTTACGCAGTTCAGGCTGTACCTACAAGTTGTTTGCGTGCTTTGGAAGCCCAAAGATCCCTACATTCTGATTCAGAAAACAGCCTTCATAGACAGATGCAGGGCTCCAGCAGGACTGCAATCTGGGCCAAGGGACTGGCTGTGTTAAAAAGGAAAGAGTACCAGGATCCTGAAGATTGACTGCTGAGTGGAAAAGTTTCAGCTAAGCAGGCAGAGGATTAGCACGGAGCCCATCTGTGGGAGATTGGTGGGGGGAGGGGATCTTTTAGAATGAAAGGGCTTCTCACTGTCTCTGTCCCACATTAGGAAAAGAAGTCTCTGAACCTTGTTGGCTGGATGTCAGCCAGGGAAGCCTGAGCTGCCTGTAGCTGGTCCCTGGCCAACATGGGAGCACATGTGGGGATTAAGGCCTCAAGCTGCTGCTTATGTGACAGGCTGCATGTTATGTCCCCTGTCGGCTTTGGTCAGGTGTCAGTAGGCTGGGGTGGGGTCAGCACTGGCCAGGTTTCAGTTTTCTGTGGACGCTTATATGCCCAGACCCAGGGCCAGGAGACCTGACCACGTCTTTGCCCTCACGTTGGGCAACAATCTTGTAGAGTGCTATTATTGCTTAAAGAATGCAGGCACTGTGCTCACCCAAGCGTCCTAAGTGATGGCAATAAAGCTTTTATATCTCTGGCAAATTTTGTTTCAAAGGGATTCTCTGACTGTAAGAAATTCTTTTCTCTATTTTATAGCAATTGCTAAAGGGAACTGGTTTATATATATATAAAGCCAATAATGCAGGATGAAAATTAGTTGTTTGCAAATTTTAAGTCAAAATCTCCAGTGTGTTGGTGGGGTGGGTGGTGATAAGAAGAAAAGTGGGGAAAAAAATTCAAATGGCAAAGATTTAAAGAAAAAACTCTCTGGAGAATTTAGGTCCCATATCCTAGAAGTGAAGAGAGTTTGCAAAACTCTATTATACTGAAAGGCTGCAGAGAAAATTGGAGAAGAAGCCCAGACAGGGAAGGAAAGATGGGAAACTTGCCAGTTGCCAGAGCACCCTGGTGAACATCCCAGATGGTCTAGAGCCTTGTGACTTTGACCTTAGGAACCCAGAGGCTCCTATAGAAAGGAAACATACAAGAGAAATGAAACTAAACATTCTTTATGGAAAAGGATACCCCGTTCCCAAGTCACATACTTCCAGGTTTTAGAGGACGGAAAGGATGATGTTGAAAACAAAACAATTAAAATGATTACATTTTTGTGATTTTTTTTATGTTGTTCCATAATATTCTCTTAGGAGTAGCACACTGAAAATTTATCACTTATATCAGAGCTGCTTGAATTTAGCCATCTAACAAAGTCACATTATTTTAAGAAAAAAGAACATTCTACTCTTAGTTGTGAGGCTCACCAGCAAATGCTCAGGGTGTGGTGGACATTTTATTTACTTGGTGGCAGCCCATGAGTAATACTGCAAGGGCGGTAACTGGGGGACATTCAAGCCCTCGTGGTTGTGTGCCTCTTCCTTTCTCTGAACAGCCAGCCTTATCAAGCACTACTAACGGCAAGCCTGTGGCTGCCTCCCACACCCCTAGCAGCTCTAGCCATATGGAGTCTCCCCAGACACAGCAATCTTGCAGGGACAGGAGACCTGCATCCCTTTAGGGGGAAGGTGTCTACCCAGGGGATCCCTAAGTGTCTGACAGAATATGAAATGTTAAACACTAAATTGATAAAACCAGTGCATTAAGCATTTGTAAGTACCCACTATGAGGTACCAGCTTTACTGAGAATGGGAAAAGGTTTTAAACTGTTTAATTCCATGCTCCTCCTTCTTCTCTTTCTCCTTCTACCCTCCCACTTCTGTTCTCCTTCTTCAAGAAGCTGCTCAGTACAATAATTAAGTAACAAAACAAAATAGAAAACCAACACCTTACCTGGGGAATTTCAAATCCAGGATTATTGACAGGGCCAGCAAAATAAATCTGCTCTGAAATATATACAAAACATACGTAGTGTTATTCAACCCTTTAAAACAAAATGACTTATCATATTATCTGTGCTCACTGTCTCCTGGGGATCCTCATCCTTATATACTGATGAGGAGACTGGTAGTACACAAATAACTAAATAAGGAAGCAGCTCTATTGTAAAAAGTGCTAAAGGAGACATACAGGTAATGCGAGAGAGGCAGGTGGTATGATGGTTAAGAGGCCAGGCTGGGGCCAGGCAGTGCAGGGCTAAGTCGTGAGACCATCTCTGATAAATGTTTGACCATGGACAGTTATTCTCTCTTTGGGCTCAGTTTCTTCACTTTTAAGATTGGTATAATAACAATAACAGTGCCCAACTCATCAAGCTGTGAGGAGTAAGAGTTAATGAATGTAAGGCATTAATAACAATGTCTGGGAAGTACTCAATAAATGTTTTCTAAAAGTACAAACCGGGAGATGCCATATTTGATATGGCTGGTCGGGGAAAGCATCTCTAAGGAGATGACATTTGAGCTAAGCCCCAAGGGAGGAGAATGAGGCAACCATTTAAAGAGCTTGGATAAGAGAATTTCAGGGCACCGGGTGTGGAAAAGATTTTGGGAAGCTGGAAGGACAGAAGAGAGAAGGGTGTGCTAAGGCACAGTGAACTGAAGGGCTTGCGTCGAAAAGAGATGGAAAGATTGAGGGGAGACAGGTATTTTAGGACCTTGAGAGCATGATAAAGAGAAAGGTGGTAAAAAGTCAAATGAAAATACCTAATTTATGTTTTGAAGAAATCATTCTGCTGTGTGGAGAGGCCGGTCAGTGGCTGAGGCAAGTCATGGCCCGGCGAAGCATAGTGGCGGAGATGGAGAAAAACAAATGAGACCACGACTACACTGGGGGATGGGATTACTGACGAGCTGTGATGGAGAGCGAGGGCAAAGGGAGAGTTTTGGCTTGAGCTTATGGTCGATGGGGGTGCTGTTTACTGAGACTGGGGAACCTAGGGAGGGAGAAGTTTGTATGTGTGTGTGGTGATTAAAGGGCTCTGTTTCTGGGGGTGATTATTAATGGTCCTTGAAAGCCATTGGAAACATGAATCTGGAATTTTGGGGAAGAGTCAGGGATGGAGCTATGAATATTGGAATCCTTATCATGTATGTGCTGATAAAGCCACGGGACAAGATGAGAACACTCCACCCCCACCCAGCCCCCCCCCACCCAAGAAAATAGAATTAATAGGTGGAGAACGGAAAAGGGCTGGAACCACTCCTGAGTCCCCCTAACATTCAGGCATGGGGTAGAGGAGGAGACTCCAGCCAAAGAGACCAAGAAGGAATGGCTGTGGAGTGAAGGGCAAACAAAAGGGGGATCAAAGAAGCCAGGAGATGAATGTTCTTCTAGAAGGAGATTACAATCAACTGTGTCGAATGATGCTAACAGTTTAAGAAATATGCAATAGATTTGGCAACATGGATGTCATTTAGTGATCATGACAAAAACAGAGAAGTGAGAACAAATTCCCAAATGGGGTCGGTTGAAGAGTGATATGGAGGTGAGGAAATAAAAAAGTTTTGTTATAGAGAGAAGCAGAAAAATAAATGACAAGTAGAGGAAGGTGTGGGGTAAGAGTGGTTTGTTTCTTTATTTAAAATGAGAGATATTGCACTGCTTTTGTCATTTGACGAGGATGACCTTGTAGAGAGAGATCAAAGACGGGGAAGATAGAGAATAACTGAAGGAACGAAGTGTTTAAGAAGATGGGAGGGGAAGATTGCATTTTAGAAGAAGCATAAAGATTTCTTCCACAGATATGGGAGAGAAAACAGAGCAGAACAGTAGGAAGATTTATGGACTGGCCAGTGGACTAATGGCAGATTTGCAGTCTGATTACTTGTTTTCTCAGTGATGGTCATGGGCAAACATACAATAGTTGTCATGGACAGTAGGGAAGAAATTTACTTGAAAAATATAATAGGATTGCTATGCAGTATTGAGTGCCTTTTTTGTTTGTGGCCATGAATTTAAAGATATTCTGTTCAGCACAGATGCATATTTTCTCAGCCACATTCAGTAGCTCTAATGCAAGAATAGAGAGAGTAGATGGTTAGACTGGAGTTTTGCTGCACAAAAATGATAAGGAGAGAAAGGCAAGGCTGCCAGGAATAGATACAGGGGAAAGTTTATAATAGGAGACCATGGAATCTAAGGAGGATAAGGAAGAAAATGAAGACAGGAATGGTTGATTGATAGTAATGCAGTAGTGGAGTCAGTTGAAAGGAGTTTCCAGTATTTCAATCAAGGTCCTAGAATAAATGAGCTGGAAGGATATGGTGAAGCCAGAGGGCAGAAGATTTGACACTAAGATTTCAGAAGTAGTGAATTTATTGCTGATGATAAGATGCAAGGTTGACATGAAAGACTGGTTGAAGTGGAATGATGCAAATGGTTGTTGAAAGTAAGGAGGTCAAGGAGCTGAGACATCATGGTGCTGGGTGGGCCATCCATGTTCATACTGAAGTCAGCAAGAAGCCTGGAAGCTTGCCCAGCTCCCAGATGGTGATTGCCTCCTCTGTGATTCTCCAGCACTGTGCTGGGGAATTATAAGCAAAGTGGCTAAGAGCATAGACTCTGTGGCCAGACTGTCTGGGCTGGGCTTGAATCCTGACTTTTCTTCATACTAATTGGGCAATCACCTAACCTTTCTGTGCCTCATTTTCCTTATCAAGAAACGAGAGTGATGATGATATCTATCTCACAGGGTTGCTGTGAGCATCGAGTGAGTTAAATACATTATAATAGCACTTATAATAGCACTTGCACACGGTAAGCACTCAGTAAGTGTTTGCTGTTAATATATTCATTCACTGATCCACACTACTGGACATCTATATAATACAGGCCAGGCACTATTCTATGTGCTGGATACAATAGTAGGCAATATTATGTGAATGACTTGAAACATTGGCCACCTGGAATAGTGATCATTTGTTTACAGGGCTGTTTCCTTCACTGGCCTGAGGACCTTCTTGTTTGCATGGTTCCAATACATTGCACAGAGTCTAACACATGGCAGGGTGCCGTATATGGTTATTGAATGAGGTCTTTGAATGAGCAGATCCAGTCAGGATATGGGTTTGCCAACCAGCTTGGTTTTTGCTCCTGCTGTTATAACCCTCTACCTGCTGGAAGGGTCTAGGTCTGGGATGTGCTGACATAAGAGAGTGCATTAGGGAATGAGCCATCAGCCAATCAGGTGATGAGTGTGAATGGATGGTAAAGGAAAAGGACGAATACATGCTTATTGGTTTATTAATGGTGTTAGATACTGAGCTCTTTTAATGGCACAGTGATTTTTTGCTTCACACATCACCTGGCACTTAACAGCAGCTCAGTAAAGTTTTGGAGACAGACCAAGCTCTCCATTAAAAGGGCTTCTGAGCCAGGGGCAGCATGCCTGGTGCATGAGCAGCTGCCCATTTGGCACAATATTGGGAGTATGAGGATAATCCTCTTAAAAAGGCCTCTCCAGGGAAATCTGAGGCTGAACTTCTACCTGTAGGATAGACTTTGGCTTATGTTTAATGTCCACATCCTCAACATATCTATCCTTTCTTTCCATGGCCAATCTTGGTTCTTTGCAAGGATAACATGCACACATGGTGTGTGCCAGATGGATGGCATTCCTATTTCCTTGTACCGTAGGTACTGGTCCATTCATTTTTATTTTTCACAGAGACCGAAACCATCTTTTACTACAAATTTTAACCATCAAGAGACCAGGTGGTGTGGCAGGAAGTGACCCAGGTGTAGTATGGTAGGTTGGCTTTCTTCTTGGCCTGCACCTCCAGGATGCTCTCCACGTAGTCCTTGTGGGTAAGCTCCGTGGCACCCCTGCATAGTATGACCATGCCCACCTCCACACAAGCCTTGCACTAGGCCAGCTCCTCATGGTTCACATCAGGACTGAAATTCATCTTTTGGGCACGGATCTGCATGACTGTGGCCCGGCATCCTCATTGGGCTTTGGGAACTCAATCATTCAGTGTAGGAGGCCTGAGTGGGAGGGGTCCAGGATGTTGTCGCCATTAGTAGCTGCAGTTATCTTATTTGGGTGTTGGACTGGAACCCATCCAGCTGGTTCAGAAGCTGTAACATTGTCCTCTGCACCTTCCAGTTTCTGGCTTTCTCACTGTCAAAGTGCATGGTGCCGATGCATCCAGCTCATCAATGAAGATGGTGGACGGAGCTTTCTCCTTGGTCCCAGACCAGTTTGGTACCATCCTTAATGAACATCTACACAAGCTGGGAGCCAACCAGCTGCAAGAAAGTGGCCTTTATTCATGCAGCACAGGCCTGGCCAGCAGGGTCTTCCCTTACCCAGGTGTCCATACATTAGCACCTTCTTTGGAGGGTGGATCCTCAAGCTCTCAAACTTCTCCTTGGGATTAATTAGCAGGACAATGGCCTCCACAAGCTCCTGAATCTGCTTGTTCGGGCCCCTGATATCACTGTATTGTTCTGTGGGCCTCTTGTCTACCTCCAGGGCCTTCACCCATGAGTTGTGCTCTGTGGGTATGGTCATATGAGTCTAGGATCAAAAAGGAGTTTTTGTTTACACCCTACAAGTCTCCTGGCTTCAGTTTTTCAGCATCCATCAACCCAATCACAGGCAGGAAGTATGTCTGTCATGTAGAGGTTTTGATCACTGCACATTTACTTTTCACCTGGGAGTTTAGGTTAATATTGATATCATCCTCCTTTTCATTGAGATCAACATCCAAAAGCTCAATGATATTGGAGACAAGGTATGGCAGGGTTTGCTCACTTTTATTTTCTCACTGTTCTCTTTGATTTTGTCCTTCATGGCTTGAAGCTCATGGGTAACTTGTAACACTTCAGTCTTCATAATCTTGAATTTCGCTGTCCAGCAGCTATATGCACTGGGTAATCTCTTCTGAACGCATCCTGAGTACCTCTTCCTGAATTTCATCTTGCTTAGCTTCATCCATCTCCACAGCTCATCATCTTCTGCCAAGGTCCATTCATTTTTAAAAGGAAATACAAAGTTGGTCGTGGATATAAATAATTTTATTGGCAACTACTGAACTGTGTGATGTAGTATTAGAAATTGAGATATTAACGTTCTGGATACTGTCCTTGAGAAACTTCTAATGCAAAATTTGTGCAGCCACTTTGGAAACAGTATGGAATTTCCTCAAAAAATTAAAAATTGAACTACCTTATGACCCACTTCTCGGTATTTATCCAAAGAAATCCAAAACACTATTTCAAAAAGACACGTGCATCCCTATGTTCATTGAAGCATTATTTACAATAGCCAAAATATGGATGCAGCCTAAGTTCATCAATAGATGATTAAATAAAGATGTGATACAAATATACAATGCAATATTACTCAGCCATAAAAAAGTGAAACCTTACCATTTGCAGCAACATGGACCTAGAAGGTATTATGCTAAGTGAAATAAGTCAGACAGAGAATGACAAATATCATATGATTTTACTTACATGTGGAATCTAAAAACAAAATAAGCAAACAAAACAGAAACAGACTCATGGATACAGAGAACAGACTGATGGTCGCCACATGAGAGGGGTGTTGGGGGACTGAGTGAAAATGTGAAGAGATTAAGAAGTACAAATTGGAAGTTACAAAATAGTCACAGGGATGTAAAGTACAGCATAGGGAATATAGTTAATATTATCATAATAACTATGTATGGCGTCAGACGGGTATTAGATTTATTGCAGGAATCACTTTTTAAGTTATATAAATGTCTATCCACTATGCTATACATCTGAAACTAATATAATATTAAATGTCAACTGTAATTTAAAAAAATCTTAAAAAATAAGTAAATAGTAACTATGTGGTGATTAAAAACAACAATAACAACAACAACAACAACAACAACAACAACAACAACAACAAAAGAACTCCTCTCAGTGCACCTGGAGAAGATACAGAAAACTAAGCTATGAAGAAAGTTAATTGAGTGGTATGTGTGGGCAGTGCATATAACAAGTGTGAAAGGTTCAGAGGGGCTGCCTGGGATTCATTTGTACTGCTGGTGTGTTGTACAACCTGAGGGCATACCATTCACATTATATTTATGTGAATGGTGTCCCCTGGAGTTGTGTGACACAGTGGCCCAGCTACCAGTAAATTATTTCATTTAGGAAATTATTTCTTCCCCAGTGGATACTCTCTGACTCAAGCCAGGACAATGGGCAGAAGGAAAGAGACCCAGGACCAATCTATTCCAGCATAAGATGGTTTGCTTCATTTCAATTCATCAGCCTCTAGGACTGCCACTTTCTGCTTGGTATAGCAGGCTTCTCATTGATTTGTGACTCCTTCCAAGAAAATGCCTTTGCTCAGCTTCATCCCACAAAGTCACCATCTTCTGACTAAAATAGGTTTCTACCACCTGCAACTCAGGGGACTTTGACTGCTAGGGGCATGAACCAGTCAAAATCACTCATGCTGGCCATCAGCATATGGGACACAGTGTGATTTAGGAGCAGAGTCCAAGGATGGGGACTTAGTGTTCCCATCCATGTCTGGTCTGAGTGGATTCCTTTGGAAACTTTATACCCACTTTATGTTTTTACTTATAGTCTTAAGGTGGGGTAGTACAAACACCTTGACCTAGGAAGCAGACAGACTTGAGTTCAGGACCCAGCTCTTCTACTCACTAGCTAAGTGTTGATAGGCAATTTGCTTCACCATCCTGAGACTCAGCTTCCACACTTTGCAAAACAGAAATAGGAATGCCTCTCCTACAGGGCTCAAGAACTTGTATCCAATCTCACTGAGCTGATTGAGGTCCCCAGTAAGGGTAGAGAATGTGGTTGTTTGTTGTATTATTGTTCACTGGATGTGAAGAAGAGTAATGTGATGAAGGCTTACTTGGCGGATGATGAGGAACACACAGAGATTAGTGTGGGAACATTTTGACTGAGGCAAGGTGCACAACGTCTAAGATCTGTTGGTGCCTTTTTAAAAAAACTTATATTTTTAAGCAATGGATGAATATGGTTCTTTAAGAATCCCGTCGAAATAATATTAAACATTCTGTTATGCTCATTTAATGTTCCAAGATTTGCTAATTTGTGCTCTTCATTATTAGCAGGTTCTTTACTGGGGTGAGAGAAAGTGTCATTAAATAGGTCTCAATCATTTTACAGTTTCAACAAGAGCTTTTCTGGGGGCTCATGAAGTTCCTGAGAATCGCTACAAGTCATGGACGAAACGATCTTTTTTATTTTTGGAACCTGATGAAACAATACCTAAAATTAAATTCTTGTTCCTTCTTTTCTCAGATCCTCTCTGATTCTGAGATTCCTTTAATTAACATTCTCACACTCCATTACTATAAAAAGAGCCCTGGTATATCTCTACCCACTTCTTCCTTTCCTTCATTTGAAATCTTTATCAGTTTTTAATGTGCAGTGGATTAAAAAAATTCACCTCCCTAGTTCTGAACACATGAAGTCATTTCTGTGAATTGGCCTTTTTTTGGTTTTGACCCAAATCTTCATATGGTTGGCACATAGTGTCTTTTTAAAGAGGAAATTGATGAGAAAATTGTGGAAATAAAAGTTCCCAAAAGGTTTTGGATTAGACTGACATGAGACTCAGGCTGAGGCAATAGCCTTTTTTTTTTTTTTTTTTCCTCAGTAACCAGCAAGATGCTAGTCTGAAAGTGCTGGTCAAATGCCTGGGTTCTGCGAGGTGACCTCGTCATTTCCTAGGCCTTTGCTAGGGCCTCACTGGAATTCCCTCCAGTCTTCCAAATTCATGACAAAAATGGCATCAATATTTAAGCATCATTAGGGTGCTTGACAGTATAACATATATAGAGCTACAACTTGTCATAAATAAGCCATTTAGTATATTCAGAACAAAGACTTTTTAAAGTAAATGATCATTTACTATTCAGGATTTGAGCCCTTTTTGTACCTGCCAGGCCCAGTGGTGGGGGCGGGGCATAGAGGGGGTTAGGGGCCAGTGATGGACTAGAAGGACACAGCCCTCATTCTGCCTTCACTCTGCCTCCAGTGAGTGGGGGGACCTCAGGGTCTGGGAAGGTCCCATTACCTGTGGGCAGTGGTCCCACAGTGAGGAGCGAGGAGGGGAGAATGTCCTAGGCAGACCAAGAGCCTCATGTCCTGAGTGAGAGGGAGTGAGTGTATGACTTGATTTTGGTGAACTCTAAACATAGTCTTCCTTCCTCTCTCTGCCTTGAGTACTTCTTTAAAGAGACCCAAATCTAGTGGGTGGCAAGGCCCAGGTACCCTTCTCCTCATCTCCTGCTCTCTGACTTGAGCTCTGCTTTCTTCACTCTCTGAACCTAGAGGGTATGGTGTTTCCCATTCCACAGGACACTGAGCAAGTTCCTCGTTAGAGCATCATCTAAATTGATAATGAATCTGCCTAGGGCTATGACCTCAGAAGAATGTCCATTGCCTCTGGGGATAATGTGCTTATAGACAGAAGTCCTGTTGGATTCTGGGCAATATGGGTAGGTAGCTCCTGGCTAAGCCCAGGCTCATTTTTTACTTTTTATTATATTTTTTCAGTGTGTCCTAATTTGTCAGCTTCTTCATCTCCTGGGCCATTTTACTTCCTGCACCTCTACTGGTTTCTTTTTCTTTTCTTTTTTTCTTTTTTTGTCTCTCCTAAAGGGAGGTCACAGAGGACTTTTGTATCATAGGCATGCTTGTACCATCTCAGGAGTGATCCTGCAGCTATACCACATACAGTCACAAAGACTGGGCCCGCCCAAGAAGGTGAGCGGGAGCAGAAATCCTGCTCCTGCCCCACTGAGCTGGGCCACGCAACATTGGGCTGGGCTGGGTCCCACCTGCAGATACCTCTGGTGTCCTTTGCATACCTCCTTGCCCACTGTGACATGACAGCAGCCATGCGGGGCATCAGCTGCACCTCCAACATCATCCCAGGTCAAGTGCCTGCCCCTCTCCATACTTGACTACTGCACAGCAGCCCATGAAGGGCAAGTGGGAAGTACAGGGACATTATCCCTTGGGGAAGGCCTCAACAGTGGAGGACTGGAATCAGGGTTAATGCTACAGCCTCCTGAGCTTCAGAGGGACAATTCTAAGATACGAACTATAGTTCCCCAAGAATCTTAGGGGGGCTGAGCCCAAGTTCCCTACACTGGTATTCAGGTCCTCAACACATCAGGTCCAACACATCACTGTGTGCTTGTGATGGATCATTTATAAAACTATCAATGGTAATCCTTCCAGGGCTTGTTCACTCATGTCCTGCTACTTCTACCTCTTCTCTCCAGTGGTTCAGAGATGGGCTCATTATCCCTACTCTTCTTTCTTAACAACACACCGGGTTCCTCTCAGTGATAAACTATCGGGGACGCATTGCCATCTTATCCTCTTTCTCCGCCAGGGATCATTTACTTCTAGCCAAATACTTTCTCCTCTAGTCGGGGCCATGGCAGATAGGAGCTTTATGAGGTCTTAGAAAGGGTGATAGTAATGGCCAATAAGGTAACTTTTCTGAGCAATGCTAGGACCTCCTAGTAGAAAAATTCATATCTCATCTCAAGTAAATTAGTGACTGTCATTTGTGACATTATCAGAATTATTTGCCTTCTCTGAGAGAATTTTCATTAAAAACATGCAGTTTGAGTTTTCCTTGGGCTATGCACAATTATTTGGTCTCTTCACATGGTATGCAGGGGTCAGACAAGTTGTATTGGTTGTCTGTTTAGGGATTATTCAGGCTAGCATGGTCCAAAGATGTCTATGCTCTAATTCCCAGAACCTGTGAGTATGTACCTTATATGCCAAAAGGCACTTTGCAGATGGGATGAGGTTAAGGATTTTGAGACAAGATTATTCTGGATCATCTGAGTGAGTCCAATGTTTATGAGGGCAACAGGAGATCTGAAGGAAGAAAGAGCAATGTGAGGATAGAAACAGAGTGGAGTGATGTGGCTACAAGCCAAGGAATGCCAGCAGCTTCTAGAAACTGAAAAAGTCAAGGAAACAGAGATGGGTCAAGATGATAGACTAGGTAAAAGCGGGGTTCTCCTTCTCTCAGGCTCACATTAGAATTACAACCAAATTATAAAATAATCAATGTGGAGAATCATCTGAAGTCCAGCTGATCATAACAAGTACATCTGATAATATAAAGAAGGAGCCACATGGAAGCAGATAGGAGGAGCAAAGTCAGGAATGGGCTGGACCCGCACCCGCGGGTGGCAGTGGAGCACTGGGAGGGAGGATGAGGCTACAGAGGCCCCCCTTAAAGGAGAGAGAGGCCCTAACCCCATTCTGGGGCTCCTCAGCCCAGGGAAGAGACGTTCTCAAAAACTCTGACTGCAAAAATCAGAGGGGATTCTGGCCATCCTGGTGAGACAGAAGGAGACTGAAATCCCAGACACCCCTTTAAAGGGCCCACGCACAGGCTCTCCCCAGTGGACACTCACTTGGACCTGCGATGGGACGGAGCCTCTGGCAAGATTCACACAGGGACAGACTGCATTACCTGGCACTGGAATGAGGGTTGGACGTGCAGCCACCATTGTACCTTAGTTGCCACTACCCCCTCACCCCTTGGGGCAATCTACAGACAGGCGCCAGCTTGCCTGTGCAGACCCCACCCTAACGGCCTATTCTGAAGCTGCACTGGTGTGAGGATGTCAACTCACCCTACCCAATCCACAGATTGCCCAGGGTGGCTTGTCACTGGGTGGCTGCCCCCCTCCCCCCCCGCCCCATTTCCAGGGCCAAACATTCGGCACAGGCAACAAACACAGGCTGTATTGGCCTGACAACCATTGTCTCCCTAAGACCCCGCCCGATCTAACCCATAAACTGTCCATGCCAGCTTGTTGACAAGCAACCGCCCCACCTTACCCTTTTTCAGGGCCATGCATTCTGCTCAGGCAACAGACCTTGGCTAGTGCAATGAATGCGTTTTTGGGGGGAAATCAGTTGTGGGCAAACCACTGCTACCCACATGAGCTGCAATTTGCTTGGGGGGATCACAAGGGTCTGTGGGACTCCTCCAGATGACAGTTGGTCTCTCTGTGAGCTATGACTACAGCAGGAAACCACAGGCACCGAAGTTGGATAAAAACTAAGGCTGTATTCACCTGACAGCCCTTCACTCCCTGAGATCTCACTTTACCCAATCCACAAAGTGTCCACAGCCTGTTGACAGGCAGCCACCCCTGCCCTGCTCCTTTCCAAGGTTACGCATTCTGCGCAGGCAACAGACCTCAGCTACTGCAATGAGCAAATTTCAGGGAAAACAGTGACTGGCAGACAACTGCTGCCAGCATGATATACAACATCGTTTGGACAGATCACATGGGTTTGTGGGTCTATCCAGACAGCAGTAGGTCTCACAGTGATATGTGACTTTTGTGGGACCCCATGGTCCCAGAGCTGGCAGCAATCTGGTGCTGTATAGGCCTGATGGCTCTATGCCTCACTGAGATGCCACCCTACCTAATTCACACATTACCTGTGGCAAGCCTGCTCCCAGGCAACTAGTGCCATCCTGTGCTTTCCTTGAGACACAAATTCAACAGCAAACAACAACACTCAGTGTATGTGACTACACAAAGCCTGTCCATCCAGGAGAAGCTTTTGGTGATGGGCCATAAACCTATGCCCACGAGCTTCACTAATTCTTAAACAGAGCTCGGGTGTTTGCAGGCCCGAGTGGGCAGCAACTGGCCTTGCTGCAATCTGAGACTTGTGCAGGGAGCCACAGAGATAGCACTGACATGTAAAAT
Source organism: Eonycteris spelaea (assembly GCA_003508835.1). Classification (NCBI taxonomy): domain Eukaryota; kingdom Metazoa; phylum Chordata; class Mammalia; order Chiroptera; family Pteropodidae; genus Eonycteris; species Eonycteris spelaea. Next base: position 2,534,530 of record PUFA01000193.1, read on the forward strand.
GACACTGCAGCGGCAGGGGGGAAATCTGCTCAATATATCCAGGTGACTCCCTGGATCCCTGCACCACCCAATGCACATATCACCCAGAGGCGGAGTCTTACAGGCACCTGACGGGCAGCCTCAGGGCTTGAGGAGCACTGTTCCTTCTGCTAAATTGCCCCAGGCCTAGTATGGGGGAACCAGACCACGGCCTCAGTGTTGTCTCTTTCACTTACCTATAAATCCAGCATAGGCAGCAACTATCTGCAGATCATTTTATAGCTCTCACCAGGTAGCTCTGAGCAATCAAAAGCAGATGGTGACCTTGGCCTACTGTTGAGCCCCTCTCAAGGGGCCATGAAACCAATACATCCAGAGGCTGGCACCTCAACAGAGCAACTTCTGACTGTTGGTGAGATTGTAAATTGGTACAGCCACAAAGGAAAACAGTCTGGAGGAGCCTCAGAAAGTTAAAAATGGATTTACCTTTTGACCCAACAATTGCAATTCTGGGTATTTATCCAAAAGAAAACCAGAAAATAATTTGTAAAGATCTATTCATCCCTACATTCATGGCAACATTATTTACAATAGCCAAGATATAGGAGCAACCTAAATACCCATCAACAGATGATTAGATAGAGAAGTATGGTTTATATATGCAATGGAATATTACTCAGCCACAAAAAATGAAATCCTACCATTTGTAATGACATGGATGGACCTAGAGGTTATTGCGCTAGGTGAAATAAGTCAGACAGAGAAAGATAATACCATATGATTTCACTTATATGTGGAACTAAGGAACAAAAAGAACAAACTATTGAAAATAGACTCACAAATATAGAGGGGGAGAAACATGGCCTAGGGAATGCAGTCAGCAGTAAGGTAAGGGCTATGTGTAGAGCCAGAGGGAAGATAGAATAATTAGTGGGATCGTTTCATAAACTAGATAAATTTCTAACCAATGTACTATATACTTGATACTAATAATAAAATAAAAGAACGTGCTAAAAAAGAAAAAGTCAAGGAAACACATTCTTTCCTGAAGCTTCCAGAAAGAACGCAGGCCTACTCACACTTTGAGTTTAGACTTCTGACATCCAGAACTGGAAGAGAATAAATTTGTGTTGAAAGTTTCTAAGTTTGTGATAATTTGTTATAGCGGCAGTAGAAGCTAATACAATGGTCTTGGATGAAGAGAGGAGGCTCCAGGTGATTGACTTGAGAAGGTGCCAAGAGTGGTGGCTTGTTGAATTGGTATTCACAACAAAGGGTCCTTCATACTACAACATAGGCATGATCTAGGATTTGAGTGAAAGAGAAGGTACCTGGGCCTATGGCTGGGTTAGAAATTTCTAACATAAACTCATACAAACAAGTTCAGGACAAACTGGTAAAAAACATTTATAGCAATATAGAAACTACTGGGTCCGTGCTATGTAACAGAACATTCTGAAAAGATGGGGGTGTTCTGTACTTATATCATCAAATAAGGTGACTATCGGCCACATGAAACTATTAAGAACTTGAAATGTGGCTAGTGTGACTGATTCATTGAATTTTAAATTTAATTTAAATGTAAATTATTTAAATAGCCACATGTGACTGGTGGCTACAGTATTGGACACTGCAGTTATAAGTCAGCACTGACTAATATAAATATAAGGTGAGCTACTTATGTAATTAAAATTTGAAAAATAGAAAAATGAAACAAGCAAAATTATTTAATAACAGATGTATTTTAACCCAAATACTAAAATATTATAATTTCAATATGTAACCAGTATAAAAATTATCAATATTTTAAGTTCTTTTGTTACACTAGTGTTTGCTTGTGGTTTTTTTTTTTTCACAAAATCTTCAAAATCCAGAGTGTATTGTACACTTAGAATGTCTCACTTTGGACTGGCCACATTTCTACGCTCAACAGCCACATGTGACTAGTGGCTACTATACCGGACACCGCCAATTTTTAAGTCATTGATGAGGAATTGAGGTGAAATGATTTGTTTCCAACTTTATTCCTCCTTCAAGACCTTTTTGCCTTTACTGCCCAGGTTTCCTCCGAGAGATATATAACCCCTGACCATAAGAAGGAAAAGAGAATTTCAGTTTATTTCCCTCTACCAACCTATTCCTGGATTTGTGTGGATAAACACTTAATATAACTTTCAAAATATAACTTGTGAATTTGTGGGCTGATTGGATTCCCAGAAATGGAAATAAGGAAGATGGTGATGGGAGGAAAGAGAAGAAAAGAAATTGAATTGACCTCCAGAAACTCGGGGCAACCGCAGGAAACAGCAATGTGATGGGAAATAATAAAACAGACATTGCAGAGGGTGGCCTTTTTCAGATTGGGTGTCTCTGGGGTCCACACATATCAGAGCTCTCAGGACGTTTTTAAAATGCAAATGCCACTGATCCATGGGATCAGAGTTTTGGGGTGATATAGGGAGCTGGGAGTTGGCCTTCTTAATTAGGGTTTCTGAAATGATTATTACACGAAACGTGTGAGTCATTGAGCTGAATTTATGAAATTCCATAAAGGCCAAGAGTTTGTAAAGGAGCTTGTATTGTCTTAGAAAATTAAAAATGTTTCTGGTCCTGGGTCATCATTAGTCTCAAAATGCTGGCTCAAATAAAATAAAAAACTGACTGATGTCACAGGGCAGTTTCACATATTATTGGCTCTTACAAATGGGCTTGAATTTGAGGATGAGGGAGGGGGAAATCTCCTGGAGCTGTAGGATTCCTCAACAGGCAATATGTTTCCTTATTTATTATTAAGAAAGAAAAAGTCCTATTTGGCTTGGTCATTCCTGGTGCCCTCTCCAGAGTGACGATCGTTTCTAGTTCTATTTTTTGCAGTGCAAGAGTGGAGTTTTCTGCTAATGCAGTACTAAGCTACTGTTTTTGTTGATTTTTTATTAATATGTAGTAGCAGCAGCTGCCCAGTAATCACAAGCAGGAATCCACAGCTGCTTGAAATAGTTTTAAGTACGTGGACAAAGAATAAAACATGAAGGGAAGAAAGGCTGAAGGCTGAGGAGACTGTACTTCAAATTTCCAATTCCATGAGAAATGCAAATGGGGCTCTTTTCCCAGAGGTGCCAGCAGTCTGTGGAGACCCCAATTTGTCAGCACCAGAGAATAGGCAGTTTGGACCAAAGTCAAGATTCTGCTACTAGTGAGGAAAAAGGCCTTTAACTTCTAAGCATCAAAGGCTCTACTGCCTCTCAGGTCCTTGTTAAAATGCAGACTTCCACTCTGAGATTGATGACTTCAGGGGCTCAGCGCCCTTATTTAAGAAATCCCTAATCGGCTGCATGAAGTAGCGACCATTTATCACTTATTGAGTGCTTACTGTGTGCCGAACTTTGTTCTAAGGCCTTCACATACATTGTCCCATTTTATCCTTACAACAGTCTTGTGAGGTCACTCATATTTTCCTTATACAGATGAGGAAACTGAAGCTCAGAGAGATTGAGTGCTTGCCTGAAGTCACATAACAATAAGTGGCAGTAAATGTCCAGCTTTTTAGGTCTAGCTTCAAACCCTGTGCTTACTATCTGCTAGGATGGTGGTTCTCAGAGTATGATTTCTCGACCAGCATCATTAACCTTACCTGGAGACTTGTTAGAAATGCAAATAATCAGGCTCCTCTCCAGATCTACCAAATTGCAGACTGGGGATGCGTCTAATAGACTGTGACTGAACAAGTTCTCCAGGTGATTGTGAATGCATGTCGAGTTTGAAAACCACTGAGCTGGTCCAAGGCCCCTGCTTTCCAATGCAGCACTGCAGTGTGATGAGGCAGGCAATAGAATGTTCTTTAAGAATAATAATATTGATTTTAGTGGCATGCTGCCTGCAACTACAAAATGACAGCACAGATGATGATGGCAGGAGAAGCCGCAATTTCCCATGTGGCAGACAACCATCACTCCCCGCATCCCCCTCCCACCCTCCCCCAGGTCTATTGATTCATCCATGGGAAGTGAAACTAAGACACTTTGTCATCTGGGCTATTAGCAATGGTTGATGAAAGATAGGACCAGAAGCTGGGATTGGGAGAGACTGAGAAAAAAGTGCAGGGTCCAGCTAAGCAGAAAGTCTGAAGCAAAGGAGCCTGTAGAAGCAGGTGGCCTAAAATGGCACAGAAATCAAAGATGAGCAAACAGGTGAGACAGGGGTGATACCCTGGTAAAGATGTATTTTAAAATTGAATCCTCAGGTACAGCTACTTATTCCCCTTCTCTTATATCAGAAATCAATGACCATATTCCTAGGGCTAGCATCTGTTAACTTGTGTGCAGTGAATGTAAAACAGTTGAAAATCGAGGCCCACAGTAGGGGCGCATGGCTGTGGGTGTGTTTTATAGAGGTTGTCATGGCGCTGGCATAGATTAATGGTGGAGTTTCTTCAAGGAAGCGCTTGTCTGGAAGATGGCTTTTACCACCTTTTACTAGAGCAGTGCAAGTTATAAGGCATTTTGCAGAGAGCATTTATGGGAATTTTTCTAAATTTAGGCAGTTTCCAATTTTCCTTCATTTTATAGCCTTGTGCAAGAGAGGACATAGAAACAGAGTTAGCTAGGGCAATAGGAATCTAACTGATGAAATCTGAATTGCTGATGTAGATAGAACTGTTAAGACTGAATTTTGAATAGTTACAGACAGTGAGATTGAGAAAGCTCTACAATTAATGGTGCTTCCAGGATGGCCAGGCACATGTGTTTAGCATGAACCAGGACAGACAAAAACCACTTAATGAAAGGGAGGGAGGACAGGTAGCCAACAAGTGCACCCACAATGCTTTTACCTTTGTCTTATTTGTATATGTAAAATCAGTGAATATTAAAGCAGAGTCCCTTAGCTTCTGTCAGGGATAATATCTACCTTGTGGGCAGTGTTATGTCAGACTTTACAGTTCTTAGGGGATCTACTCAGTTGTATATTGAAACTTATCTAATTATGATATATTCTCCACTTTGGACAAACACAAAGTAGGAAAGTTTAGATTTATACAAAAGTAAATCAAGGAGCAATTCTTTTCTCAACTAAAAGATTCTTCAGCTTGCAAAAGGTGTCACTGTAATATTTATTTTAATTACAAGCTTTCCAGATGCTTTTAAATTTAAGTCCACAAGTAATTATTTTCTGTAGCTTACGCTTGTATGAAGCAAAGTATATCAATATCTGTTGTATGTATTTCATGATAGATTTTGCTCCTACTGGAGAGTGGTTAGTGTACATGTACAGGGACAAGAGCACCATGCATCGACAGTTCTTGTGGGGCCTGCTGTGGCCTGGACCTCTCTGGTGTTCTGACAATGGTATAATATCAAGTCCTTTCAGGTTTCATCATGTTTTATCTATGTCAATCACAGCTGTCAATGTCCCAAAGAAGAGCCCTTGACCTACAGGTATTCTAGTTTATGATCATACTATATAACCTGTGTACACATACATGCGCACACACACACACACACACACACACACACACACACACTTAACTTCCTCAAGCTTTTATTTTAATTTTGGTTGGTTTTGGAAAGAGGGTGGGTACAATTGAGTCAATCTATGAAATAATAAACAAGCCATTTTTGAAAGCCAATTATTACTTAGTGCTGCAAAACCAATATCTTTTGCCTAGGTTGACTTATACTAGCTAGAATTCATAGTGGCTTGGGCAGAACCAAGTTTAACAGTTGATGTGTCTTTTGCCATCAAGAATGAAAATCTTGTCTTTATTCTATTTACTTTATGGCCTTAATCTGGGTCTTTGCCCAGATCTCCGGCTGAGAATATCCGTTCTACGTAGTCCTACACAATATATTCTAGACAGCCAAAACATGGACCACCCTGCTTCTTTGAGTAATTCCTCCACTGTACATTTTTTTATGTGGGTGGAGTGCATTCTGGAGGGGCCTGTTCCTAATTCCCAGATTAACTTTCAAGTTTCCTCTTTAACAGGAAGTCCTACAATCATTTTTTTTTTTGCTCTATTTTATTTATTGTTTCATTTTCATCTTCCTGAGAAGGAATATTCTAGGAAACTTGTAGAACAAAACAAACCCCAGTTTTTGTTATTGTCGTCGTTGAGAATGGACATCAAGGTGTATTGAACTCTTGATAAGTCAGAAGAGAGTGAAAGGGACTAGGGTAAACTCAACTCATTTCCAAGCTAGACGAGGCTGTGGGTGTCTCATGTGAGGTGTTGTTTAGGCTGACAAACCCAAATTTGGGGAAAAGTCCTATGTCAGAGGATTATGGGATAACTTGGGGTTAGACCACACCTCCACGGATAGATGTCAAGATTCCCTGAAGGGGTGGACATTGCTACAGTCACTCATTCTGGAAATAAGTCAAACCATGGGCAGAAAATGAGAACTTTAAAGGCTAACCTTAGACCAAGGTGAGAAAACAAATCTGCACAGAAAGACACAAGAAGAAAAGATTTCTTTGGTCACTATTCAGGAAATTCTGGGATTCCGAGCAGATTGGAAGAGTGTTGGGCCAGCTGCCCCCTGGCTTTGGGTGAGTTGGTTTGAGTCAGAATCCTCACCGCTGGCCTGTTTCTATGGGGGACCCTAGCCTGAATTTATAAAGCAGCTGTTAAGTCACTCAACCTGCTCCACTACCTGCCTCAAGGTCTCTCAGATAGGGGAGGAAGCAGAGAGAGACATTTTTATGTTTATTACATGCTTTCTAACACACCAGGCATGTTACACCTCTTTTCTTTTTAGTTTTCCACTATTACCCAGTAAAGAATTATGGTTACTTTCATTTTATAGATGAAAGAACTGAGAACCAGAGATTACACGATCCTTTGGCCAGAAAGGCCTCTGTCGCCAGGCTGTAAACAGCAGCTGCAGGAAGGGGAGGAGACCGTGGATCCTGCTCTCTGGCTTTTTCATAAGGTGCTCGTTCTTCCCTGCACTTTGCCTCTCTTACCGGCCTTTGTGTCAAGTCCCTGTTCCTTGTCTCAAAGCTTATTCGTTGGCACTGGCAAAGCATAGTTAAAGTGGAGTTATTACATTTTCCTAAATAACCTGGATCTGAATTTTTTCTGAACTTCATGTCAGTATTCACCGTAGTGAAAGCCTGGAGGTATTTGTGCTCAATTATGCTGATCGAGAGCTCTGATTCTTACTTTGCAGCAGTCATTCTCAAATTTAAGCATGCCTGTTTTTGAGCAGTTGTGGGCTAAGAATGGTTTTTACATATTAAATGGTAGGGGAAAAGCTCAAAAGAAGAATAATATTTCAAGACATGAAAAATTATATGAAATTTAATTTCAGATAATAGTATTCATCGGTAAAGTTTTGTTCGCACACAGCTTTGCCCTCATTTCCATATTGTATACAGTCCTTTTACGCTGCAACAACAGGGCTGAGTAGTTGTGACAGAGACAATATGGTCTGCAAAGCTTAAAATATGTATTGTCTTGCCTCTCACAGGAAACGTTTGCTGACCAGTGACCTGGAGGGCTCGATAGAATACAGAGTGCTAATCCCCAACCCCAGAGTGTCTATTTATGAAGTCTGGGTAGAAATCAAAAATTTGTATCCTAATAAGTTCTTTGTTGATGCTGATGTTGCTGGTCTGGGGATCACACTTGGAGGAACACTGCCTTATATAATGGCTGGTTATACCCAAAGATGATCACTTGATTCCTATAATTTGCTCATGCCTTTTAAATCCTCTTTCTCAGCCCTCGTAGAGGGATAAAATGAGTTGTACGTCTCCAGCAGAGTTTTCTTCATGTTCAAAGAAGGTAATGTAGCAGATAGGTTAAGAGCAAGTCTCTGGAGCCTGACTTTTTGGAGAGAAACCTGGCTCCATTGACCACTGGCTTTGTGACTTTGGGTAAGTAACTTAACTTTTCTGGGCCTCAATTTCCTCATTTGTTAACATTAGATTAATAACAATAGTTTCTATATGTCGTAAGGTTGATGCAAAAGTAAATTAGTTATTACACATCATGTACCTGGAAAGGTCTCTGGCACATATTAAGTGATATGATAACATTGGTTCTCATCATGCAATGCCTGCCTGGGCTAAGGTACTAGTCCTCAACCTTGGCTGAATGTTTAAATCAGGTGGCTTTGGTCCTATCCCCAGAGATTCTGATTTAATCAGTTCGAAGTGGTCAGTGTTGGGATCTTAAAAAATTTATGGGTAACTATGGGAGGTGAGCACACAGCGTAAATATAATATGCCTTACTGTTAAAGTGTACAGCTGAAACTTATTGGATTTCATTAACCAATGTCACCATAAAACATTTTTTTTTAAGGAAGGTTATAATGCATCACTGCCTAAAAGAAACATGACAGTTGCATGTATAATTTTGCTTTTTAGTAGGCACATTTAAGAAATAAAAATTAATTTTAACAAAATGTTAATAACGTTTTATGGTTGATAAATAATTAATATGTATTGATGATATATTTTATTTAACTCACTATTCCCAAATATTATCATTTCAACATATAACCAATTTAACAATTTGAGATATTTTGGTTTTTCATATTAAGTCTTTCAAATTGAGTCTGTGTTTTACACTTACAGTACATCTTAATTTAGACCAACTGTGTTGCTGTGGCTGAGTAGCCACATGTGGCTAACTAATGTTTCACCGAGACCGAGATCCCCTGGTGAAAGGGCACAGTTGGTGATTATGGACCAGGCCAAAACTAACTAAACAGAGGTTCTACCAGCAATACTCTTCTTAACTTGAATATTAAGGAAGTTTACTGCAATTCCCTCCTGAGGCTTAATAATTAAGTGTGGTCACTAAGAACATTCAATTAATTCCAATGTAGTCTTAAAAATTGATGTTGAGCTGAGGAGCCAATTTGAAAGCATGACGATCAAGTAAAGCAAGTTAATCTGTATGACCGGTTTAGGAAAGACAGAAATTAGATGAGCATTAACGGAGTAGGAAGTAGAACAAAGGCCTGTTATGGGACCTTCTCAATGAACCAATGAGTACAGGGGCCGGGGATATCCCAGGGAGAAGATGTATAATGGATGGTAGATGGTCTATACAACTGTTTGATTCAGAATTTTCTGTTTAACTCCAAACATCATTAAATGTTAAGTAGGTTATGATTCTTTTTGAAAACTCTCATTTACTCTACAGAAAAAGAGAATTCATCTTCTCTAGTGTTTCCTACGATGATCAACAAATATTAAATTGTAACCATAGAAATTTACTGTAAAAGCAAAAAATAATTTCCAAAAAAGATGACAATAAAGATCTATTTTTCCATCATTTAGAGATAACCACTACTAAGTGCCTAAATGTATACTATTTCAGAGTTTGTTTGGTGTATATACTTAGACACATTTTAATAAGAATATAGTCAGTACTCCTTTATAATAAGCTTGTTTGTCACTTGACAATACTTTTATGAGTTTATTTCATGTAATTTAACAATCTCCTACAACATTGTTTAAGAGCCCAGCATATTGTACCTTTGTTTGGTAGAACAATGATCTACTTAGTCAATGCCCTACAACTGGACATATAAACTGTTTCCCCCAAATTATTAATCACACTGTAAATGATAATGCCCCCAAATCATCAATCACTTGGGCTTCAAATCCAGTGTACTCTTGCCTTAGAGATGAGAAAGATGCAGAAGAAAAGAGAACATTTTATTCATACAGTCTCACTAGGCCTAAGCTATTTTGTAATTTTATCTGGCTTGGAGAACAGCAAGTGGGATGCAGGTTGCAGAGGATATATCAAACAATTCACCTGCCACTGACACCATAATAGGCCACCCGCAGTGGAGACCAAGTTTTCTCACTGCTCTGCTTAGAAGAACCTGCAAACCCCAGAGGAACTTTGCTTCCTGCTCAATATGTCAGAAGCAGCTTGTGCTGGGTTTGGATTGACTTCAGTTCTCCTCAGGGTTGTGCTTTCCTGTTAATTCTGGTCTTCGAATTAATCACTTCTTTTCAATAAAATCTTTCCTGCAGTAGGTTGGCAGATGGGTTAAAAAATTTTAATAACCCAAGAAGCCCTGAATTTAAGGTTTAAGTTTTTTTGGCTTATTAGTTTATATGATTATTTGTTAATGCAGCATTTGTATATCACTTTTCTGATCACGTTATACTATGTGAGATTTCCTGACAATGTCCTGAGTTCTGGCTTCTTAGCCTGCCCAGGCAGCTACTAACCCCAGGGTGATAAGGCAAACAAATGGCTGAAGCACTACCTGGTATTTAGATAAGGTAAATACCAGCCTTCTGAGCTTCTAAACTGAATTGGACACCTTAGTTTGGGGAGAACAATATCTCTTCTATTTTATTAATTCTGTTAAAACCACTCATAGAGGAAAAAATAGGTTTTCTTAAATTTGGAGGACAAGATAACTTACTATTTGCTAGAATTTAATCTGTTTATGTCTTTGTGGCATGCATAAACATCATTAAATAGTCACTTTGGAGGTACTATACTTGCATTCAATCCATCACATGCACATTCAATAAAGCAAGTATTTATTATATCTTTACTCTGTGCCAGGCTCCCTTTGTCCGAAGAGTATATAGAAACAGAGGAACAAGAGATATTCCTGCTTTCGAAGAGTTCAAATTTCGAAGTGTCTGCCTTCAAGGAACGCGCGCGCACACACACACACACACACACACACACACACTAACTATAGAATACAAAACATAATTCTGCCTCTGATAAGTGAGAAGGTGCATCCAGAGGAAGTAATTCACGGGCTGGGAGTCAGAAGTTTTCTGAGAGGAAGTGATAATTGAGTGAGGTTTAGATGGAAGACAAATGGGAAACAAGCATTAGAGGTTAAGGGAACCATCAGCACAACATCATGTGTGTTAAAACACAGAACGTGGTTAGAAAGTGGCAAATAATTTGCTGTAGCTGTTGTAAAGGTGCATGTGGGCCAAGATGTGGCTGGAGAAATAGGTTAAAGTCAAATCTGGATAAACTTTGGTCACTAACGAACTTAGATTTTGTTCTGCAGAAATGGGATCCTTGAAGTCTTCTGGGCAGTGCAGTGACATCAGATCTGTTTTTGAGAAGACTACCCTGGCAGCAGTTGGGAGATAGGAAGACCAGTTAGGAAACCATTTCCATCATCCTGGAGGGAGACAGGGAAGCTTGATCTAGAGAAAAAGAAGGGCAGCCCAGTATTGTTTCTTTCTTGCTAAGTTGTTAGTACTTTCAAGTACCCTGTTTCCACATTTGCATTTAAAAATTTTTTTGGGGAAAACTTGGAAAGATAAGCAAACGACAGCAGATAGGACTATAGATGCCGGCTATAGGTGACAGCCTATGAAGTTGTCAGTCTTTCTCAGGAATTTATTGTTTAATTATCAGCTCAAGATGCTTTGAGTTTCTCTAAAACATTCTATAAAATCAAGAAAGCTTGCAGACCACCAGTGTTATTATGCTATGCACAAATACACATACCTATACAGATATGCTAAGAAGTCTATAACAGACTTTCAAATAACTTAAGGCAAACAGGAAACTAATTCTGTATTAAATTTCCCAGACTTTCTGTGTTCAAACATGTTGAACCTGTTGGGGATAAACTGCTTCTCAAGTTTCCTTGGTATTTTGTTTGTACCTCTTTAATGCACACACCACATACAGCAGCTTGGAAGGATTGTTTTATGGATCTCTAATCTCTTCTAGTCCATCTTAAATGTCCTTGAAGGCAGAAATCATAGTTGGTTCATCTTCAGGCTTCCCAAAGTGTTAGGCACAGAGTTGGGACTTAGTCAATGTTGAAGAAAGGAAGGAAGGAAGGAAGGACGGACAGACGGACGGACGGAAGGAAGGAAGGAAGGAAGGAAGGAAGGAAGGAAGGGAGGAAGGAAGGAAGGAAGGAAGGAAACAAAGAATGGCTGATTGTGGGTAAGGAGTTTGGGGCAAGAATGGCTGAGGGCAGGTAGGAAAGATTAAATAAGGACCAACTAATGAAGAGTTCACATGCTAAGGAAATACATGAATGCACCTGATTAATCAGAAATATTTTCAGTAAGTTCAGAGAGGAAAACTGACTAATCATGCTTTGCTAGATTAGCTAGGAAGAAAAAACTGTCCCAGACTAAAACAAAGTCAGATCACTGGCCAGAAAGAATTTTAAATGATTTTAAATAAACTCCGGGCCAAAAGGCACATTTATCCATTTTGTTGTTGATTCTTTCGTTTCTGCATTCTTTAGAAGTTTAGATTATGGGCCCGGGAGCGAGCCTTTGAACCATGGGTCTCCTACAAGCTCTGTGACTTGGTACAAGTTTCTAAAACTCTCTGTGCCTCAGTTTCTGCATCTATAAAGTTAGAGTATTAGTAATACTAACTCTTAAGCTTGGAGTAGTAAGTAAATGACTTACTGGATATAAAGCTTTTAGAACAGTGCCTAGTATAAATGTTTCAAAATGTTAGCCTTTTCACTGTGTATGATTGCTGAATTTAGCACTCCCTATGTATCAGGTACATTTAAAATCCTGGAATAAAAAGATGAAGATGATACTATTTATCCTCAAAAAGCTGATAGTCTATTGGGGAAGACAAGGGGAAATAAACAATTATAAGTCAACATGGCAAGTGCTATAATAAGTGTATGTATCACACTCTTCAGGGAGCAGAGAAGAGGGTGAGGAGGAAGGGCTGAGCTGAGGTTGGTAATCTGCACAATACAGCCAAGTCCACTGACTTCATCTGGTCTTTACTCCCTTAAATTCCCTATTTTCTTTTCTTGTACAGACAAACTTCCTTTGTCTGAATCCCTTACTATGGGAAGGGGATCCTAATTTCCTCTAGATCTTTTGTTTAGAAAGCATAATTGGGTGATTTCCTTCTGGCTTCTTTGAATGAGGAAATAGAGGAGTGGGTATTTCTAGGGTGTGGGGTTAGGGGTATGGCCAATGGGAATAGAAAGGAGGCCCTGGCAATGAGAAAGAGAACAACTTTTGGGGAGAGACTGTTACAGACCAGACCAAAGTTTTAGATAAATAAACAGAGGCATCTCAGGGCCTTGGTGAAGATGCTGGGTGAGGACCAGAGGAGAAGAGAGGTGGAGACAGGCGGGAGTGGGATTCCTGTGCTCTTTTCATGAATGCACAGGAGGAGGTGGGAGATTAGTGAATTGAAGAAAGAGAAGGTACAATACAATGGGTTTTAGCTTCTGTGCATTGAGTCTAGCCACCTAATGCCCCATCAGTCAATGACTCAAATGACTCAAATGGTAAAATGCTGACATTTAGAAAACTTTTTTTTTCTTTTTCAGATTCCATTGCTATAGTGAGGAGACCTTGCCAGTAAAAGATTGCTGAGGAGAAACCTGGAAATACTTTGAACCTCAATGGATCTGGGGAAACTACAGGTTCCTTCTGTTGCCAGCCTTTATTATAAGTTGCCACAACGAACACTAGCACCATTCTGTTTTTAAACTGCCTCATAGGCATATTTCATTTGATTTTCACACCCACCTTGTAAGGTGGGCCCTGTGGGTGGGCCTTATGGCTATTTTTAGATAACAGCATATGACACAGCACTTATAAGCTGACAAGTGAGGTTAAAGTTGTCTCCAGGTGAGGAGTAGAGCCCAGTGAGCAAGAGAGGCAGCTTACCCCCTTTCCTTCTTCCACAGAAAGAAAACTTGGGTAGATCTTCTTCACAGATCGGATAGGAGTAACTAAAAATGGATGCTTCTTTAGTGAAGAGAGTTATGTCAAGATACAACTGTTTGATGTCTTCTCCTAAAGGGAAAGAAAGGATCAGCTTTAGTATCTTTTGCTGTATGCCAAAGCATTCAAAATTTATAAAAGTATGAGCCCAAAGGCCTTTCACCTCTAAAAGTCTGTGCTATAGGAATAGTTTTCTTCTTTTCTTGGTAAAAGAACATTTAGATAGTGTTGCAGGATATGAGATGTGGCCCTTTCACACACTTTATCTACCTGGAGCAAGGTAGTTTATCTCTGTGCTCCCCTTCCCTGATGCCATGGCTGGTTAATGTGATTGCTGCAGGTCAGGCCTCTACAACTTCTCAGCTACATGGTATCACATACCTCCCCTGAGAGCCCTAGCGTGTGGTCAAGCTTGCATACTCCTCACTGTTGTTAGGCAGAAATTGTGGCATAGTTATACAGGAAGCTTCAGGGTGCTCTTCAGTGCTGGCTTCCAATTTGTTCTGGAACTTTTTTTCTATTCCTTCCTTTTATATTCTGCTTACTCTTCCATTTGGCTGGCTAGCTTGCTTGCCTGTCTTTCTTTCTTTCTTTCTTTTTTTTCTTTCTTCTTTCTTTCTTTCTTTCTTTCTTTCTTTTCTTTCTTTCTTTCTTTCTTTCTTCTTCAAATCATTTAATGTACTAAGCTGCTATAGAGTTCAGATATTGTGCAGGGTTTGAAAATATGAAGATGCATGAGAGTTCTTGGACTCTGAGAATGTTTCCTCCATTATTCTGGAATAAATCCAAATGCTAAGTTTATTAAATCCTTCTGCTCTGGTTTTGATAAAACTATTTTAGAAAGGAGATACTCTAGTAGCTATAGCAATATAATGACTAACTATAATGGCATGATCATATAAAAATAATCAGAAAGCATTCTTGCTCATTGATTGGGGTGGAGGGAGAAGATATTACATCTTTGCCTGTGTCAAGTTTTAAGAACTTACATTAGCTATTTGAGAAATAAAATAACACAAAGACAAGCCTGCTGCCAGTAGTAGACTTGTTCATTGCTGTGATAACTAGGCAGAAGCTCTCTTCTGAACAGAGGTCAATATTTAGGCTTAAAATATTTTTTTTTCCTTGCTGGACATGCTGATTCCAGGTGCTCATATCATTTAAACAAGCACCTAGAGTCTTTTCAGTGCAAAAGCACAGCATAAAATGAGAGTTCTACGCTATCTAGAGAGAACTGAAAATGAAGATGTAAATATAGTTAATTCCAGAGTGTGATGAGGAACAGTAGCTTAGCCAGCCAATATAGTCAGTACAAGTGGTTGCGTGTGTGAACCAGGAAGAGGCTATGCAATGTTTTATTTTATGTCAATAACTTTTACTTACTCAGAATGATTCCAAATCTAATGTTGAGATTTGATTTTAATTGTTTGGAACACTGTTCAACGGAAAAGCCAAAATCTTGTAATGGATCTGCCAAGGAGAAAACAAGAGATTAGGTGTGGGTACATTGTATATTCTGCAAACTCATATTCTAAATTCACACCAATTATATTACTTTTTCTATATGAATCACTAAAATTGACTCAAATACATATCTGCCAATACTCTTCTTGCATAGGTCCGTGATCTTTAAACAGCCCCTCCCAGTTTCTGCAAAGTCAACGTTAGTCAACATCATGTTCACTCTGAAGTTAAGGTCTCAGTCTGTGAAATGAACACAGTGTCTTGATGGGTGGGTTACCTCTTTATTTGTTAATTTTTTTCATCGTTCGAATATTTTTATTTCCTGAATTTAGACTAAAAATAGCTATTGATCACACAGAACATTTTACAAAGTATTTATTATTGTAATTAAAACAGAGGGAGGTGGGAAAAAATGACATAGATGTTAGAAGCTCTGTTCATCCCTCTGGTGACCAAATCAAAGTTGTGAAGGAAACAAGGAGCAGCAGCAAGGAAAAATCACCTGGGTACTAGAGGAATAAGCCGTACCACTAGAGGGGAATCTAAGAAATTGCCTTGCAACAGCAGAAGGTAGAACAGGGTGAGGATATGGAGCTATCGGGCATCTAACGGCTAAGTGAGATGGAGTCTGTGAGAGGAATTTCGCGGTGACGGACCTACTGTCATAAGTACCGGTGACGATTAGGCTGCTCACAGGAGGCACCAGGGATTTACAGGGAGACATTGTCTGGAGTGAGGGCCTAGGCAAGACTTGCTCTGTACAGAAGTGCTGGCGGTATCCATTGTTTCCTGTTGAGCCCTTTCCCTTCCCAGTGCGTGGACACACGCCGCCATAGCTGAGATGTCATTAAACTGGATAACAGAGGTCGTTCTGCCCAGAGGATTCTCTGAAACCCTGCCTCCTCCAACTTGCGGCCCTACCCAAGCCACCACCAGGTATATCCTCTGGGTCAGGTGCTTCTTGTTAAGACTCACACTGGAGGTAGCTGGCCTCAGTTTCTGGTGTGGTCTTTTGAGGCAACTATCAGCACAGCATCTGTGGATTGCTTGCTGAATCTTAAGAGGCAGCCCCAGAGAGGCACAGACTTGGGCTAAATTTGGCCTGCAGCTGAACCCCTCTCAGGACTTGTAGACTTAGGAACTTTGCTTAGTACATAGAAACATACATGGAAAGGCAGCTGAATGGGAAGACAAAGAAGCATAAACCGTGTGAGAGAACAGAATAGAGATCCAATATAATGGAATCAAGTAATCTAACAGATGCAGAGTTCAAAACACTGGATATAAAGAAGCTCTATGAACTTTTGGGAAGTGTAGATGAATTCAGTGAGAACTTCAACAAAGATAAAAAACATAAAAATGGAAATGGAAGTTATAAAAGGGAACTAGTCTGAAGTGAAGAACACATTATTCAAGATGAGAAGTATATTATTAAGTGGGGATAAAAAGGAATAGACAATGTGAATAAAGAAGAGGATCAAATGACCTATCTAGAGAATGGGAAAGCCAAGGACACTCAATCAGAATGGCAAGAAAAAAGATGCCAAGACTATAAAAATAATTTAAGGAGCATATGGGACACTATTAATGGTCCAAATCTCTGTCTGATTGGCATACCTGAAGAAAAACCAAGATGAACAGCTGTTTGAAGAATAATGATAGAAAACTTCCCTAACCTGGTAAAGGAAATGGACATAAAACCCAGGAAGCTCAGAGAATCACAAAAACCAGGGATCCAAAGAGGCCCACACCAAGACACATCATAATTAAAATGCCAAAGTTTAAATACAAAGAAAGAATATTAAAAGCAGCAGGAGAAACACAGATAGTTACCTATAAGGAAACACATATGACTGGCAGCTGATTTCTCAAAAAGAAACTATGCAGGACCGAAGGACTTGGCACAAAATATTTGACAGGTGAAGACCCAGGATCTACAACCAAGAATACTTTATCCAGCAAAGCTGTCATTTGAAGTCGAAGGACATATAAAGAGCTTCCCAGACACAAATAAACTAAAGGAATTATCACCACCAAGCCAGTATTACAGGAAATGTTGGAGGACTTCTTTAAGAAGAAAAAACATGTATCAAAAACAGGAATAAAGAATGGTAACAACTACATTCCTATAATAAGTACCTTAATGGAAAAGAATTAAGTGCTCCAACAAAAGATAGAGAGTGGCTGAAAGGATAAGAAAACAAGACCCTACATATGCTGCCTACAAGAACTCACCTCAGATTAAAAGACACACGCATACTAAGGAAGGGATGGAAGAAGATATTGCTTTGATGGACCTAGAAGGTATTTAAGTCAGACAGAGAAAGATAAACACTATATGATTTCACTTATATGTGGAATCGAAGGAATAAAAAGAACGAACTAATCAAAAACAGACTCATAAATGTTGCGGACAATTTGGTGATGGACAGAGGCATAGGGGGATTGGGAGGCTGGGAGGAAGGGTGAAGGGTTAAAGAAGTACAAATTAGGAGCTGATGAATGGTCACAAGGATGGGGAGCACAGCACAGGGAATGCAGTTCATTAATACGTTGGCTAGGTGAAGGGCCAGGGGAGGGAGGGAGCAATTGGGGGATCATTTTATGAATTATATAGTGTCTAACCAATGTACTGTATACTTGAAACTAATTAAGATAAATAAATTAAAATAAAATAAGATAAAATGGAGGGAAATAAATGCATATTTTTTCAAAGTTAAGACCTGCTTTCAAAATTCCATCCCATCCCATCTCATCCTATTCAATGTAATACTTTTTCCCCCAAATTTTCCACGATATGTGAAATATTGTGTTAGTTATGATAAAGACTACAAAGCTAATATTTTTTTACACATAATTTCTACTCATTTAAAAAGCTCTAAGGGCTCTTCTACACCTTGAAATAGAGTCAAGAAATGTTTGGCTGGCCCCATCTTCCATCCTCCGTGTTACCAACTATTCTCCCATTTCTTCAGATGAGGCTGCAACAGAACCATGTGGCAAGTTCCCGCCATGTTTGATTTGCTCACGCGCCTCCTCCCATTTCTAGTCTCACCCCTCTGGGCCGTTGCCTTGTCTTTGTTGTGAAGGCTTCTCTGATAGTCTCCAAAATATTCATTTGCTTCTCTGAATTCTTAAAACGGTCATGTCTGAAACACTTTTTAAAGTGTACAAACATGTATAACTTTGTACTTTGTGCTTTGACTTATCCTGCAACATTTAATCCAAATACAGAACTCCTGACAAGCAGGAGTTGGTGTTTTGTTTTGTTTTGTTCCCTTTTCTTTTATGTTTCCCACTGGCCCTGAGGGAGTAGAGCTGGGTCTTTGTTGCACTAGTCACTGAGCTGTGCACTTTATAAGAGCTCTATTTAATTTTTCAGACTCCCCAGTGTCTAGCAGAGAGACTGATTGTTGGACACACAGTAAACACTCCATAAATGTATATAATGAATGGATGCATGGGCCATGTATTAAGCACTCATCTCTCAGCTTCAAATCCAGCCTTTTGAACTTTATAAATCTGGGGCTCTGCAATCACGTTTCCCTTTGCCATCTGCCAGAGGGTGCCAGAGGGAGACTGAGGCTGAGTGGGATAGGAACCTGCTCCTTCTTGCATACTCACTGATCCTTGAAAGTGTTACCTGGTGATAGCTTATCACCCTGGCAGTGGCGACTGGTTCCAGTGTTCAGCTCTCTGTTGCCCCTTCCCCATATTAGCTGAGGCTCAGCTCTGTGGGTCTCTAAGCTCCTGTGGTGACAGTAGTACTCAGAAGCTGTCACCCCTTCCCCACAGGGATCTTTTTTCACGGTTGTAGGTTCTAATAGCTCCAATCTCTGCCCTCTGCTCTCTCAACCCTTGGGGTGGTAGCTGCTTCCTCACTGTCTCTTTTTTGCTTTTTCATTTCTCTAGCAACTGCTTAACTAATTCCCTATACTAAATTCTCTCTGTTAAAATAATTGATATGGGCCTGTTTTCATGACCAGACCCAGACTGCTATAACAAATAATGATCTTGAGAGATAGGTATGGTTTTCTTCATTTCATAGATGGGAAAATCTAGACTCAGAGAGGTTGTATTAACTTTCAGACTCAAGATTCAAACACACTTACAAACAAACAAACAAACAAACAAAAGCCAAAGAAATAAAGAAAGAAATAAAAAATTGACCTCACCCCCACCATTGTGCAGAGGCATTCATGAAGTAGAGCCTCAAAGATGTATGGTAACTATTTGATTTGTAAGACTGTCTAGAATACTTTGTGTGCAGGTCTAGGGCATCTGGTAGTTCTCTCTCATAACTGGTTTCAGTTTCAGCGGAGTTATGAGCTCACATTTGTCAATGATAGTGTTTTAGACAGTTTTATCTCCCACGTTACTGACCTGGAAGGTACATAATTGTCTGTGGTTTCTGCCATGGAAATGATCAGTAGGCAATTTCAGCCTTGCAAATCTAATCTAGTGCATTTGTGCTGATAAACCCCCTTTGATCTGGTCACTAACTTTTCTGGGGTGGGGGGAAGCCATTTTCTCTTATTCTCATTTTACTTCTTCATAAGCATCTTTATGCTGTCCTAGGGTTTTCTTCAGCTTAGAAAATAGGAGTGGGGGGGGTATGGAGCAATTGTTTCTGTTGCATATTTGGCACTCAGTATTAAAAAGAGTGCCCAACTAACAGACATTTAGGAAAGTGCAGCCTCAAAATTGAAAATAAATTTAAGTTGCTATCTGAGAAAAGATAGAGACTAAATATGTATTGCTTAACCAGCTAGCAGTTACAGAATTATATATAAGTTTATCAATATTTTAAAAATAGAGATACAGAGAATAAACTAAAGGCAGAAGAAGAAAATAAAACATCTCTGAAAAAATATTGTTAGGAAAATAATCTTAATAAGGAACAAAGTCACAAAGAAAGTAGTAGGTTGCTTTTTTTCTGAGAATGTGTATATAAAAACAGAAAGATTGCTTAAAAAGTGCTTAGGGCTTTGGTGACCTTTCCTAGAAGTTATTTCAATTTTATATTTGAGAGCAAATTTTATATCTGGGAATGAAAATGCAGTTTGCTGTTGTCTTGGAGAAAGTGATATCAGTTTCTCTTGTCTCCCAATTCCACCCTCACAAACTCATATTCTTCCCTCTACTGATTTGTGTTTTTACTCAGGCACTTAGCATGCCTATATTACATTATATTTTCTTGTACACCTCTGTCATTCCTCTACTAGATACTGCAAGCTGGACTCTCCAGCCTCAGGGCCTAGCATAATATCTTAAGATTATATTAGGTTCCAAGTAATTGTTTGCTGAATAAATAATAAGGGTTATATGTACATTGGGGGGGGGGTTTTGCCATCCTGTGCATTGTAAGAGGCATCTTTGGCTTCTACCCACTACATACAATAGCATTCCTACCCCCACCTCCGAATGTAACAATCAAAAATGTCTCCAGACATTGCCAAATATCCCCTGGGGGACAAACTCACCCTGGCAGAGAACCACTGCTTTAAAAAATTGCTTTCTCAATTACCATATTACCTCAGAATCACCTGCCAAAATAAAAAACAGTGGATTGCATTTTTAAAGTAGCTCTCCTTATATAATATCAGAACTGATCAGAGCAAGGGGAGATTGTCCTCTGGACACTTGCTTCTGATAATTTTTAATACATATAAATTAGATTATTTAAATTTGGATCTTCTGAATTAATATGATTAGAAGGTTAATGAGAGTTGGTGTTCTCAGGCTTCGAGGACAGAGAGAAACATTTCCTCCAAACCCTTCATTGTATAGCAGCAAAGGAAGCTGAGGAAAGAAGCAGGGCTTTATAGTAAAGTTGCGATCTTTTCATTTAGAATATTTTTTCCTTAGCTTCTAAGTTACACGCATTTCTGTGTGTTCTGTCAATATGTACGGCTTCCACCCAAGGAAAGACGGTAGTTACTGTGTGCGAACCCCGTATGTCCTCATATTGCCGTGCCCAGGCCCAGGGACACATGTGGGTGGAAGGCTGAGAGCTGGTCCTGCTGGGACTGAAGAAGAGCCTCCAGGATGCTTGGAGCATCTGCTTTGTATGTTAAGGGCAGTGACAGTCGGATGTGTCCTGGAACTGTTTTGGGCTTATTCATGGCTAGAAAAGACTTAGATAAACAGGTGGCTTAGCATGTACAAGGTCTTAACAAATTTCAGATCCAGAAACATTCTTGTGCCTTAAGGAATGATGATATCCTGGCTGGGCTGGGCTGGGCTGGAAATGGGTGGGTGTCCAGGAGAGGACAAGCTTGCCTTGGTATTTTCTAGCCAGTGTTGGGATCTCAAATGAAATCATGGGGAAGAAAACAAAACCCAAGGGCTCAGCTTATGGAAGTGCAGTTCCCCACCAAGGACAGAGCTGCCACCAGCCTGATGGGTCCCTGACTGTACACTTGGCTGGGCCTTCTCTGAGTGTGGTCTCAGGTGAGCTTTCTGTCATTAAGTCCTGGAGTCCACTGGCATCGCTGGGTGCCCTGAAGCCTATGTTGCTGGTTGGGTGGTTTAAGGGATAGAGTAGGGGTCAACTCTTATGCTGCTTGGCCACATCACATTTCATAACTCTGCTTAAGGTTTTTTTTTTTTTAACTTTATGTCTTGAAATAATTATATTCTCATAAGAAGTTGCAAAAAAAAAAAATAAGAGGTTTCAGGCATATTTTACCCAACTTTCCCTCTGTGGTAACATCTTACATGTAGCATAATATCAAAACTAAGAAATTGACAGTAGTATATTCTACATTGCTAATTCAGTTTTACATGCACTTGTGTGTTCATGCGTGCATGTGTGCATGTACTCATGCATGCATGTGCATGTACTTATGGTTATATTGCTTAGGTTTCAAAAAACTGTGGCTTTCCTGCTCCCATGGGAAGGTGGAATCCTTACAGCAATGCCATCCTTAAAAAGAGCTGACAGACTTCCAGCCTCACTTCCACTATCCTTCCCCATGTTCTTATCCAGCTCCAACCCCAAGCTTGTCCAAGTCCTTCCTGCTGCATAGAGTTTGTCTCCCTCTCTCTTCTTTTTCTCTCTCCTTCTTCCTGCCTCCTTCCTTTCTCCTCCTCCCTCTCTCCTTTCTCTCTCTCCCTCTCCCTCCTTCCTCTTCTTTTTTTGCTTCTTTCTTCCCTCCCTCACTCTCCCTCCCGCTCTCTTGCTACCATCTCCTCTCTTTCTTTCTCCCTCCTTTTCTTTTTTCTTTCCCGCTTTCCCTCTCTCTTTTTCTGCTTGCACCCCTCCAGTACTTAGATGGACATCACCCTGAGACCCAAAACACTGACTTTTCTTCTAACATATCTTAACCTCCATGGTCCATTCCCTGTAGCCCACATTACTCTTGGAGCTGATGTTGCTTCCTGCATGTTCTGTTATCAGAAAACAGGCTGACTCCAGGAGTGCTAGATATCAGCGAGCATGTTTCACAGCATGCTTCCAATAGAGGCACAGCTTGGGGAGGGTAGAGAAGGATGATAGAGAACATGCGAGGCCTTACCGTCAGCGTGTAGCTTAGATGCACTAGTGAGAGCAACTCTAACGGTATGTGGAGAAAAGAAAAACTTAGGCGAACAGAATGTGAGCAAAGCTGTTCGCTTCCAGTTGCTTAATAAAATAGCACTGAATAATTTCTTATTATTTAATAAAAGGGTATATGAGGATTCTTCAGGGAAACAGAAGCAATAAAATATATATTATATATATTCTAGTATATATGTATAATATATATTACATAAAGAATATATACTGAATACATTTAACATATCTAATATGTCTATCTATCTATCTATCTATCCATTCATCTATCTATCATCCATCTATCTACCTACCTACCTAACTACCTACCTACTTTCCTATCTGAGAGATTTTTTTGTAAGTAATTGGCTCACATAATTGGGGTTGGGGGCACAGTCGACAAGCCTGAAATCTATAGGACAGGCCAGCAGGTTGGAAATTCAGTTACGAGTTGATATCCGAAGGCCAGCAGGCCAAAAACTCAGGCTGAATTTCTATGCTGTAGTTTTCAGACCGAATTGCTTCTTCAGGAAACCTGGTCTTTTCTCTTAAGTCCTTCAACTGATTGGATGAGGCTCGCCCATGGTATGGAGGATAATCTTCTTTCCTCAAGGTTCACTGATTATAAATGTTAATCACATCCACGAATGCCATCACAGCAACCTCATGACCAAAGAGCTGGGCATTAGAGCCTAGCCAAGTTGACACATAAAGTTCACTATCATATGGGGGCCTTTGTGTCGTATTGCCTGAATCCTCAGCAGCAATTCCAACTGTGCATTCACAATCCTTCTTGTTCTTATATGGTCAGTAGTTACCTTGAGATTCAAATGCCTCTAAATAGTTCCATATGTTTGTGAGATGATTTTTTGAGCCCCTACCAGTGGCAGAAACTATGCCGAGTACTTGGTATATAGAGATTAGAAAAAGCCATCTTAGTTGTCAGAGTAGAACGAATAAGGATGTCCTGGTCCCATGGAAGCACAAAGAATGAGCCAGTAACCTCCTGGGGAGCCATTGGTGACTTTGGAGGAAGAGGGAGACATCACCTGATCTATGCTTTCATTGCATGCCATGATTTCTTTCTTTTCTATCTAAATCCTGACCTCTGTTGAAAATGTTAACCTTATCCAACCAGCTTCTTTCTCTCTATGCCTATGAACTTATGATCTATGCTAGTTATTTAGCATATAATATAGACAATATTATGTAGTTATTCAATATTTTATATGATAATGCCTTGCCTCTTCAACCAATGTGAGATCCCCAAGGGCAGGACTTTTTTAATTATATATTATTATATTACATATTTTTGATTACCCTTCCTCTTCTCATTGTGTCTGACATGCACCTGCAAAGACAAGTACAATTCAGTGTTTGCTGGATAAACGACTCTTGCTTTTTGTCCTCTACTTTCAGAAAACATGTTTACCTCTATCTGCAGTGTAAAAATCTATTTGAGCAATTTCCAATAAATGTCTTGTGAAAGTTTAGATCTCATTATAAGAAAACTTTGATTGCTTCTCTCAGCCTTTCATACCTTTATAATACAGCTCAGCCACACCTCTCTCCAGAATATCACCTGTGCTTTCCTTGTCTGTCTTTTCTCTGGTCTCTAACGGCATGCAGTGTACACTTTTTAAAGAAATTTTATTTAAGTTTTTTAAAATTATTATTATTATGGTGACATTGGTTAATAAAATCCAGTAAGTTTCAGGCATACAATTCAAAAATAAGACATATATATATATATATATATATATATATATATATATATATCACATTGTGTGTTCACCACCCATAGTTCGATTTCTTTTTGACCCCTTTTTGCCCCATCTACCTCTCCTCTCCCTTCTCCCCACTTCCAACTCTCTGGTAACCACTAGTCTATTGTTTATGTCCATAAGTCTCTGTTTTTCCTGTTTGTTTGTTGCTTTTAGGGTTATATCCCACATATAAGTGTATATCTCCTATCCTTATCATCACAAATCTGGTAAGTATTTCTAGTTTGCAACTCTTGTAGATTATACTAGGGTATAAGCTGTGAGAGGTTAAGAATGGTTTTATTCATCTTCAGATAACCAGAGTTTACTCTAGTGGACGTGCCGAAGAATGTTAGTAGGTTGGGTAAATAGATGAAAAGATCAGATACTTTGATGATAGCAGAAGGGAAGCAGAGCTTTCACTTCTAGTTTGCTGGGGGCCAGAGATTACTTGGGAAGCCTAAGTTGGGAGGCCTCTGATACAGATATCTCCTCATACCTGGAAGACTCTCTGAGAAAACGCTAGTGTATTACCTTTGTCATTATAATAATGGAAAGTTGCTTTAGTGCTTGGGATGGAGTTTCTGAGTGTGGTTGAAAACCTAGTCCCAGGCCAAATAGTTGCAGATATTCCTCTGTCATCTTTCACAATTCTTTTCCAAATAAAAAAGATAACAAACAAATTGCTTTTGACTCCTTCCTTTAAGTTGGATGATTACTAGTTCTGCAAGCTTGTACTCTCTTTACGATATTAAGGTCTAATTGTATATGGGTCAGAACATTTGCCTACTTGACTGGCTATATTTTGATTGGGGTGTTTTAATTTTCTTGTGTGATTCATAGGATAACATTCAATGGTTGTTGTGGATCCTTAAAAGGAGGATGATGAATAAGGCTTCAGTGAGATGTTGTTGCTGGGAACTCATTACCATAAAAACACAAATTAACTTTCCTCTTTTCTGTCCTTGATGCCACTGTGGTGGGTTCCTCCATCCCCTTCCCTTATACTCCTTCCCCGCCTTTGAAGAGAAAGAATTGTTGTTCTTGATCTCTTTTTTCCACCTGTCAAATTTTATCACTATATAATCACACAGCAAGGCTCCCTAATGGGCCACTATTTCAAATAAGAGTAGTTTCATACTCATTAAAGTCTCTTTGGTTGGCATTTCACTGGGAATACACTCACATATTTAAAGTCAAATATGTCATCTGGCTTCTTGTGTATTCAATATTTAAATATGTTTTTGATATCAATCACAACAAAAATGGAATGAACATCATCACAGTGGAATATCTATTATTTTTAATATGTGAGGCCAAGAACTCAAACACCTTGCAGGCTGCCTGGTAAGCTTGGTGAATTAATGAATTTTTGAGTGTGAAGTTATGTTTGAGATGCCAAATTCAAAATTCTGGATCCCTCACTTGTCTGCTTCTTACTGCAAAAGGAATGGAATTCATTGGAATTTATTGCCTAAGAAAAAGTGGTATGAACCTGCAAGACCTTGGCCTCTGAATTCCAGTCCCCCAGAATAACCTGAGCTTGCCTTCCACCAGCATAGGAGGAGATTTAAAAAAAAAAAATCGTACCATAAATGTTAGAGACCATAAAGAGATAAATGGCAGTCAAAATGAGCTTTCATTCAAAATACCTCACCAAATGTCTCAAGGAAAATAAGGACCCATTAGAGGCTTAATCTTTTACATCTTAGGAGTAGACCAACAATGAACACTGCATGTGCAGTTGTTTGTGTGCTACCAAAGAGGGTGCCATGGTGACACATAGCACAGAATCTTAACATGGGAATGAAAGAAAACTCGAACCTCTTTAATAGGTGACAGACAGAACATCTTTGTGGCTGGAGAATGGGAATTCCAATTTAGCTTCTCATTCATTTTCCTGAGTATCTAACAAAAAGAGCACTAGTCCTAAGTGGTATAAAGACAAATCAGAAAATATTTCTGCTCTCATCTGGATTATAACATTGTTATTATCTAATTATAATACTATACAGCTGAACAATAGACTCGTTCAAAGACACATGTATACTTCAATCTCTCATTTTGTAGCCAACATGTAGTCAACCGTTTTATGGTCTCTGTTCAAGGTATGTCTTTCATGGACTCATTTCACACCACCTAGCTTGGCTCCTTTTCCTTTTAAACTCAGTCTTAGTGATAGTATTGCTATTCATTCTTTCAACAGTATTTATTAACTGCGTAATATGGGCCGGACACTGCTAGCTGCTGCAGGATCAAGTAGGGCAGGAAGCCCTTGACTGGGCCAGTTTACCCAGAACCCTATTATTGATTAGGTAGAGACCAAATTACCAGAGCTCCCTCAAGTCTAGAAGCATCTGAGAACTTGTTTATTCTGTTTGGTATTGATAATTGTTTAATTTTCTGTTAGTACTCTGAAGTCAATTTGTGTGGGATAGAAAAAAACTGAGAAAAAGCTAGCCTATTCTATCTTTTTAGTCAAACAGAATTCAGAGCATACCTCTCCATTGCATTTCAAAGGTGAGGATTCAGATTTCACTAGTAGGCAGACCCCTTTCCCAGGGAGGGTGTCCTTGGGGGCTCCATGACTCCTGGGCTTAGAAACAGTGGGACCATGGCAGTTTGGTGACACTGAGACACCACAAGATAAAAACTGTCATATTTCATTTTCTGCAAATCTGTTCATTTTCTAACAGGGAATAAGAGCCACCATGATGTACAGGGTGATTTACTGGATGGAATGTGTGATTATGAAGATGAGCTCTGAGACTTTTCTTATAATGTTGGAAATGATGAAAAGAAATCTCCTTTCTGCTTCTGGAAGTCATGAACTGGGTATGGTTTTTTAAAAAGGGAAGCTAAGGTGTTTGTCCTTGGACATCTGGTGTTGTAGAATATGATGCATGAGTGACAGGGACAATAAACTGGCTGAAAGGTAGCACCTGACAGCAACCCTGGCTTTGCTTTAGGGAACTGGATTTGAACACAAAGTATTAGGATGTTCTAATAAGTATTTGATCACTGATCCTCTCCCAAGTCTTGTGAGTGGCCTAGGACAATGGGTATTAATATCTGTGTTTTGTGATGACAAGGCTGAGATCTAGGGCAGTGACTGCCACTCAGTCTCCATTGCTCTTTTAGTGCTACTCTGTGCTTCTCCCATTGCTCTGCCCTCACACTGCTGTATGGGAGAGACAAGAGGCAAGTGAGGACACTAAAAGAAAGAAGCAAGCTGTGGACAGAGGCAAAATGAGTCCAAATGCATGCACCAAGACCCTGCTCCTCTCATGCTGCAGGTTGATCGTAGGAAAGGACAAGACAGTTTTGATGGGCTCGCTGGCTAGGACTGCATAGGTCGTTCTTACTCTGCAAAAGGACAGCCATCTCTCAGTTCCAAAGACACTGGCATAGTGCAGACTGAAAACAAGAGGCATTAGAAGTTTTTTTTTAGGAATATGAAAAGTAAAGTACATAAGGCGTCTAGGTCAGTGCTAGGAAATTAGAAGACACTCAACAGTCTGGAAAAAAAAAAACGATGAATTTTGGTAGAAAGGTGGTATTGACTACTCTCATTACAGCTGTCAAAAATTAAATTTTCCTTTTGAAATTTCCTTAACATCAGAGCACTCTAGGTTTAAAATAATTTAGCCAAGTTCAACAGATATTTTCTAAAAAAACCAAAAAACAAAAAAAACAAAAACAACTAGACGTCAGTGAGGGCATTTCAGCCCTTGAAATATAAATAAGATTGCACTGAACACAATTTGACGTTGGGATGTTTGTTACCACCAGTTCTCAAACTTGGCTATAGATTGGAATCACCTGGGTGGCTCTAATAAAAATACCAATGCCTGGGGTCTCACTCCAGAAATCCTAGTGCTGTCTAGGCATTGAGATTTCTAAATGCTCCCCAAGTGACTCTATTGCCCAGCCTCACTGGAAAACCACTGTTAACGAGCCACGCTAAATTCTGTGTTCATTCTCTCATATATGAGTTTATGTGTGTCTCCTAGCTCTGCGATACATCACTACAGGCTAAAAGTTTCACCCCTTCATAGATTTTCTCAGAAATCTTGTTTATGAGTTTTATAGAATTTATGAAGATTAGGGGATTTCAGAGAGGCATCCCTCTCCCTCCAAGCTACGTATCACTGTATTCGGGCTTCCTCCCTTCTGCTCTCCCTCCCTCTCTTTTCATCATCTCTCTAGAGAAACAAAATATTTCCCTTGTCTCAGCGCTGAGAAGAGAACCACACCAGGTCCCCTGGGGCCTCAACAGCTCCCCCAATGATTGTTAGGGAATTCTTTCAAGAAAGGCAGAACTCTAGTTAAGAATTCTTGTGACATCCTCTAAGAGACTCTTTTTCTATTTCATCTCAGTATCAATGGACTCTATGCTAAACACTAACCTAGGAATGGAAACATTGGAGATGGGGTGCAGGCATGAAGAGGGTAGAGTTAGAAACTATGGACTATTTGGGGGCTTTTGGGGGGATTGGATGCATAAAACATG
Source organism: Eonycteris spelaea (assembly GCA_003508835.1). Taxonomy (NCBI): domain Eukaryota; kingdom Metazoa; phylum Chordata; class Mammalia; order Chiroptera; family Pteropodidae; genus Eonycteris; species Eonycteris spelaea. The sequence continues at coordinate 2,563,476 of PUFA01000193.1, forward strand.
ACACGTCCATGACAAATTCCAAATGGGAAGAAGGATGTGGAAGTAAAGCAGGTTCTTGGCAAATGTGAGAGGAAGGTGTGCGATGGGAGAGCTGGGCCTGGAGGAACCCGAGGAGGCCTGTGCAGGGGTGGTGGCTGCATGCAGGGGTTCACTGAGACCTCTGTGCCGAAGTGCAGAGCAATCATTTGTGGATGAGAGTAAAGCAATCTCTGAAAATAAACTGAAACAAAACAACTCGGGATTGTAAATAAAAGACATTCCACCTTAATTAAGGAAATTAGGAGAGCAGCAGCATCTTTTGTGCCCTCATTAGTTTTGTCTTCCTCTGCCCTCTGTGTTCATGGAGGAGGCCAAGGTCCACAGTCTGGGGAATTTGGGTCCCATTCTTCCCATGGTAGTGACTTGAGTGAGTGTGTTATGTTGTGTTGCATGTCCAGTGCCTCTCTGCAAACCTCCATGACCTTTGGAAAAGGAATATCAACTCACCCATCTACTTCTTTCCTGAGCACTATTTCACTTGAAAGGCTCCTTCTGGTCCTGAACATAGACACAAATACAGGCTATACAGAAAGAACAACTTGTTTCATTTCAAGAGAGAGGTAGAGGGTTTAAGCGATAAACTCTCTGATCAACAACTCAAGAATTTGAGAATGAAAAAAAAAAAAACAATGTATAATCCCTTTACTATTTCTGAGTTCCCTGCTCCAACAACACCTTGTCTGGCTCGTTGCACTGTATAATGGGTGCTGCATAAATATGTGTTGAATGAATGAAGGAACGTTGATCAACAATCAGACAAGGGGAAAGTAAGGGACTATATCCTACTTTGCAGTAATTGAACTGATTTTGGAAATGACCTGCCAGTTCCTTTATCTCTTCAAATGTTTTGCTAACACATTTCCTTTTTAATAAGTCAATTAACCTTCGAATACCTTCGCTTTGCCTTCTCCCTAGTATGAGGGGATATAAAAATTACTTTTCTCCTCATAGTTATCAGTATTCAGATTTGGGGGGGGGTGTTCCTCCAATTAGATTTGCATTTGGAACACATTTGAAGTCAGAGCAGCTATCCAAATATGACAGCAATTTTGATTTTTCCTATTTTTGGTAAATCTGAGAAAATAAAGTGAGAGATGCTGCATCTACAGGACAGACAAGAAACATGATACTTGTTTTTATTGATCCAATCAACAACATGTATTGAGCCTGTACTATGTGCTGAGCACTGAGCTATACATGGGGATACAAAGGTGACTTAGTTTTGGGCGTAGCCCATGACTTTTTGGAACATAGATTGTAGAGGAGAAAGAGAAGGTAAACATGAACACAGTGTAGTCACAAGATGCTACAGAGCACAAAGGAGGTGCACATAACCCAGTTTGGGTGATCAGAGGCAGCCAGGAGGTGGAAGTGACACCAGAGGTCAAATTTGAAAGCTATAGAGGACCCAGGAGAATGTAATGGCAATGGTCATTTTTATAGTTCTGACCATGGCAGGTGGTGCTGTTCTAAGCACTGTACATGTATTAACTTGGATTTGCACAAAAGCCTTAAGAGAGAGATATTATTATTCTCTTCATTTTGAGAATCAAGGCAACCATGGAAAGAGTTTAAGGAAATTGTCCAGGTTCACACATCTGGGAGGGCTGGAGCATGAACCCAGACAGACCGTCTGTCTCCAGAGTCTACGTGAACTCTTTTCTACGAATCCTGAGGCAGAGAGAGCAACACACACAAAGACCCTGAAGTTCTGAAGAGCGTGTAATTCCTGGAAATTTCATGTTTCAGAACAAAGCCCTTGGTAAAATCAAACCAGTCCTACATTTCTGGTGTTCTCCTTAAATATTATAAATGCAGCCAGTTCAGGTTCTTTTTTGGAGACTTAAGGTCAGAGGTGGGTGATGTTTGCAAAGACATACACAGAACTTAAAGACCCTACAGAACTTAAAGACCCTACAGTCACCTCTGGAAGGATCCTAGAAAATCCAGAGACTTAATTTTCTTTCTTCTACAGCTTGAAATAGTACCAAAAGATAGATTTCTGCTTTATCCCTACATTTCCAAGAAAAAGAAGACAACATTGTGGTAAAACAGTTTCTGGGCTTTTTGGAATTAGGTAAGTTTCCAACTGTCATCACCTGACCTGCATCTTGTAAAGTAAGCTCTGGCCTTCTCATCATTTTTTGGACCTTGCTGATCATCTGCCCATTACAGGGAATTGAATTACTGTCCCATTGATGCCCAGTTTGACATCAAAACCATTTTATCCTCTGCAGCCTTTAAATACACACAACACACACACACACACACACACACACACACACACACTTCAGAAACACTAACATCCAGCCCTGTCTCACCTTTGGTAGGCCTCTGGGCTAATCATTCTAGGGCAGTTTTGGGTGGAGTGGTTCTAGGAAGAGCTGCTTTCACTTAACTCGGAATTTAAATTAGGGTGGCAGCAATCACCTGGCCTCACTGAGCTTCCATTTTCTCACCTGTAAAAGGAAGAACCTGCATTCTTTTAAGCTTCACACTTCCTTTTGGTGCCACCTTCAGATGCTCTAGGGGCCAGGGCCATGGAGCCTGCACGTGGGGCCTCACTGTGGACAGTTCTCCTGCACGCGAAATGCAGGGCCTTGGGCTCAGAGCTGGAGGCCAGGCCTCGTTCATTTATTTTTTAATTAACTTTTTATTTTGAAATGATGATAGACTTACAGGTAGTTGCAAAAAGTGCAGAGAAGTCCTACGTGTCCTTTACGCCCCTTCCCTCATGGAACATCTTATACAACTGGATGTTAAAGCCAAGACCCTGACACTGCTACAATCTACAGGGCACCTGCCGTTTTCACTGTTTTTTTTTTCTTTTTTTGTGCACTCATGTGTGTGTGCACGCACACATACACACACATTCTAGTTCTATGCAATTTTTTACATGTAATCGCCACCACAATCAAGGTACAAAGGCTCTTTCTCATGCCTCCCTTTGATAATCACTTTCTACCCCGTCCCCTCACCCCTTGCCATCTGGAGAATGTTACATCAGTAGAACCATATAGCATGCAACCTTTTGAGACTGGCCTTCCAGGTTGTGCATATCAACGTTCACATCATTTTTATTGTTGAATAGTGATCACAATGTGAATGTATCACAGCTTATTGAACGAGTCACGCTTTGAAGGACATCTGGGCAGTTTGGGGCAATTACAAATAAAGCTGTTCTGATTTTTTACTTACAGCTTTTTATATGAACAGAGTTTTCATTTCTCTGGATAATTACCCAGAACTGGGATTGCTGGGTTATAAGGTAAGTATATGTTAATTTTATAAGAAACAGTGCCACTGTTTTCCCAAGTAGCTGTACATTTTACATTGCCCCCAGAAGTGTAGATGGGTCTTCTGAAAAAAACTCTTGCTCGAGAAGCTTGTTCCTTGGGGAGAAAACAGGGGAGAGGCTTGTACAGGAGAGGGGGCAACTTGGATAACTGTGACAGGCGGTTTCCTTACTTAGCCACCACCCTTCCTTCCCAGTGCTGCATTCAGGGCCCCCGAGGCAACGCTGGCCACACTTCGTCATACCTCAGAGTCCTGTAGAACAAGTGTTAATTCTTGAGATTTGTTTCCCCAGTGGTTTCTGGTATGAGATCAATTTAATTTTTTTTTCTTCCCCCTGGAGTACTGCTCTCTTTACACATAGTAATGAATTGTCCACTGCTGCTTCCAATGCCCCATCAGACTCACAAGAGTAAATAAATCAATTTACACTTTTCCTAGGAGCAAGCCTTTTGACAGAGCTGACGTGTTGTCTATGAGCCTGCCATAACAATTGCCTCAGATGAGGTGGCTTGAACAACAGATATTTATTTCTTACAGTCTGGAGACTGAGGAGTCCAAAATCAACATGCTGGCTGATTCAGTTCCTGGTGAGAGCTCTCTACCTGGTTTGCAAATGGTTCAACTTCTGGGTGTGTGCTCATGACAGAGATGAGCTCTGATCTCTTCCTTTTATAAAGGACATCAGTCCTATCATGGGGCTCCACCCTCATGACCTCATCTAACCCCAAATACCTCCCAAAAGCCCCACCTCCAGATACCATCACATTGTGTTTTAGGGCTTCAACCTATGACTTTTGGGGAGACACAAACATTCAATTCACAAGACGTATAAAGATCTTCTCCCTTACTGTTAGTAGGTCAGCGAAGGGGCCATTGAGTTGAGTGACACTGTGTCTGAATGCAATCACTTTGATTTAGAATGAGCAAAAGAGTGCCTCCATAGAGAGGTGTTGAAGGGAAGAGACAGTGTTCAAGGAGGGTCACAGACTCATTTTCCACCAGAGAAGAAGAGGCATAGTAACTCCAGGGCATGGGATTAACTCTTCCTAAAGATACTATGGAGAGTTTCCAAAAAGCAAACTGGAGTTACTACCAGGATGTCTTTTACTAAATTCAGGGAAATAGAATTCCTCATTCCTAAAACCAGTTCACCATTTTTTCTTGCATTTCTTACATCGCAAAATGGAGCCAGAATTGGTTGAGTCTGCTGGATGTCCCAACTCTGCAGTAGAACATTCCTTGACAGAAAGGAGAGAGATGTTTATGTGGGAAACTCCACTTGTCCTTTGCACTTTGTCATTTGTGTAACAGATCACCTAGGAATAGGATCCCATGGCTCGAATGACACAGGACTATGAGCACTTACAGGTTGATGCTGGAGGAGACAAGAACCAGCTTCCTTTGGCTTCTGCTGGCAAAATTCCTCTCTTCCAGAAAAAAAAATTCCTAGCCAAATAAAGGGCTCATTTCTCTTTTCCAAATTGACATAATCCTAGTGTTTCTTTTATGATTAGAGGATTAAAAAGAATATGAAAAGAATTATACTGGAAGATAGCAAACTGACATAAAAAATAAGATATGAAAACTGACTTCAGGTTAATAAATAACCGCAACCTTCCTGGTCCCATCCATAAGTTAAATGGAACATATGAGTTGATGAGAACAAACTTCAAGTAGACCCCTGACTCAACCCTTCATCCTTCTATTTCACACCATTGCTGTCACCATTTGGATATTGTTCAGTCTTTCCTTGCCATCTGTTTATGTGTTTTTAGACATAACATTTAAAAACTGTTACTGTATAGAAATCTCTAGACAAACTGGCAAACTAAGAGCACTTCTCTGAACATACTTGTCTGGGCTTGAGCTTCAGAGAAGTGCAAAGAAATGTTCTGAACTGGGACATTTTTTTCTGACAGAAGAAGGCATAAATGATAGATGCTCACAACAGTTTGTAATTACAAAAAATTGGAAGCAACCTAAATATCCATCAAAAGAAGAATGGATACAATTTAGTCTATACACAAAATTACATATGCTACAGCCATGAAAACAAATTAACCAAAGTTACGTGTGCTAGTTATCTTCTGGAATAATATCATAGATTGGTTTCAAAATGAATTGATAATGCAAATCTCTTATTAATTTCAAGGATTTTTATAATAGGTTTTCTATGTGGACAGTCATATTATTTGCATATAGTAATGTTTTTGTCTCCTCCTTTCAAATCCTTAAAAATTTTATTTTTCTTGTCTTATTGTGCTGGCTAGGGCCTTCAGTGCAATGTTGAATTGAAGGGGGGATGGTAGGCATTCTTGTCTCATTCTTTGTTTTTAAAGGGATTGCTTTCAAAGTTTTACCATTCAATATGATGTTCACTATAGATCTATATTTTAGGTGTTATTTCTGTAAAGAGCTGAGAGAGCTGATTTTTAAAATTTAATCTTGCAATCTATCTTTTTTTTTAAAATTAGTTTACTTTAGTCAATTTATATTTATTGGGACTTCTAATATATTTGTAATTATTTCTCATTTATATTTGGGTTTTCTTTCTTTTATGCCTGAATCTTTTATGTTCCTTTCTCCCCTTCTTTCCAACATCCTTGGGATTGATAGAAGTGTTTAAAAATTTTTTTTCTTTTATTAGTTTGAAAGTTATATACTATATTTCTAGGTTTTTAATAGCTACTTTTGAATTTCTAACATGAGTATTTTACTTAATAAAGCTTAAAGTTAAACATTATCTTTTTTTTTTTTTTTACTTTTTTCCCTTGGCATTTATTTCTTTATTTTTAATTAATAATTTTTTTTTCAATTACAGTTGACATATGATAATATCATATTAGTTTCAGGTGTACAACATAGTGATTAGACATTAATATACTTACAAAGTGACACTGCAATGTCTAGTACTCATCAGACACTATACATAGTTATTAAAATGTTGTTAACTATATTCCCTCTGCTGTACTTTATATCCTTGTGACTATTTTTATATATTTTTAATTGTCATAAAAAACATGACATTAAATTTATCATCTTAACCAGTAGTGTTAAATATATTCACATTGCTGTGCAACAGATCTCTGGAACTTCTCTATCTTGCAAAATTAAACATTATTTTTACCCTCTCCCTGAATGATAAAGGACAAGGATGTCAGAATGCTTTATGTTCCATCACCAGCCCCCTCCTCCATGTGCTATTATTATCCTGTTGTTTTGTGCTGTATTGTTCCTTGTGGTGAACAGCACCTAGCAAGGCCCCCAATGATCCCTCTTCTTAATTCATGCCCTATGTACACCTCTCTCCGAGGTGCCCCAGTGACTTGCTCCTAAGCAGTTGAAAAATGTGTTGGGATGTTGCTTCTGAAATTAGGCTACAAAAATTTGTTACCTCTGTCTCTTCTCTCTCTCTCTCTCTCTCTCTCTCTCTCTCTCTCTCAGAGCTCTCACTCTGAAGAAACAGGACGCCATGTTGTAAGTAAATCTGTTGAGAGGCTAACATAGCAAAAAAAAAAAAAAATGATATCTCTGACCAATAGCCATTGAGGACCTGAATCCTGCTAACAGCCATGTGAGCAATCTTGGAAAAGATCTTCTAGGGCCTACCCATAACCACATACTCACATGAGTTTGGAAGCAGATCTCCCAGTCAGGTCTTGAGATGGCATCAGGTGCCCAGGTCAACACAGTGATGGGCCTGGGAGAGACCCTGTATCAAATGTACCCAAGTAAGCCACTCCAAAATTCCTACCCAGATAAAAACTGTGAGATAATAATGTTTGTTGTTTTAAGCTGCTAAGTTTTAGGGTAATTTGTTACAATAGAAGATGAAAATATTCCTGGTTTAAATTAGACATCATTATTATCCTTACATTCATTGCTTATTTAAATTTACCAATTCTTTGCTTACCATTCTATCTTGCATCTCAGAACTTACTTCTGGGATCATTTTCTTTCTTTCTGAGGTATCCCTTAGAAATTTCTTTTTCTAAGAGTCTTTTGGTGGCAAACTCTAGATTTTATTCATTTAAAAAAAGTCTTTAACTTACTCTTATTATTGAATGACAATTAATTCTATATCGAATTCTAGGGTAATTGTTATTTTCTCTTTTATATATTGCTGTTGCTATTTAGAAATCTATTAGTCTAAATGTAATTTCTTGTTAGATAATTTCTCTTGCTACTTATAAGTTTTTTTTCAGCTTTTGTTAATTTGTGGTTTTCTGCTGATTACTCTAGTTGTGGAATTCTTTTTATGAATACTACATGGAAATTACTGTGTTCACTAAATTTAAAAATTCATGTCTTTCCTTAATTTTAGAAAATTTTGACATTTTTCTTCAGAAATTGCTTTACCCCCATTTTATCTATTTTGTTCTGAAGCCATAGCTTGTATTTTTCATCTCTCTATTTCTCTGTGATACATTTTGAGTAATATCTCCAGACGTTTCATCCTATTCATTAGCTCTCTCTTTTGCTGCTTTTAAATTTGTGTTTCAACCTAACAATTTTTTATTTCAACATTTAAATAATTTATTTTAAGGGATTCTATTTGATTCCTTCTTTCTAATCTTTTCAAATCTTTCTAATCTTTTCTTGATATATTTTTCCTTGCTCATGTTTTAGATTCCCTCTTTATTTCTTTAAACAAATGACACCTTCTTATTTTACATCCTGAACCTTATATTTTCTAAATTTAATATATTTAGGTATATAATTCTTTTCTTTACTTTTTATTTCTGATGACTCTCCCTTCTGGTGGTTTATTTCCTTGTGTTTTAAAATTATAGAGTATGAGCTCAATCTTCAGAAATACTATAAATTGAGGGTTTGTGTCTCTGTAGAGATAATTTGCATTTCCTTCTGCCATATTCCCCAGGTGTTCGCAATTGTGACTCACTTTAACTTTTGGGGGATTTTCTGCACCATGAAGGTAATATACTTTTGGGCTTTAAACTATGTGATATTAGGTCTAGAGTTACTAATTCTCGGGGAAGTCTTATTTTCTCTTGAGGCCAGGTAGAGTTAGGTAAGTATCCTTGTCTTTCATTCCTGCTGAATAGTGTTTTATTTTTCTTATCCACTTTTTTTTGTGTGTGACAATATTGTCTCCAGATTTATTGAAGTATAATAGACAATTAGTTGCTCATATTTACATTGTACAATTCAATTAGTTTTTTTTTTTCATTTATAGTTGGCATACAATAATATATCACTTTCAGTTATACAGCATAGAGATTAGAGATCTATATAACTCACAAAGTAGTCATCCCACTAAATCAGATACCCCTCATCCCCTTTACATATTTTTCAACATTGTTGACCATTTTCCTCATGTTATACTTTATATCGCCAATACTTTTTGTGTCTATCCATTTGTACTTCTTAATCTCTTTGCCCTTTTTCACCATCCCCCCAACCTTCCCCCTATCAAGTCGCCCTCAAAATATTCTCTGTATATATGTTTGTTTCCATTTTTATTGTTCTTGTTGTCTATTTTGTTCTTTAGATTCCACATGTATGTGAAATAATGTGTTATTTGTCTTTCTCTATCTGACTTAGTTCATTGAGAACAATACCCTCTAGGTCCATCAAGGCAATATCTTTTTCCAACCCTTTCCTTTAGTCTGTGTGTGTCTTTTAATCTGAAGTGAGTCTCTCATAGGCAGAACATGTAAGGGTCTTGTTTTCTTATCCATGCAGCCACCCTGTCTTTTGATTGGAGCACTTAATTCTTTTTCATTTGAGGTACTTATCAATAAATATGTAGTTATTACAACTCTTTATTCATGTTTTTGATACATGTTTTTTGACTTAAAGAAGTCCCTCCAACAATTTCTGTAATACTACTTTGGTGCTGATAAATTCCTTTAGCTTATTTTTGTTTGGAAAAATCTTTATCTGTCCTTCAACTCTAAATGATAACTTTGTTGGATAAAGTATTCTTGGTTATAGATCCTGGTTTTCAGCACTGAATATTTGTGCCAAGCCCTTCTATCTTGCAAAGCTTCTTTTGAGAAATTTGCTGCCAGTCTTATGGGAGTTCCCTTGTAGTAACTAATTGCTTTTCTCTTGCTGCTTTTAAGATTTTTCTCTTTGTACTTAATCTTTGGCATTTTAATTATGATGTATATTGATGTGAGCCTCTTTGGGTTCATATTTTGGGAGACTCTCTGAGCTTCCTGGGGTTGTATGTCTATTTCCTTCACCAGGTTAGGGAAGTTTCCCATCATTATTTCTTCAAATATATATTCAACTTCTTGTTCTCCCTCTTAGGTACTCCTATGGCACAGATTTTGTTACCCTTAATTTTGTCCCATAGGGTCCTTAAATTATATTATGTTCTTGGTTACTTTTTTCTTACCATTCTGATTGAGTGTCCTTGGCTTCCCCCTTCTCTATATTGGTGTTTCAATTCTCTTCTTCTTCCACTCTGTTGATTCCCTCTAACATATTCTTCATCTTGGATAAAGTATTCTTCATTTCTGACTGGTTCCCTTTTATAATTTCCTTTTCCACTTTTATGTTTTTTTATCTATTTCCTAAAATTCTCACTGAGTTCATCTGTACTTCTCCTGAGTTCGGTAACCAGTTTTTGAACTCTGCACCTATTAGATTGCTTGACTCCATTATTTCTGGATCTCTGTTCTGTTCTCTTATCTGGTTTCTACTTCTTTGTCTTCCCATTTTAGCCACTTTTCTGTGTCTGTTTCTATCTACTAAGCAAAGCTCCTAAGTCTCCCAGTCTTATTAGTGTGGCTTTGTGTAGTAGATGTCCAGTGGCACAGTCCCGAGATGGGTTCAACTACAGGCCAAGTTTAGCTTCAGCTTGTGCCCCTATGGAGCCACCTGTTAAGTTTCAGGAGGCAATCTAATAATGCTGCATTTATAGTTGTCTCAAGAGGTCATGCCAGAAACTGAGGTCAGCTCTCAACAGTGTGAGTCTTGGTGCTGCTCAGCAAGTGGCACAGGACTCACCAAGGACACAACTGGATGTGGCTTATACACAGCCATTGAAGCCCATGTTCTGGTTCATAGAGAGACATATTTACTAAGGGCAGGCAAAGCTTCAGTGTTGGCTTTCTTCTGTTTTGGGGCTTTATCTTTGTTCTGGCTACTGGAGACCTCCCATCCTTTCTTGAAAGCTCAGCTATGCATTTAAAAAGATCTGTATCACATTTTATCCATTATTTTCAGATATTTATAGTAAGACAGTCTTCCATGATATATAGACCAGAAGATTTCACACTTCATACACTTTTCCTAGATGCTTAGGTCATTTTCGGTGGGCTATCTTGGTCTTTCTTTTGCCAGTGTCCTGTTCATAGATGTTTTAGTGTGTATTAGAGATTCAAATGCACAGGGACACTGCAGCAGGACATTTATTCTCTACAAAGACTTCTTGCATATACCTATGATACTGCCTGAGGGCTTTCTCTGGATGTGGGAGAGAGCTTGTCCCACCACAGTCAAGTAAGGAGTGCTAGAGAGTTAATGTTCCTAGGAACAACTACAACAGATGAGAGTTGATAGATCAATTCCCCAGTTTCCTCTCCCTTCAGATATGACCACTCTTAATTCATGTTCCACAGGGTCTCCCAGAGGTTCCCAGAAGGACCAAGGCCCAGTTGCCCACAGTAGTTACTTAGATTGACTTTCTTTACTTCCTCGTCTCACTTCTTCATTCTCTTGGTGCTTCATAGGATCTTTTCTCAAATACATTTGCATTCAATTCCTACATCTGGGATCATTTTTGAGCAAACATTAAACTTAATATTTACACAACTTCTTCTAATTTATGGTATTGACTGTGTATTGTGATTACTAAATGTTGTACATTCAAAGATAAATTCTAAGAATTAGTTTCATTTGTAGAGTAGTTTTTTGCTTTTTTGACATATTTTAGAAACACACACAGCAGTGATGCTTGTAGGTAGCAAGAAACATTTCAACAGATTTGAGTCAAAATTGGCACAAAATCTAATTAGCATTTCCAGGTGTTTAGATGATAATAAAAATACATGAACTGGACATACTTGAGTACTAGACTGTCAGGCCAGTAAGAATATTCCACATTGAGTAAGTGGATACCTAACTATATATTTGGCATTCTTGAGGATTCATATAGTGACATCACTTTGATACAGAGGGTAGTTATAGTAAAACTGAACTGTAAGATAGTTTCTTAGGGATGCTTTGAGATAAGGAACAGAAAGTCTTTGAGTGCTGATAAAAGGCTAACATCTATCCTTTTTCCAGCAGAGGCTGCAAACTGCTAGCCCATAGGTTGCATCTAGCTTTCAGATATATTTTGTCGGCCTGCAAAATGTTGGAAAACACTTAGACTAGTTGCCATGTTTATAAATTAGGAAGTTGTGTCTCTAGATTAGAAAACTCTAGTTTCCTTTGAAAATTTTTTCAGAAGATTGGACATCAAAGATCCCACAAGCCCACATGATGATCAGATGGAGATGAATAGTAGTTTCTTCCTTGAGGTGAGGCAAGTGCCATAGTCCCTGTCACTTCTATTATATATTACAACAGATTCACTTCATTCGTAATTTGCCTTTTGCATGAGCTTATTTGAGTTTTCAACCCCTGCTCACATCTTCTGGAATGGGCAAGATGCAGGGAAAGGACTGGTTTTCCAGGAAGGTGACTGTGACCCTCTCTCTCTTGCTTGTTCTCATGCCACTGCTTTCCAGAATTCTGAAGGTTCGCTCCCTAAGTAAGGCAGCACTGCTGAGTCCCTGAGAGCAGGCAATGTTTGCAGAGGAGTGTCTTGTTCATTACTTTGGTTATTGGCTCTAAACCTCAGGCACATTTTGTTAGCGCACTTGATGCTTGCTAGCAAGCCTGCACTCAGTTCAACTACTGGCTCAAATAAACCAAGAGCCACTGGCAATTTTTCTTCTCAGGTATTCTTTTTCTTTTTTTTTTTTTTGAAATGTACATACTAATTTACATAAGAATTGCTCTTTAACTTAGTTAAAACCAAATCCAAGTGTGAGGCAAAAAAGCTATTGTTCACCTGGGAAAAAAATCTTACAGCCAACTTTCCACTCCACTTGGATTCTGAAGAGCTCAGTGTAGGTCAGGCTGAAATTTAGGGTCTCTGGAGAACTGGGGCTTACTAGTATTTTTCTTCTGGAATAGCCTCCATTCACAATCCAGACAGAGCCAGAGGACCACAGTGGATGGGGGTGAAAGGATTTGGCCGTTTGCCCGACGGCTGAAGTCAGTTGTCCTTAGCAAGCTTTTCTACATATGGAGAAAAGACCAGAAGAAGCAGACTGCTGGCATCAAGTTTAGGGCTCAGGGGCCCAAGTCACCTGTCATATTTTCGCCAGGTGTCCTCTGTCATGGTTAGTTCTTATCTAAATGTTAAAGATACCACAGAAGAAGGCAGCTCTTATTCTAGACAAGCTCTAGCTTTCACTGCTCTGCAAAACTATGTCATTTTTAAGTAAAGTCTGCAATGATAGCGCATTTATGGAACTGTTGGTCCTCTCAAAATATATAAGGGAAGACCCCATAGATATTTTGTGTATACAAAGGACTTGTTTTTTTAGGGGCCTGGGCAAAGAAGGGATGTGGGCAGATCACCTAAAGAGAAGGTCATAGAAAGATCCTTTATACTTTGGGGTTGTGGATAGGAGGGAGGGAATCTAGTCTTGGCATATGGGGTATCTTTGACCTGAAATTGGGTGATCTCACTCAATTTATAAGATCTGGGAGGGTCTTATCAGGTTCTGCTGCCATCTAGCTTCGTGGCTGTGGTTAGGACACATTGCCTCTCTGGCTCAGAGTTTCCTCTGAATGAGGAGATGCTTTGACTGCAGCCCTGTCTGGCCATAACATTTCCCAGTTCTGTAAGAGGTCTTCAGTCTATCCTAAGTCTGTGGGCAGGAACTGGCAGAATACTGACTCTGCCTACATGCCAGCGAATGCTTGGATTGTAGAGAAATAGATGGTCATGTAACAGCTCCCACCCCAGGACCAATTAACATCTATTACCACAATAGATGATTATAAGGCTGACTGTCGGAAACTGATCTTTTGGCCTCACAAAGCATAAGGATGTTCTCAAGAGCTGCTCCAGCAACCTGACCCTGTGCCGGAGCATTTCTCCGTCTCCTCCATTTGTAGCTATGCAGCCACTGTGACTGTGATTGGCTTACAATGGTCATGGAACTGTAAACAGACCAAAAGCCAATGCTAGTGTAGTCTGTTATGCTCATCTCTGACTCAGAGTGGGGTGGGGGAGGGGAGGTAGAGAGGCAACTGGGAACTTCCTCTCTTTTGCTGTTTGGAGCAAACAGCATTAGCAATGCCAGGCAATTGCTGGGAATAGGCAGAAAGACAGTACTTGTTGTTTTGAGCTCTTGAGGACCTCATCTCTTGTGATTATGTTTTTAATAATTATTTGGCTAGCATTTCTTAATGACACAGCCTTAACAATGACAGGGAGGAAGTTGGGTTACATCTTAAGCACTAGTGGAACACGAAAACTGGTTCCTAGTTCTTTGGGGATTCAGAGTATCTCTGCTTCTATGGATAGGCCAGAGAGAACTATGCAGTTTTCTCTATCTTTGTCAGTATGTCGGAATACAGACAAAGAATTGTGAATGAGCCAGAATAAAATAGAACAGAAGGAACTGATCATCTCAAGTGGTCTCATATAAAAGTTGGGTAGAAAGCTGGAAAACAGTCAAATTAACACCAGCAATCACATAGAATATACAAGTAGAAAGACAGTCCAGTGCTATGTTCTAAGATGATGAGTCAGCTAAATATTGTACAGATGAGTCTCAACTCATTTTGCAGACAAAATCCATCAACTCTAAACGACCCATCTAATAACAGTTTTGATATTACCTGGCAGGAGGTAAGTTTCCAGCAATGCTGACAGACCAGGTTAATGTATAATGTATAATAATGCTAGGACAGTGAGCAACATCACAACACATACTCTGAGGAAAAAGCACTGGGATATGAGGAACTTTTGAAAGAAAGGGACTTAAAAGGTGTTCAGGAAGAAGTAGGTGAGTTTCAGTAAAGAAAGCTTGCTGACCAGCCACCAAGCCCAGAAAAAAATTCATTGGTAACTCAAAACCTGCATCCTCAGTTGGTCTAAGGTGATAATCTTTATCATTGGTCTGGAACATACTATACACCCAGGAAAATACTGAATTAGGTATTACTATAACCCCAGGAAGGTGTAAGAATATAGGTAAGGAAAAATATCAATGTAAAAAAGGTAAAGGAATAAATGTAAACTCATGTTATCAATATTTTGAAATTAGTTTAAGAAAAGGTAATAAGTAGAATAATCATTGTGATAATTTGTGTTTACTTAGCCTGCTTTTAAAGCATTTAAAGAAATCTGCTTTATTAGATTAAATGCTTAAAATTTTTATTAAATAAATTCATGACCAATATGTATTATGTCAGCAATAAAAAAATTTAATTTTATTTACAAAGTTTTGTTTTATTAATTATGCAAGTAGTGTAAAGGGACATTTTTAATATAGCACTAATATAGACTAAATTGATCACATATAGAGGAGTCCTTTGAATAAGAAAGATTGCAGCTATGGGAAAAAATCCTAATGGCTAATAGGCAGAGGGAACTCTGGTCATTGTATTCTGGATTTCTCAGCGGGGCTGGCACAATTCCTACCTGGCCATAAGGAGAGACATCAGGCTTCCAATAAGGGAGCCCACTGAAAGCACTTTGGCTAAGCAGGCAGTCTGTGAGAATGAATCGTCAACTATAAATTGTGCTTGGAAGCAGCACTTTCTGGGCTAGGATCCTTTTCTTTCTCCTTCTAGCCATTGGGTTGGTTACCACTCACTTCTGTCCTCAAGGCAGAGATGCACTGGAGGGAAACCAGCACAGAATTTCAAGAAGCGACACACAATGATGCCTTTTCGGATCCCACACAATGAGGCTGGCAGATGCTGACTTGCACATTGCCCACTGTGAATGAATCACCCATAGGTTGCACCCAGATGGATGTGCATATACTTGTTTCCCAGTAAACCCAGAGTATGTTTTCCAATGCCACATGGCTTCTCTGGGATCCCAGAACAAAGCTACTGGATCGGGGGCCTCAGATACCACTTTACAAGGCATCCCATAAAAGGACTGAACCTCAACCCAGATGGCACAGAGTTCCTAGATGAGTCACCCTATTCTTTCAGTTAAAATCCCCACCATCCTGTTGTTTGGATTCGGGAGGGAGTGCCCTGATATCACGATAACCTGCCCTGCCACTGCTTTTTGCCTCCCACTGCTCTTATCAATATCGCCAAGGGCTCTGCAGCTGCGCATTCCTTCCTCTCCTGGAGTTCGGTGCTTGCGAGCCTCTGCCATGTGCTCCAGCTGCATGAGCTGGGGCTGGGAAGGAGCTCTCTCACCTTTGCCTTCCTTGGCCTCAAGAAAAAAGTTGCTTTGGAACCCCGAACGCCCCCTTCTGCAGGCCTGAATCTGAAGCCCTAACCGGAACCTCACACTGGTGACAGCTCTGAGAATGTGTTGTTTCTGCTATAGTAACTACAAAAATAGCCACAGAGCTGAGCAACAGCCCTCCCCCATCTCTACCCTCTAAAGATCTTCCTCCAAAACAGGAGCAAAACTGCCCATTGGGATTTTGCTTGAGGATGGAAAGACTTGGGAAGATGTTTTCTGCCTGCACGGATGAGCCTTCTTAGTCTCAGACTCTTGACCTTTTTTCCTATTTAGGTTCGTATTCAGGAGTTACTCAACAGCTCTTTTAAAAGTGCTTGGGAGAATTAACAGGGAGGAACCCAGTGGCTAGGTAGCAGAAACACACCTACAGACTTAGTTCTCTTTCAGCTCCTGCTCAACCTCAACTCTTTTTTGTTTCTATTTTACACACACACACACACACCACACACACACACACACACACACTTTATTAACTTCCTGTCTTTACATTTGGGCCCAAAGGCCTCACTCTGCTCAAGGCAGCTAGCTAGGTTAACCCTTTAGAATTGCATTTTTATTTCTCTGGCTATTTGCCTACTTGTTTTTAATTGCACTTTATTTATATCCTTATTAGTCTCAGAAAATAAACTAAGAGAGAAATTGCTTTCTGTGTGTAATATTTTACAGTGCTGCTAAATGACTACTTGGCCTGTGATGTTTTCCATTATTACTATTATAGTTTGATGTTGTTGCTTCTTTTGTGTTTGTCTTATGCTCCATTTACTTCAGAATTATTAAGTTTTGAGGGAAGCAGTTTTTCCCCCTCCCTTTGCTCCCAGAGTAGTTCTGAAAAAATTTTTCTATGAACATTTTATCAACATGCCTATTCATTCTGCTCTGCAGCTAGGTCGTTTGCTGCTTACTCTCTTTTTTAGAGGAGATGCTGCCACCATTGCTTTGCATTCTTAAAGTCTGATTAATTGTCTCATTTGACTATCTTGATGGATTATGCAGGTGTACATGACCTGATTTTGACTTTGTAATTAAGGACATTTTGGAGGTCAGATAAAATACCCACCCTGCAGCAAACTTTAGCGACACACAAAACCTATTTAGACAGATATGGACAAGGCCGATTGCCTTCAAGGAGAGGTGTTGATTACAAGTTTGAAACATGGTGGCCAGATGCCATGGCATCCTGACCCTAGAACCTCCTGGGTAGCTGGCTGGGCCCCATAGGGACCACCCACAGACCTCAACTAACTGCTAGAGCTAGGGCTTCCCCCCTGTCCCCCTTTCCAATTCACCAAGTTATCCACAGATGAAACCCATGTCAGGTATGGAGGACAGAGGGTTTCCCTATAGAGGGCTCTAACTGAAAAATATGCTGTTACTGATAAGAGAATGGTAGATGTCATTTCCAGACACATTTGCAAAAAAAAGAGAACTTGGTACACGTGGCTGAAAAAGGTAGATGCAAGTGCTTCTTCTCCTCTGTGGCTGCTGCAGGTCCCTGGTGGGTCCTGGGGGAGAGCCAACCAGGTCCAGCTTTGAATGTGTGCAGAGAGAGGAGGCTGGAGTGAGGGGAAGGGAGAGGAAACAGTCCTTGAGTCAGAAGACAAATCTGCTCCTCCCCCTGCTCCCTTCTTCCTCCTCCTCCTTTTTCTAGTTCACAGAATACTTCAGGTTTTCATTTCTTTACCCAAAGACTTAGTTTTTGAGCTGTGCCTTCTCCACGTCTTCACTCTGTTTCTGGGATCAGATGGCATGGGTTGCTCGCTATAAGAATTCAACTGTACAGCGTTAAGTCACGAGGCATGGAGTCAGATGCTTAGGCTTGTATCATGGCTCAGGTACATTGCTTGATTAATGTAGTTATGTATGTGTTTCAGTGTCTTTATCCGAGAAATGTAAATAAACATCCCACATCCTTCATAGGGTTGTTAATAAGGGTAGAATGAGACCTTATAAATGAAAAGACTTTCTAAATTGTAAAATGTTATGCAAAAGCAGGAGATTTTTATGGCAATGACGATTCTTTCAAAGGTAGCCTACAAATTCCTTTCAATCATGGTGGTTTAGGTGTCATGTCCACTTGACCACAGAGCCTCTCTATGGCTACAATTATCCAGAAGACCTAGAACTTGAGGCTCTGATCTGGTGAACAGCTTGAGAGATTCCTTCCTAACCTTGACCAGGGAGCAGCAAACTATTTCTATAAAGGGCCATATAGTTAATATTTTAGGCTCTGTGGGCCATATAGTTACTATCACATTACTCAACATTGTAGTATGGTAGCAGCCAAAGATAAGACATAGATGAATGAGTGTGACTGTGTTCCAATACAACTTTATGAACACAGAAATTTGAATTTCATGTAATTTCACATGTCACAAATATTACTTTTGCTTTTGAAATTTTAGCTATTTAAAAATGTAAAAAACATTCTTGGCTCATGGGCTAGACAAAAATAGTCAGCAGGTGGAATTTGGCCTATGGGCTTCATTTGCTGACCTCTGCACTGGACAACTCCCAGGAACTGCTTGAATGGGCAGGTTGACTATGAATGTCAAGGAAATTAAAAAGGGGACAGGAATAATTCAGTCATGTGTCATGGGTTTCTTATTTTTTATGATCCTCCTCTCTGCCTGGTTGACATCAAAGCACGTTAAATGACAACAATGAGATCTACACTCAAGGCTCTGGCCAGAAAATACTACCTAGATCTCTGCTCTCCAGTCCTTACCAAAAACCTCATAAAAGCAGCAGCAGCAGCAGCAACAACAACAATGCAACAATAATGGTATTTATGGAAGGTTGCTTGGAGCACATGCAGTTCATCCAATCCTATGGGTTGTTCTTTTGAATAACACAGACCTGCAAATGAATTCATGGAAGATTCTACTGTGGCTTTGCAAAACTGATGGGGAGTTGAGTTTTGGGATGAGCCCTTGGTCCACACTGAGAGGCACTATGAGAAACAACAAATGTGAGTCGCTGCGGCATCTCTTATTAAGATACTGTCCACGACGCCATTTCTCTAAGGAAAATATCTCTCATAGCTTATCCAGATATCAGGAAAAGCTAGACATCTCCTTAAAACTGGTCTTATTTTGCAAATAACGGAATTTCCTCATTTTATTTGGTTTCAAGAAAGCTCATGGTTAAATATACCTGTAGTGACTGTAAGGTATCTTACAAGTCATTAGCAGCAAAGATTTATCAAGTGCAGAGTATGTGCTCAGCACTTTATATGCAGTCCTTTGCACTTAATTTTCACAAAACCTGAGAAGTATGTGAATTTATTATCCTTTTGTAGTGGACCGAATAATGGCTCCCAAAGATATCTATGTCCAAGGCCAAGAAACTCTGAATGTAACCTTATTTAGCAACAGGGGCTTAGCAACTGTGATTAAACTAAGGGTCTTGAGGTAGTAAGATACTAGTGATTAGGATACTAACCACAAGTGTCCTCGTAAGAGATGCTACACAGAAGAAAGCAACGTGATAGCTGAAGATGCTATGTTGTTGGCTTTGAAGATGAAGAAAGGGGCTGCAAGCCAAGGAATACAAAGGATACAGTTGTAGAAGCTGGCAAAAACAAGGAAAGAGATTCTCCTCTAGAGTTTCCAAGAGAGTGTGGCTCTCGACCAAATGAAACAGACTTTGGACTCCTGACCTCCAGGATTCTAAAAGAATAAATGTGTGTCATGTTAAGCCACCAAGTGATAACTTGTGACAGCAGCTATAAGAAACTCATACATCTACTTTATAATCAAGCAGAGGAGACTTAGCATTGCTTAAGGATTGGATTGAATTTTGCTGACTCCAGACCCAGATCTTATCCTTCACATTGCCTCATTGTTGTATGTATCCTGACCTTCCCTGGTTTTATTATTCTCTTTCTTCACCTTCCCCTTACCTTGCTTCTTCCACTACTGGTTCATCTTCTCATTATGTGTACTTTCATAATCTACCTCATGTACTGGCGTGATAGAGGCAGTGTGTAAATGAATACATTGGTGGGCATTTGTAACATGTGCATGGGGTGGGGGTCCCTGGGATTTATCTAGCCCTGGAATTGTCTTATGATTTAACCAAAGAAAGGTCCCTGACTGCTCTTGTTCCCTCTTTGCTTTTTTAAAGGTTGTTACACTGTAGTACTAATAATTGGATGGAGCAGGACTTCTGCTTTTTCAGAATATTTTACTCACTTCCTGGTCAGTATTGAGAGCTCCATGAATGCTTATGTTTCTTTCTTTTCAAGGTTTTTGTATTATTTAAAACAGTTTGTAACTTCAGATTTTTTCTTCCCACTAAAATTATAAAACAAAAAGAGAAGGGAAAATAAAACACTAGGCCTAAAAATAATGGAACCCTATTTGATCGGCTGACTCTCCCACATTCATGTACATATTGGAATTCTAGAAGCCTTTGATGTGCACTAAAGGTGTGTAAATACCAGGACTGGCTAGGGTGTCACAACATGTAGCCTTTGCACTGTTATCAGTATGAAGGCCTTGGGGCTACCTCACTATGAATCCTGCAGTGGAGACAGGGCCACCTCCACTTGGGAAGGAGTATGCAGCTCAATGACTAGGAAGGCATGAAGCAGGGCCCATGTCCAGAGAAGCTCCTAGGACTCACTCTGTTAACCCAAAAGTGTACCAAAGATTCCCTCTGACATGATGGCTGTGAAATGATGCTAGTTCAGGATCTCATCATTCCTTTCCTGGATTATTGATTCTACAAACTACAAACTCTGTCTCTAGCCTCAAACAGCTTTCAGTCTAGTATCCACACTCCTACCCATTACCTGAGAGATCTTTCCAAATGTGTCCTCCTCATTGCCGATGGGATGCAGCCTAACTTTATCTGGGTCTCCTTGTGTATTAGAGTTCTCCAGAGAAACATAAACAATGAAATTACATATGTAATGTGTGTGTGTGTGTGTGTGTGTGTGTATTCTAGAAAGAGATTTATTATGAGGTATAGCCTACCATGATTATGGAGGCTGTGAATTCCCATGACATGCTACCTGAAAGTTAGAGATCCAAGAAAGATGTAGTTTGAAGGCCTGAGAACCAAGAATATTGCTAGCAGGAAATAAAGTCCAACTCAGCCATCAGGCCAAGATTGGATTTTCTGTTTCTCCACCTTTTTGTCCTATCCAGGCCCTTAACAGATTAGGTGAGGTCTATCCTTATCGGTAGGGCGATCTGCTTTACTCAGTCCGCTGATTCAAATGCTACTATCTTCTGGAGACACTATTACAGATACACCCAGAAATAAAGTTTAACCAGCTGGCTGGGCATTTCTTAACCCGATCAAGTTGACACATAAAATTAACCATCATATTGAGGTCTGCCCACACTTTCCACCTTATCTTTCATCGTGCTCTCGTGTTCAGAGCCCTGAATTCTATGCCTGGTCACATCCCGATCCTTTACACATGCCGTTCCCTCCTTCCTGATCCTGACCTCTATTCCACTGACTTCAGACAAAACTCTAGATAGCAGAAGATTAAAATACAGGCTTTGGAGTCAGACAGCCTCGGATCAATTCATGTTAATTGCACAAATATTTACCTAGTGCTTTCCCTGTGCCACAAGAGATGTAATTTTGCCACTGTTGCATGTGTGGTTTTGGGTAAGTTACCTGATGTTTCTAATCCTCAGTTTACACATCTGTAAAATAAGAATAATTCCTAGAAAGCACTTGGCATGGTGCTTGTCACATATAAACCTTTCATGAACATGAGATGTTACAGTTACTATTTTTATCATTCTTTAAGGTTGAACTCAAGCTTGATAATTCTTCCTCAGACAGATTTGGTCTCCAACCTCATCCTCTCCAACCACCGTGTGCCCTGTACATGATGCATGCCTCTATTCCAGCCCTTCATAGCATTTACCCTGTTATTTAATTGTTTGACCCTTTGGACGAGAACTGCATCTCCTCCATTCTGTTCTTCTGAGTGCCTGGAGCAGGACTTGTGCCTGACACTCATTGACTCTGTGGAGCAGATGGAGGACTTATCCTCAGGTGGGCCAGTGCAATGATCTAGTTCTTTTCCTGATGCATCTCTGCTCCTCTTGTTGCTCCTGGCAGCAACTTGAAAGGCTGTGCCAAGCTTGGCTGCAGGCTGAAGGCTGGTCAGGGAGGTGGATCAGCCATGGCAAACTTTTATGGGAGGATGAATTGGAAAAACAAATCCTGAGCAGTCCATTCATCTCAAGTCTTGCTTCTCATCCTTCACATAAACTGAATAGATGCCAGCAGAAAGTGTTCCATCCCCATGGGAAGAGCAAGAGTAATGAGATCAACACACCGGCATCTAGCCATTCATTCTCTTTAACATTAAAAAAGATTGGGGGGGTGTATTTTAATGTTCTATGTTTCTTCTTTTTAGAGGAGTGAAGTCAAGTCAAAATGAAGACAAATGACCCTGAAGACTGGCCTGACTGGCCCTTTCTGAGGTAGCTCCTTGGGTGGCAGTTACAGGAGTCAGTTATCTGCTCAAGTGCAACATCTCCACAATTTCTGAGCTTACAGTGGGGGCAATGTAGATGCTTAAAGCATATCTCCTTTCCACCTCCTTCAGTCCAAACAATATTTTGCTTCCTGTCAACCTCCAAAGTGTCGTATTTCACAATGTCATGCCTTTTCATGAGCCATCCCTCTAATCTTTATTCGAGATGTGGTCCTGAGGTTAGGCTCATTTCTTGCCACGTAGGCCCCCTTAATGGACTGAACTTTCAGGCCTTCTCTGCCAAGTCATATGTTGAAGCCCTAACCCTCAACACCTTAGAATATGGCTGTATTTGAAGATGGGGCTATAAAGAGGTGATTAAGGTAAAAGAGATTGTATGAGTCATCCAACATGACTAGTGTTCTTATAAGAAGAGAGACACACTTGAAATGTGTGGACACAGAGGAAAGACTATGTAAAGACCCAGAGAGAAGAAAGCCATTTGTAAGCCAAGAAGAGAGGTCCTAGGAGAAACCAATGCTGCTGACACCTTGACCTTAGACTTTTAGCCTCCAGACCTGTGAGTAAATTTCTGTTATTTAAGCCACCAAATCTGTGGTTTTCTGTTACGACAGCCCTAATAGACTAATCTAAACCCTAAAGTGTTGTTTCAGACACTCATTACAGTAGTTTCCCATATTCTGCTCACTAGATTGCAATTTTTGATGGTTTATCTGTTTGCCCCATTGGGGTAAAAATTATGATTCATTCTCTTTAGTGATGTCTAGCACTAGAGAAAATCCAGGCATTAATAGCTGCAAAATAACTTTTTGCTTAATAATGAGTAATGTTGTTGCAATAGAAACTCTAGGAGTGTCATAAGAAGGACAGGAATCTTCTCTTTGGCATAAGTGACCTTTTCACTCAAGTTGCAAACTAAAGAAACTGTCTAGGGGTGCAATTTATTATTATTATTATTATTATTATTATTATTATTATTATTAGAGCAGCATATTGGAAGAATCTTTTCTTAATTTTGAACTGGTGAGGTTTCATGATTTGATAGACTCATTGGTTATTTTGTTATTTTTCAGCTTCTGTAGTGTTAGTGAACTGCTCCATTTTGACTCTCAACGTCTCTTTTCTGTCCTCATGGTGGGTCTCTTTAGGATCTTTCCCACCTCTGACCCTGCTTTTTCCAAAAGCTCCAAATGGCCCTTACAGGCCTACCGTGAGTGGATAAAGTGTCCGGCGCTGGCCTCCTCACCCTTCACCCACCCCAACTAAGCGCTGCAGCAGCCCACATCTGTTGGCCTTACTTTCCCCTCAAACACAAATGGATATTTTGAAAGACCTTACCACAACTCTGGTAGAGCACTTCCAAGCTCCCATCCTTGCAAGCTGTGTGTGTGGGCCAGGCTTGGCTACAACCACCGTTGAGAGAAATCAGAGTCCAGATGAGGAAGGCAGCCGTGAAACCCTTCATGGTTAGGGCCTGTGTGTGACCAACTGAAAAATAACAGGCCCAATGAAAAGGGCCTTCAGGGTGGTTCTTCCTCTCCCCTCATTAAAGGGGTGACATGTTCAGTTTCACTTCTCATATTTTATGCTCCTACGGAACCACTGTGAGAAGTAAAAGACAGTTAGCAGAGACATTTGAATACTATTCCCCAGGACCTTTGGCACTTGAATCAACAGATGAGGCTAGTCTCAGCTGGGGGGAGGTTGGATGCTGATTTTCTGCTTTCATCGGGAGAAACTAGAAAGTGGTACATGACCTTATGCCCTAGGTCCTCTCAAACAGCTCTCCTAGGAGTGCCCCCACCCCAGGTGAAGCAGTGAACTCAGGAAAGGTAAGCCACAGGCCATCATGTGTTTTCCATTAGCACGCCCCCATGTCTCTGCAGGCCTCTGATGTGGGCTGTGGACCAGGGACCTGGCTGCTGCTGGCAGGCAGTGTTGGGCATTTGGGATCTAGAATGAGGCTTTTGCCCTACTGGTGGTTTTTCTCCTGGTTTAAGCTCCACCTTCCAGAGGAGGATGTCAGCAGTGACTTGTGTAGCTGTGAGAATAGGGCCTTGTTCTGGGAGCAGCAGATGTGGTCTCTGGAGATGAAGTAGAGAGAGTAACCTGAAAAGTGAGCATGTTCTATTTCTGAGTTCGGCGTGGTGAATAGGGCAGGAAAGGATGGGGCAGTGAGGGACTCCGTTTTTAAGAGTAGAAGTTTAATTGTTTCTGTCGTTGGCAGGATTTCTAATGTCACCTCCCATTCACTTCTCAAAGCCAGATTCTGTCCCCTTAATTCTACTACCGCTCTTGTCCTGCTTAGAGACAACAAGATTTCTGAACTGTGATTCCCCATTCCCACCCCAACTTCACCTTAGCAGGAGAAAACTGGAATCAGGGCCAAGGCCCACAGACTTTAAGAGCAACAGAGTACACTATTTCCCCTGCGAGGAAAAGCAATTCTCTGAGCACACTAAGTAAATTGACTATTTCTGCTGATGAATTAAAGTTGCCTCAAAACTTTTTTGAAGTGAGTGGAATTTAATTACCAATAAAGACAAACAAATACATTGACTTAATTGATGGATGCTTTGCATTTCTTGGAAGACATCAGGGACTAGTCATTTGGGGATGAGGAAGAGGGGCAGTTCTGGTTTTTTTGTTAGGTACTCATCTGCAAATAAGTTGAGTGCCATTGGCTTTTAACAACAGTATGGTTCTTGAACAGCTTGTTACGAATGCAGATTCTTGGGCTACATGCAAGTCCAACTGAATCAAAAACTATAGTGGGGTGGGCCCAGCACTTTGTGTTTTAATACGCTCTCCAGCTGAGTCTGACACATGCTGAAATATAAGAACCACTGGCTTTTCAAAACTCAAGGTGAAAGCTGAGCCCCGAAGAAGAGGTGGATGAGTTCCTTTAAGGAGAACAAAGTGGACAAGGTCGCCCTGGTCTGTGTGAATGGAGGGCAGCTGTGCTGTGAATGAGAACTCAGGAGGTGAGAGCCAGGAGCTTAATGTTTAGAGTTGAGGGCCCTGGTAGAAGCATTGTTACCGCTGGTAGTTCCAGGACAGAAACATGAAGGCCTTTCTTTGGGAACTTGGAGTGCCCCAGAGTTGTTGGGAGACCTCTTAACAGTAAGTGAGGAGAGCTGTCAAGGCTAAATAAACCCTTCCATCTTGCATGGCATGGCATGATCAACATACCAGCAGCTTGACCCAAGGGTGCAAAGCAGGGAGCAGTGAGCCTGGTAGAGAATTGTGAATGGCTGCCAGTAGGGAAACCAGGACATCTAAAACTGGGTCACAGATTTTTGTGAATCAAAGGACCTGGCGATGAAATGAATCTTACTTCAGGAATTGCACTGGCATTCAGCAACATTCAAAAGCTCTGGAGGCCTGGTAACACTATGGCAGTGGTCCTCAGACTTGAGTGGGCATCAGCATCAACTAAATAAAGGGCTTATTGCACAGATTGTGGGCTCTACACTTAGACTTTTTGATTCAAGAGGTCTGTAGCAGGGCCTGAGAACTTACATTTCTAACAAATTCCCTGATGTTGATTATGCTGCTGGTCTGGGGCCACAGTTTGAGAATTTCTACCCTAGATTACAAAATTTCATCTCTTGCAGAGTGTACAATTTAAAAATTCCTCTTATTAACAAAGCATTCTTTTGCTATATGGTGGACAACATTTTGTATAACACATAGCACACCAAAATATGAATAAGGAGTAAGCCACTTTCTCTTATTTAGAATGAGGATTTGACTAAAATAACCAGTTATGGATCACCTAGTTCAAACAATCCATAATGTTTTGAGGAGTTTTTTAATTAGAAGTTTTATAAAGATAACAAAAGAGTTTATCAAGAATGTTCTGTTCTCTAATTATAGGATAAAATTAGAATCAGTTTATGATAGTTATTTAAAATATGGTTTTATATGTAAATTGTAACTAAATATACTGTCAGGCTCTGATATTTCCATTAGTTTTAGCAAATTATGGCTAAAGAACTTGTGCTGTTCTGATCTCATTCAGATTTCTTTTTTACTTTTTTTGAGAATTCTTTTCCTCCATGTCTGAAGCTGATCTCTTTTCATAGAGGTTTACTAGGGGATGGTGCCTTTCTTTTCTTGAAGTGTAAAAATGTTATTATCAAGATGGCTATCACTAAAAGTGCTCTTAAGAGGAAAATTCATGTTTAAGGAGAAATTTTAAGAATAAAAGGTGAGCTTCTGAGGGCAAGCATGTAACTACATAAGGAAGCTGCTCCACATGACAAAATGAGACGGAATAGGTTTTGCTGCAGAGAGAAAGGAGTGGAGGGAAGAAGGGACAAGTGAGCTGGTGAAAGTCTGCTGCTGGTTATAGTGAAAAGGCCTGTGTGCAGGTGGGAAGAGCTGAAGCTCTTTAGAGAACAAATTCTAAATTGTTTACTGTGCTGTGTGCTATGTGACAGCCCTCTCCATCCTGTCACCTACACTTGTTCAGTGGAGACTAATATACCCCAAATGTTGTGTGTGTGTATGTGTACTTAGACAAGGGCAGAGTTTCATGTTTGCCTTAAAGAGCTGTAGGAATACAGCTCCCTTGAAAAGTCATTCAGTCTTGGAGTGAACATTGCACTTCTACAGTGCATGGAAGGGGCTTTCGGCCAATTTTATCTACATTTCACAAGCCAGCAGATGGCAGATAACTTTAACTGTTCTTAAACACCGGTGATACAGCGTTCTTTATCTCCAATGGCAAATGCATTTTCAGAATCATTTGTGTTCAACTATGGCTGCTCTCCTTTAATGCCCCTCAAATATTTATTATATCAGGCAGCAATTTTCCTTTGTGTAGCCCTGCCACTTTGCTCCTTTTCTCTGTAGCCTTTCTCTGTGTTTCTTCCACATTACAGTGGGAAGAGACAGGTTTGAACTCTTCCTGCTTTTGTCTTCTAGCTTGAGTGCAACCTAAAAATAGCTCCCCTAATGTGTAGAAGTTAGGAAGCCATGCTACTTCCTGTGTAACACTATTTAGCAGTCCTCTGGGGTTTTACTCTGTTTTCACACCCATTGTTAAGTGGGCTACATGAATATCTTGTAGAGATGGTGTCATTTTACTAAGCTTTTCAGTAGAGTCTTTCTACAATCTCCCAGGCTTATGGACGATTCATCCCCAAAGAAACTGTGAGATCCCTGAAAACCCATTATATTCTTGGTATCATATGTTATGTATACGTATCTGATAGAAAAGTGTAGAAATAGTCTGCTTTCTATAGAAAACAGAAAAAAATTCATTTATTTATCTATTTGCTTCAGATTCATGCCCTTATTATTCATATATTTATTAAGCATCCTAACATGCCAGGAATACAGCAAAACAAAGTCCCTGTTCTCACAGAGCTTACTTTCCAAGGGGAGGAGACAACCAATTTTTTAGTACAATTGTTTAATAAAAGAAAAGAGACTTCATTTCTTGAAAATTGCATAGTGTTCACATAGAAAATTGAACTTAGCTTTCTGAAATATTTTTAGCTGACTATTGCACTAAACCTTTTTAAAAATTTTCCTCCAGACTGGTAGTTCGTCAGGGCTTTCCAATAACTGTTTGCTCCAATAGACAAACTGTAGCAAGCCTATCTAAAAATACTACCTCCTCCGTTTTCTTATTATTGCCCCATTTATTATCATTACTAATGTTTATTTATTCTGGGGATATAATATGCAAAGTCCTTGGTTCCTAAATTGTTCTATAAACTCTCTGATAAACTATAAACAGAAATGATTTTTGTTTATTTGAGGAACACATATGCTAGGTGAAAAATGAAGTGGGCTTTATAGATCAATCTGTTCAATTTTCCAATGATCAAAAAGGTAACAAATTGCAGTATCTCATTAAGGCAGAATCTTCTCTGAGATTCAGAGAAGGCAGGTGTAGTCTGAAAAACCAATGTACTTTGTCTAAGGGTAACGGGAGAGGAAAGTAGACAGGGGAAAAATTTAAATAATTTCTTCAACTTAAAAATAAATTAAAAATAAAAATAAATAAATCATGAATAGATGATAAAATAAAATTTCTTTATATGATGGAACAAAAGAGCAGCTTATAGCTAAAACTCTCCTCAAATTAAGATGTTCTCAAGGTTTCATTTTGTTAAGATTGAAGTGATTTAAATAAGCTGAAAGTACGGCACTATAGAAGAAGCCAGAAGTATGGTAAAGAACGAAGAGAGTTCTTTACATGCTATGAAGAGGGGGTCCTAATTTGCTGTTGTAGCTTGAGCCTTAAGGCTTAAATATGTACCCCCAATTCTGGCTGGTTTCAAATTTCCAGCTGGTTATTATGAGATTGGCACTTGTCATATTGATCCAAATTATTTGAGAACATGTATTGCTGGACTGGCAAGTGGTCGTTGGAATAAAAAATGTACTCATTGTTTTCCTCAGACCATGGGAGAGTTTCCTGACCCTTCTCGTGGTAGTGGGTATAGGGTCAACCTAGAATTCTTCTGAAGAGGTATCAAGGAGAGCTTTCTATTCTTTGAAGAAATAATCTTACACAGCAATAATTCTGACATACAAATTATAATCTTTGAAGTAGCCTTTTTTTTTTTATCCTTTGGAATAAATAAGAATAGCCAATGTGCTGGACCCCTTTTATGTGCCAGGCATTTTTTAAGCACTTCAAATATATTCTCTCACTTATTTAATATTTACAACAGCCTTACAAGGTAGGCACAGCTCCATGATTCTCCACTCATAACTTTGAAATCCAAAGTCTTGAAAAAAGGAAAGATTTTCTTTTTGAACTCTTTTAGTGAAAGAATCTGATCTGAATGGATGAATATTTTAAAATACTATTTCACTGCATAACTATTAATGCATTGATTAGTGGATAATGGGTTCTGTACCAGATTACTAGGAGTGTTATAAAATATAAACCCGGTTACCTTTCTAAAATCAGAATTCTGAATTTTAAATACACCTGTACCTAAATATTTCAGTTAAGGGATACTGGACTTGTTCTATAATGATCCTCATTCTCCAGGAAACAGAGGCATAGTTAGTACCTATGTGGTAGAGCCAAGTTAAAGTCAGGCAGACTTGAGAATCCGAATTCTTGACTGGAAAGAAAAATGGCCTCTTCATTATTGTGCCTTTATGCTTTATTATCCTCTCTTAGTGAGATCAAAGCAAATTATCCTCACTATTTAGAAACTGATGAGACTTCGCCTTTGTAGCTGCAAATAGTAGGTTTGACCCAGGCTTCTCACTCTGTCAGAGAAGAATTGCACTGATGGGAAGGCGGGTGCTGGGGAGGGGCAAATAGGAATAATGCAAAGGGAATAGTTTTTGTAGTCAAATAGGCTTGGGTGAAAATCGTGCCTCTGTTGTCTGGTATTGGCAAGTCACATAACAACTTCTCTGTGAGTTTCTTTACCTTTGAAAAGTCAATAATAATCAATAAATGGTAACTGTTTTTATTAATGCTTTTATTTTAAAAGGAAACCAGATATTGGAAGAGGCCTTGAGTGACAGGCTCGAGAATTTTCTCAGTAAACTAGTTTATAAACTTTGCTCTTCAGCCAAAGCCAGGCCCTAGACCCCATGACAAGGTGATTAAATGGATGAGATTATGTGGGATATAAATCTTATTAGAAGAAATATCTTCTAATTAGAAATGCAAGGGGACAATAGAAAACAGGACCTTGAAAATTCAGAAGAGAGAGGCCATGGAAGGTGTCCAGTGAGATGATAAGCCCTGAACTAGTCTAATGATGGCACCTTTCCTATCTCTACTGAATGCTACTGAAACAAAGGGTCAGACAATTTTATGGCAAGCCACTTAATATTCAGAAATTGAGCTCTTTGCTTCCCTTTGAAGCTTAGATATGTCAGCTCCAATTGTAAGGTTACTGATGAATAAAGCAGGAAAAAACACTTTGTACATGTCAGACAAACGTGCTTTCCATGGCTGTTGCCTTTGCTCACCCGAAATTTAACTGTGTTAAAACCCATGGTCCGAGTTTTCACTTCTTGCTCAAAAAGCTGGTTTTTCCTTTGTTCATGCTTTTTTGAACTCCAGTTTTGGAGACTGCCCATCAGGGAGTCAAAGATGAAGTTACTTAAAAAATAGTCTGTCCATCACTAAATGCTTTCATTTGACCGTGAGGATTGCTCGTCCTGTCCATGCCTGGCCATCGTTTCCACCACTGCCCCAGATAAGGGTTTCCTGGTTTCACAGGATCCACCCTGGTGGGTGCCCACCTCAAATTCATTCTCCAGTTGGCACTGAGATACTGCTGAACTGCAAATTTGTGAAGGGACACCCTGCCAAACTCCTCGGTGGTGCCCCCTAAACTGTCCACAGGCCTAGCCTGATTTGATCTCTCCCACTACATTCCTGGCCCTCTCTCAGTTCCTGCAGCACTCTGGTCTCTCCTGCCCCAGCATCCTCCATCACATGCTATTACCTCACCCTGGAATGCTCTCGCCCTCCTCCTTGCCTTAATGATTTCTCAGAGCTCAGCTCAGTGCTTGCTTCCTAGACAAAGCTGCTCTGCCATGACCGGGCAACTCCCCTAAAATAAGCTTAGGCAGCTGAGTGGACTCACCTCTTCACAGCACTGTTCGAAGGCCATCATTAGGTTCAGGTCAGATTCCCTTATATCAGGATCTTCCCTTTTTTCCCTCTCTTCTTCCTTCTTTCTCTTTTTCACTTTCTCTCCTGAGATTGTATACCTAGTGCCTAGTAAATAATAATACTCAGTAAAATATTTTAGTCTAAATGCATAAAAAAAGAGGAGACTGGGTACAGACCAGCAGCTTGTCTTTTTAGCCCAGGCGACTGAACCTCTGGACTTAGTGGGTCATTGCAAGCAAGGCAAAGCAAGGGGCTCTCTCTCACTGAGAGTCTACAGATCCCCAAGTAGTTAAAGTGTGACATCATCTTTGCTCAGGAGTATGTTACAGTTCCCTTTGCTCTCTTTTTCTTCACATTCTTAAAGTAATATGTTCTATTGAAGGACTTTGGAGATATACGGGACAATCCTTTCCTGTAGGGAGATGGGGCAGGGAGGCTGAAGAAAAAGGAAAAATAATCTCATTATCCAGATAACCACTACTGACATTTTGTGAAATATCCTTTGAGTACACACACATGCATGCACGATCGTACTGTACAAACCGCACATATTATACGACAGTGCACTACTTATACAAGTCATTTAGAATTTTCTATGACATAATTTCTTTTTTTTTACTTTTTAAAAAACTTTTTTTTTAATTATTTTTTTTAATTTAGTTTCGAGTATACAGTACATTGATAGACATCTATGTAGGTCATAAAACGAATCCCAATTGCACCCTCCTCCCTTGACCCATCTAGCCAAAATATATTAATGCTAACTGATTCCCTATGCATGCTCCCCATCCTGTGACCATCCAACAGCTACTAATTGTACTTCTTTAACTCTTTACTCCATTTCCCAGTGCCCAAATCTCCCTCCTTATGACTGACACCAAATTGTCCACTATATTTGTGAGTCTATTTTTGATTAGTTTGTTCTTTTTATTCTCTGATTCTGCATGTAGTGAAATCATAAAGTGTTTATCTTTCTTGTCTGACTTAAATACCTTCTAGGTCCATCAAAGCAATAATCTTTCTCCATCCCGTTCTTTTTATATGTAGAAGGTCTTGTTTCTTTCTATCTTTCGCCACTCTACCTTTTGTTTGGAGCACTTAATTCTCTTCCATTTAAGCTACTTATTGATAGGAATGTAGTTGTTACCATTCTTTATTCCTGTGTTTGACACGTGTTTTTCTTCTTAAAGAAGTCCCTCCAACATTTCCTGTAATGCTGGCTTGGTGGTGATAAATTCCTTTAGCTTATTTGTGTCTGGGAAGCTCTAAATCTGACCTTCAACCCAAATGATAGCTTTGCTAGATAAAGTATGCTTGGTTGTAGATCCTGGGTCTTCATCCTGTCAAATATTTTGTGCCAAGCCCTTCTGTCCTGCAGAGTTTCTTTTGAGAAATCGGCTGCCAGTCTTATGGGTGTTTCCTTTTAAGTAACTGTCTGTTTTTTTCTTGCTGCTTTTAATTTTTTCTTTGTATTTAACCTTTGGCATTTTAATTATGATGTGTCTTGGTTGGCCTCTTTGGATCCCTGTTTTGGGGATTCTCTGAGCTTCCTGGGGTTTTATGTTTATTTCTTTCACCAGGTCAGGGAATTTTCACATTATTTCTTCAAACAGCTGTTCAACATCTTGATTTTTCTTCAGTATGCCAATCAGACAGAATTTGGACCCTTAATAGTGTCCCATATGCTCCTTAAATTATTTTTATAGTTTGGCATCTTTTTTCTTGTATTCTGATTGAGTGTCCTGATTGGCTTTCCCATCCTCTAGATAGGGCATTGATCCTCTTGTTTATTCACTTTGTTTATTCCATTTAATATACTTCTCATCTCAGATAATGTGTTCTTCATTTCAGACTGGTCCCTTTTATAATTTCTATTTCCATTTTTATGTTTTTATCTCTTTGTTGAATTCTCACTGAATTTATCTACATTTCCAAAGTTCATGAGCACCTTTATAACCAGTGTTTTGAACTCTATCTGTTAGATTACTTGACTCCATTATATCTGGATCTCTGTTCTGTTCTCTCATATGGTTTCTGCTTTGTCTTCCCATTTTGGCTGCCTTCCTGTGTCTGTTTCTATGTACTAAGCAAAGCTCCTAAGTCTCCAGTCTTATTAGAGTGGATTTGTGAAGTAGGTGTCCAGTGGCACAGTCCTGAGAGGGGTTCAGCTGCAGGCCAAATTTAGCCCCAGCCTGTGACCCTCTGGAGCCACTTTTAAGATTCAGCAAGCAATCCACAGATGCTGAGCTTGAAGTTGCCTCAAAAGGCCACACCAGAAACTGAGGCTGCCTCCATTGTGAGTCTTAGCAAGGAGCATCTGACTCACTGAGGATACAACTGGATGTGGCTTTGGTGGGGCTGTGAGTTGGGGAGGCGGGGTTTCAGGGAATCCTCTAGGCGAAGCAACCTCTGTGTCTAGTTTGATGACATCACAGATATGGTGGCGCTGTGTCTGGTGCATTGGTATTGGGGGAGGCCTCAACAGGGAAAAATGGATACTGCCAGCACTTTTGTACCCAGCGAGTCTTGCCTCAGCCCTCATTCTGACAATGCCTCCTTTTAAGTATCTGGTGCTCCCTGCACACAGCCAAACGCGCACAGTGCTCAGAGCAAGCAGGTCTGTCACCATGGAAATCTGCTCACAAACTGGCCCCTTTAGGAGGCTTTTGCTGCTGCTGCTGCCTCTGTCTCACTCAGCCACTCAGGACCAGGCAGCCCCGCATCTTCACCCTGTCCTACCTTCTACCATTGCAGGGTATATTCTCAGATTTTCCCCTAGTTGTATGGCTTGTTCCTCTAGATCCCAGGTGATTTTTCCTTGCTGCTGCTCCTTATTTCTGTCACAACTTTTATTTGGTTGCCAGAGGGATGAACAGAGCCTCCATCATCTATGCCATTTTTTTTCTCCCCCAGGAACTCTTATCCATGACCTGACTTTTAATGACTATATAGCATTCTGCTGTATGGGTTGAGCATGATTTATTTAATCAATTTATGTTTTAGATATTTAGATTATTAATAGCAAAGTAATAAGAAGATAATACTATAGCAAATTTCCTTATTGTTAGGTTTTTGTGCAAGCATGATTATCTCCTCAAGGTAAATTCCTAAAAGTAAAATGCTTGATGAAAAAAGTTCCCAGATTTTTAAGGGTTTTTGATACATGCTACCATATTGTTTTCCATATACACTGAACAATTTAACAATCTCATAAGCAGTTAGGCATTGATATTTAAAAATTGTTTTTGTCCATTTAGTAGATAAACACTAGTTTCTCCTTAGATTTACTCATATTTCATTTCGTACAGTTTAACATTTTTTATATTATTGTTGGTCATTTATATTTCTCCTTTGTAAACACCTATGTATAGCTATTGACTTTTTCTATTATGATATCAAATTAAAACAAAAGAAATGGAAAGTAAGAGATTACTGAATTTAGACCTTCATGGGAATCCAATTAAACAAATATTTATCTTTACCTACATTTTGCACAGTGCTCTTCATCTTTGAATAAACTGTGTTATGAGCTGGTGTGGGTAAAAAAATCTTGCCATGAGATTTGTTTGAGACTTAAGTTTACTTGGAGGATGAAACGTACTATTAAGAAAATATACCATGCTTACAATATAGAAATATTGTAATAAAAAGGTATTCTTAATATAAGACACTGTATTTGCTTGGGCAACTGGAGTATGTGTTCTCCTTAGAGAGCCTTTATATGTTTGGTAAGAACAACTGAAGATGTGGGAGCAATTCTTTAAACTTTAAACAAATAGGAAAGAGCATCTGCTTTCTCCTAAGCACACACCAGAAAAGGAAGTTTATTAGGGAGAAGTTGCATTGGATGGGTGGAGTCATTCTGTGTTCTGGCCCTACCAGTGACCACTGTGTGACCTGTAAAATGCTTATTTCAGGTTTGAAAACAAAACTAGACTGCATATGTATAAAAAGTGCTTGTTATATATTTGGTACTAAAAACCTGGTAATCCTCTTAAGGAAATAACCACATTCTATAAATTAGGGACTGGGTCATATATGTAAATGAACACAATACTTAGTAAAAGCATACTGGTAGAGAAAAATGTCAATAAAATCCTAGTTCCTACCAATGTTGAGTAAGATTCACATGATCTGAGCTTATTTTTGAACAAGTAGAAACTGCATTTTAAATTTCAACGAGCATAATTTATTCCCATTCACTAGTAGAATAAAGCCTACTAATTTTTGGAAAGAATGACTGGATTGGATCAGAACTATATTCATGATTCTTACAGGCTCCTTGGTTACTGTATTTTACCAAGAATAAAAGATCATACATCGTAATGTGAAAACTGACATAGCAACATTTATAATTTTACTCCAGTGCTTCTCTCTACTTTCTTACTTCAGTCTCATGATAGCCATTTCAGTTGGCAGTCAGATATTCTGTGTCTGACTTATCTGTTGAAGAAAAGGACTTTGCCATTCACCCTTGAATCCTTGCTGCCTTGAATGATGTCTAACCCATAGTTCATGGTCCTTAGAGTTAGTCGAGTGGATAATAATAGTAATAATAAACAACAAATATCTTTAAGGGCCTCCAAGATGACAGGCACTGTTTTTTACATGGAGTTAAGGTAGGTGTTATGTAATACCTATTATACAGATTAAGAAACTTAAGTTTTGAGCAATTTAGTAACTTGTCCAAGGTTGAATCATAGCAGAGCCAAGACTCACATCTGGGCTAATATCCAAATTCATTTTAACTACAATGCTATATTGATGATAAATGAATAAATGAAGGATGAGAAAGATTAGATCTCTTGTCTAAGTTAACAAAGTTTATTAATGGTGGATTTGTGACTAACTCTTTGCGTTACTTGAGCATTCTTGTTCTCCTTTCCTGTGCCCTATTCCAGTTGAAGGTGATGAAAGATTAATCTGCCATATCTAGATATATTGACTTTTTTTCTTTCTTGTATTCTTTGGGATTCAAATAGTATTTCTTTAGTATTCCATTTCATATCCTCTCTTGGCTTTTTAGCTCTCCTTCCTTGTTTTACATTGTTAGTGGTTGCTCTAGAGATATGCTGTCCAATAGACTAGCCATTTGCTACATTAGCACTTGAACTGAAAGCAAGGACTCAAACAGATGCATGTATATCAATGTTCACAGCAGCATTATGCACAATAGCTAAAAGATAGAAACAACTCAATGTCCATTACAAATGAATGGCTAGTCAACCTGGTACATACAAAGAATATTATTCATCCTTAAAAAGGAATACAATTTTGATTCATGCTACAACACGATGAATCTTGAAAACATTCTAAATGAAATTAGTCACATGCAAAAGAACAAATGTATGATTTAACTTATTTGAGGCTCCTAGAATAGGCAAATTTATAGAGACAGGAAGCAAAATAGAGGTTACCGGGGGTTGGAGGAGAGGGAGAAATGGAGAGTCACTGTTTAATGATTATAGAATATCTGTTTGGAGTGATAAAAAAATTTGAAAACTTTGTGATGGTTGCACAACATTGAGAATGTAATTAATACCACTTAATTGTACACTTATAGATGTTTAAAATGGTTAAAAATGAGCTGAATTCGTGTCACTTTTTATTTTGCAATAAATGACATAGGAAAAGAAATTCCAAATTAACACCTACTATTGCTACAATTGTTTTCAAAGAAAGGATAGTTTACAACCAAAAACGAGGAAGAAAGACATATCTTCATATTAAAAAAGAGTTCTTCACAATTAAGACATTTGCCAATCTCACACTGAGATTTATATTATTCTTATTTTTCTTATTTTGCTTGGGCCTGGTAAAGATATTTCATATACTTCCTCGTGGCTGTGGGCAGGCATTTCAGAATCACTGCTCATCACCTCCAAAAGGTTTTTTGAGCTGAATTGATGACACCAGGGCCATTTTATAGTGGTATAGAGTGATCTTATACAGCAGAGTCTAACTTCTTTACATCATCTCTGAAATATGTATTATAAATTTTTTGCTGAACAGTTTATATGTCATTTTCACAATAGTCTAATAACCTTCGAGGGGCAGTAAAGGAATGAATTATATTTTTATGATATTTGTACCATTTACAATGACTACATAGCATTTATGCAACTTAACAAGAAATATTAAAGATAGTGTTCAACTAGTTGGTGCAAGTAAAGATAGTTACTTTCATTTGAAATATAATTCTCTCAAACCTTAAACAATGCCTACACAGTCTTTAAAATCATCTTGTTGTAGTTGCATCATTTTTATGTTTTTTTAATTTTCACTCTTACCATAGCAAGAGGAAATTTTAAAGTGATCAGCTATTTTGATTTTTGTAAGTGGGAGATGTTTTGCGGCTATAGTGAGTTGTTTTTGGAAGATTAATATAAGATGTTAAAACTGACTTGTCAGGAAATATTTAAATAAATCAACATGTCTTTGTTAAAATGTTAATTGTGGAAATACATAAATATTTCCTTCTTTATCGAACCTCTTGAGCATACTCCAGTGACTGAATTTCATCCAAAAAAAGAGCTTCAGACAGTTGGAGGAAATGGAGAACACATACTGGGGAGCAGTATTACTATCACATTTTATTAGCTTAACCTCAAGTGTGACCATAGCCTAGCCCTTGAGGGAGAAAGGCTGAGGAACCCCTCTCCTAGAGGTAGATATGTGGCAGTGGAACTTTGGACGGCCCTGTGTCTTACCTGCTAGACTTTTCCTCACTGGAAACAGGGAGGGCTGTTTGTACTGAGATTTTTATTAAGAAGGTCAGTTGCAACATGGAGAAAAAGCTGAAATAAACTGCTTTCTACAAACTTTTTTTTCTTTTTTTCTTTTCTTCTTCTTTTTTTTTTTTTTTTTTTTTTTTTGCAATAGCTTTCATATCCAAGACTGAAGATTCAACTTAATCCAAACCGGGAACAGATTTTAAAATGTCAGGGACAGCTGCAGAATGATTCTTTCCGTCCCCGGGCTCAAAATACTTGTCAGACTGGGAGAACAAAGAAAAAGAAGCTGTCCCCCAGCTGTTCAAATAAAAATCTTTTCCTCTAAAATATTCCCATTAAAACTGGCCATTCCTCACCTTTCCCCACACCAATTCTTCGGCTGGCCTCTCTGTTTCCATTCCCCCTTGGTTTCCATGCTGCACACGGAGAAGCTATTCCCTACTGCAACTGTGCCCACCCCGCTGCCTCGCTGCCAGGGCAGAATAGTGCATTAAAAAAGCATGAAAAAAAAGGTGTTCACGGGAACCAGACTGAATTCCTCGTGCTTGGAGGTGAGTATCTTCACTTCACTGAGCCCCACTTTTTTTATGTATGTTATGAGGACGATGGCCTCCATTCTTGCAGGTTAGTTTGGAAATTAAATGAAGTAGTCCATGAAAAAGCATCTGCTATATAGTAGGCATTCAGTAAATGTTAAAACAAAACCAACCCCCAAACCCCTCTCTTGCATTGTGTCTCAGCGCCAACCCTCCTTTGTTTTTCCACCTCCTCACCCTGACTTGTATTCTCTCCCCTGAGCTAGTGGAGTAACCTCTTTTCTGATATCCCGGCCCAGAGTCCCTCTTTCCAAGCTTCCTCAGTGACACAGGACAAGGTGTTCTGCACCCCACTGGACACTCGCCTCCCATGCATGTTCTTTTCTACCCTTAGGTTCTGCCAAGCTCCTTGGTCTGGTATTCTTGGCCTTCAGAGTTGGTTTTCTCAAAGTAGCTCCAAGCTTTCCCTTCAGGACTCTCTTTGACCTCCCTATTCACTCCAAGTGGTTTGTTTTCTGTCCCCTTTCAAGCAGGCTGCATGGGTTCCCACCTCCACCCCTTGCTTGTCCCACCCTTTCCAGACTTCTCCTTTATTCTCCTTCAGAACAACTTTTCCATGAACTTGTCCCAACTCCACTGGCCTGGACTGTCTCTCTCCTCTGGTGTCTACCACGCCCCCTCACCATGCCTATGGCACTATTTTACACAGGTCCTGTCCTCTCATCTGGACTTAGAGCTTCTTGAGGGGTTGTCATATACACCTTTAGACCTTCAGAATCTACTAGAGTGTTCGTCACAGGACCAATAAATCTGTGTTACTGAAAAATGAAATAGGGTGAGTAAAAAGAGGGTTCCCCTTGATCTGTGGCCTCGACCCCTCCCCATGCATGAAGCTCTGTCTCAAATAATTGCTGGTCATTATCTGTATATAGGCTTTACCCTTCATTTTCTCTTTAACAAGTTTTCATTAAGCAACTACTATGTGCTAGGCACTGTAGTAGTTGCTTAGAAATGCTTAGAAAGCATTTTCTAAGTCTATTTGCTTATAGAAGCATTATTTCAATTTACTTCATAAGGACCTAGAGAAGGGCAGGGATAAATTCAGTTTTTGTGGAGCCTGAGACTGTCACAATTTATGAGCTCTCTTGAAAAAAAAATTAAAAATTGCAAAAACTAATGAATATCTGAAATGATCAGGGAAATAATGTCATTAAATTTAAAATCATTAAATTTAAAATGCTAGCACCATAAACATCACAAAACCATAAAAATAACATTTTAGTTTATTAACTACCTGATTTCCTCTATAAGTACTTGTTTCTGCTAGGTTTTGTTTGTTTGTTTTTAACTTCTCTCCCTTCAGATGGCAATTTTGTAATATTTTCCTGTAAAGAGACCAGAAAGATAATTCAGTCTTTCCTCTAACACTGTTGATTGAAGTGTTTTATTGAATTATTGCTAGTTTACCAAAAATGATTATTTAGTTTCCTAATTTGTTTTTGGTAAATTTTTTAGGGTTATTGTCAAATTTGGGAAAGCATCTATTGAGTTTTTTCTTACAAAAACTATAAAATTTAAGGACTTAGCAGTTTTTCTTTTTGGTATACTGATTAATTTCTTAAAAAATCTTGAGTTAGCAACACTCATAAACCATTTTGTCACCAACGCCCTCATTTCGTGGATTCTTATGAGTTTTAGAGTATTGTTGTTATACATGGTTTGTGCCAAAATCAATAAGAGTTTAATATTTTTCCATTTTGCTATGGAACTTAATCTTCTTCATTAATCAGCATATCAAACAACCCCAAAATCCTGTTCTTTACTTGCACTCTCTTAATAAATTACTACTTTTGGTTTAATATAAAGAAAAAATTTTGCTAAAACTTACTTCTTCATATCAGAATAATTTTTACTGATTACATTGCTCATATTCATGACTTTTGTCTTATATTCCATTTATTTTTTAGCTGGATTTTCTCATAGCTTTTAATAAATTTAATGATGACCAAAAATAAAATCACTTTTCTATATCCAAATAGGGACTCTGTAATTTTTCCACTTATTTATACAGTTCAAAATCTCTTGCCAAATTACAAGCAAAACAGTGTCTTCAAGCTTTATCCAGACACCTTTGCCTTTTCATAAGAAACAATAGGATGGTTTGTTTATAATTGTATTAGCTGAATCAGCAAGTGTATTTCTACAGGAGAGAGCTTCCATTTGACTAGGTACCTCCATTTAAAATTATAAATATCTTATGATTGAAAACATCCCATGTTTTCATTTCAGATGTTGTCCACCACCTCCCCCCCCACCCCGCCCGGCACCATGACCCACATATTTCTGTTGGGTGCTGTCGAGAGTCTATAAAACAACAACATCCAGGTCTGAAGCTTCTAGTCAGTTCCAGCAGGTCAGCAGAGTGGGTGGTGGGAACATTCTTGATGCAGTTCTTATACTAAAACCAGCTTCAGTAACTCTATATAAACATGTGACTGGAAACCATGAAAATATATTCTACTTCGCCAATTAAGTGGAAGCCAGTCAATCTCCTTTAAGCATCATCCCCAAAATGCTATCAGCCTCTCTACATCACCCAACAGGAGGGGATATGTGACAGAGATTTTGTCACAGTTGAAGATGGTGGTTCTAACCAATTTTGGGTTTTACAAATTTTACAAATTATGAGCTGTGTGAATATATGGCTAAAGGCTCACCTCAGTCTCTGAAGGGGCCATGGAAGTGGGGGCCCTGGAGGCAATTTTATTTACTTCATAGTAAGTCTATCTGGAAAGGGTCAGATGTTAGCCCTATGGTGACTTCCAAGGACTTAGGTTTTTTAAAACAGTGCTTCTCAGAGTGAGATTCATGGATCAGCAACACCAGAGTCACCTGAATTTATAAAAATGCGAATTCTTGGGCCTTACTCCAGATCTACTGAATCAGAATAGAGAAGGCCTTTCGGTGGTTCTCATGCAGACTAAAGCTTTGAGAGCCATTGTTTTAGAATTATACTATCCAGTATGGTAGCTATTAGCTGCATGTGGGTATTTAAATTAATTAAAATGAAATAAAATAAAAAATTTCTAGTACTTAATAACCATATGCAGCTAGTGGCTATCATATTGGACAGTGCAAAAATCAAACATTTCTATCATCACAGAAACTTCTATTGGACAGTGCTGCTTTAAAATATATGTCATCTAGATTTGCCACCATCTCCAACTCCTTCCCACTTAGAGCCCAGTTATATATCTCAACTGAATAACAGTTGCATATCTCAACACACTGTATTAACATAATTTATTTATGTGTGTACTTCTTCATCTACAAAGTGTGTGAGTTCCAGGCCTCTGTGTTATTCATCTTTATATCCACAGAGCCTGGCCTACAGTCTAGTGTATAATGATAGTTTAACAAATGTTTGGTTAACAAACAAGCAAAACATACCAAGAAAAGCTATTCTTATCAAAGGAGCAAGACATTTTCCATGTTTCTTCTGTAATTATAATTTGTGTTTGTATCTTGTCTTATGTAAGAATGCTCTACATTTATTGTGAATAAGGAGAAGACCAAATCTACGTTTCATTTGAGGAAGGCCACTGGCCTCAAGTTTACACTTTTACTCCAAAGAGTAAATGGGAGCACCCTCTGCAAACATAATCTTTAGTGAAATTGTTTGTTTGTTTGTTTTCAGAAATCCCAAGTTGTTTTTTTGAAATAAATAAGACAAGAGGGAAAAAACATTGGTGATAATGCCATTCAGCAACACTGGGATAGCTACATTATCCCACCTACTTAAATCATTCTTATCTAGTTCACGAAAGAAAGATAATTTAATTTCAGGAGACTGGAAGCATTGATTGAGTTGTGACTCCTTAAGGCATTTATTAGACAAATGAGACCAATGAAACAGAAATGTGTTTTTCATTTTTAATTTCTGTAAGATATTTATAGCCAAACTTGGGATTGTTGATTTTTAAAACGTAACATTTCCCCAAAAGTTGACATCCACAGGACATTGTAGATAAAGATGTAACAGAGGAGCTGACAAAGATGGCCCTTGGGTTTTATGCTGTGTCCTCATCTCTTGAACCTGCAGTCTTTATTCTGCAGCCAAAGGCTGCAAAACCTAGGAGTAGCCAGAGCTCCTGTCTCTTGCATTTTGAATTGCGCAGACCTTCAACAGATTAATTATAGCTGTTATTATAGGGTGCACCAGTTACACACAATATTTTCCCTCTAGGATGAACAATAGTTAAAAAAATTTTTTAATTCATTTCTGAGACGTCTAGATTTGGGTTTAGTGGAGATGAAGAGGACAGTTT
This sequence comes from Eonycteris spelaea, assembly GCA_003508835.1. Classification (NCBI taxonomy): domain Eukaryota; kingdom Metazoa; phylum Chordata; class Mammalia; order Chiroptera; family Pteropodidae; genus Eonycteris; species Eonycteris spelaea. The sequence goes on from PUFA01000193.1 coordinate 2,605,977, forward strand.
GTCTCATTGCATCTCAGCCTTTTTCAGTGTTTAACTAAGAAGATAAAACAAACGATTTTTCTGATAGGATCAGGCTTCTCCTTCCTCCTTACCAGGCTGTATTTACAACAGTTTAGCCATATATCTCTTCATGGCAGCATCACCCCCTAGAGCTTTCTTCCAGTTCCAACTACATTTATTTACCTGTATTCGTTTGCACCAAAGGTGAGGAATCCTCATTAAGGGTGGGGAAGACTGGCAGTGGGGCTTTGAGGAGAATCCCATACTTTGCCCAGATGGGTGCAGTATGTGCCTCTAAAGAGATAGGCTGCAATGGACCCCGCTAATACTGGTCAGGTAGGTGGCCTCCTCTCTGCTCTTTTTTAAAAAGTTCAGGTTTTTCTCAGGCTTGGAGTCTTTGGTTAACACTTTCCCAGGTTTTAGTCTAGACGCTTTACTGTTGTTAAGTCTCAGCAAGGGAGAGAATACTGAAAGTGAGAAGCAAGGCCAATTTAGCTCTATGTTTAGGATGCATATCCTCTTTACCTCAAAGACAGAGATCTGGACCTATTAGTAGGAGGCAGGAGATGCAGTGGAAGAGGTGTGCATTTTAGGGACAGGAAGACCTGGCTTCAAAGCCCAACTCTGCCTTTTAGAGGCTGTTAATGGACTTCCCCATGCCTCAGTTTCCATACTTTTAAATGGTGAAGTAACACAATAACAGTTATTGAAGTTCATAACTCTATAAATGTGATGTCCCTCCTCTCCCATTCAACTAAGTTTTCCCCACTCTTCTCTTGATCCACAAATCTATCCGACTAGCCTATATCACACTATGCTATTTGGCCATTGGGTCACTTCTAATTCCTTTCTCTACCTAATGAAATTTCTTCCAAGTGTGGGCACATCCCCCTACTTAAGCACAGTTGTAATGACTCTTTTGACCTTCAATCTGGTCTCTGGGCATTCCTGCTTAGCTCTCTGTAGGCTTCTAAGGTGGGGTGGAGGGGTGTGCCAAGGAGTCAAATTCCCTTTTCTCTGTGTTCCACCTCTGAAGCACAACTATAAGCTCTGGAAATAGTGCATGAAACAAGCCAAGGAAAATTCTGAAAGAAGGAAGAATACAAAATTTATAGGAGCTCTGGGCTGGTGGAACAACATGCAAGCAGGGCATCTTACAGCTCCCAATCACAGAAGAAGGCCACCCAGACCTGGCATTTTCCACCCCTCCCAACCTTATAATGGGAGACAGACCAGGGAGGTCGATTCCACTTCTACATCAAAGAGGAGTCCCTCTGACTATTACTATTCAGTGTGTCCAATATCACTGGACATTGGGAGTCCCACCAACAATGAGCAGCCAGGGGAAGCACTCTTCTCTGAGAGAGGATAGAATCAATGAACTTGAGGCTGGAACAATAGAATTCATCCAACATAAACAACACATAGAAAAATAGACTGCAAAGAAATGAACAGAGCCTCAAGGACTGTGGGACAATAAAAAGATGCAATATTTGTATGATCAGAGTCTGAGAAGAAGAGAAAGAGTGGACTGAAAGAGAATTTGAAGAAATAATGGCTGAAAAACACCCAAATTTGGCAAAGAACACAAAATATCAGACCCATGAAAACGAGAAAGCCCCAAACATGAAGCCATATGAAATCTATGTCAAAACATGCCATTAAACCTTTGAAATCTAAAAATCATGGAAGCTAACAGAAACATCACATTACTGGTGGAGGAACACCAGTTCAAATGAGAGTGGATTTTTCCTTAGAAACCTTAGAAGCCAAAGGAAGTGGCACAAGATTTTTCCAGTGCTAAATGAAAAGAACTGTCAACCACAAATTCTTTATCTAGTGAAATTATCCTTCAGAAATGAAGAAGAAATAAAGAAATTCCGAGACAAAAGAAAACTAAAGGAATGTGTTGCTCCTGGGCCCACCCTTAAAGATTGGCTAAAGGAAGTCTTCAAGCAGAAATAATAATAATAATAAAATCATAGGTCATCAGGAAGAAAGAGAGAACAATGGAAAGAACAGAATATGGGTACATAAAATAGACTGCCTGTTCTTCATGAGTTTTGAGAATTGTGTAGTAAGGAATTAACCTTATCTGAAGGGAGGTCTGGCCTTTGCATTTGGCTCCTGGGAGGTAATCTCTAACCACTTGGAATATCTAATACAAGTTTCTTTGTTTCCCTGGGAAACTTGGAATACATCAGACAGTCAGTTTTTGGTGGGGGCTTTAGGTTACTTGATATCAGCTCAATTTCTGCAGGGGCTGTGGACTAAGGTTAGCCATCTAGCCTTTATAACCACATCCCAATAAAAACTCTGGATACTAAAACTCAGGGGAGCCTTCCTGGTTGGCAATACTCTGTGACTATTTACACATGTCATTGCCAGGAGAAGCCAACACTGTCCACGACTCCACTGGGAGAGGGCAACTGGACTCCACATATGAAACTGTCTTTGACTCCACCCCATGCACCCTTTCCTTTGGTTGATTTTAATCTGTATGCTTTTCCTTCCATAAAACTTAACAGTGTGTATAATAGCTTTCAGTGAGTTCTATGAGTCACAGAGTTCCCCAAACTTGCAATTCATGTAATAAGTAAGCGTGGTTTCAGGAACTCTCAAAGTTCAGAAATTGGGGACTCCCAAACTTTGCATAAATTATATTAGAGGATTAAAACAAAAATTATAACATCCATCTTATACTCAAGAGAATGTACTTAAAAATTGGGAAAGCAAAAGAGGCCTAAATAGTGGGGAAATTTCTACATCTCATTCTAAGTGTTTATGTTGATAGTAGTCAATCGTTAAAAGCCATGTATGAACAATACTCAGAGCAACCACTATGGAAACTAGACAAAGAGATACACTAAAACATACCAAATAAAAAATAGAATCATAAAAGTGTCTATGGGTAGGTCGTGCTCCATAGTACACCAGTTAGCATATCTGTTTTACACGCAGAAGGTCCTGGGTTTGCATCCCAGTGGAGCCATGGTCCATGGTCTATGGCCATGCCACCCTGAACAAGCCTGATGTCTGATCTCAGAAGCTAAGCGTGGTAGGGCCTGGTTATTACTTGGATAGGAGACCTCCTTGGGAGACCAGGTGCTGTAGGTATAAATAATAATAATAATAAGTGTGAGCAGATAAGAAAAGAGAATCAGGAGAGACAAAGAAAATGAACAGAAAATAAATATTTAAATGGCAACATAAACACTAACATATCGGTATATACCTTAAACATAAATGGTCTGAATACATCAATCAAAAGAAAGAGGTTGGCAGAGTAGATAACAAAATATGACCAATTCCAAGATACTTACTTCAAATTCAGTAACATAAGTTGGAAGTCAAAGGGTAAAACAAAGATAATGATAGTGAAAACAGCAATAAAGAAATCAAGAGTGGCTATATTATTATCTGATAAAGTCAACTTCAGAGCAAAGAAAGTTACTAGAGAAAAAGAGGTACATTACATAATGATAAAATAATGGGTCTCCCAGGAAGACATAATAATCCTAAATATGTATGCACCAAAAACAGAGCCTCAAAATGTATAATTCAAAACTGATTAAGCTGAAAGGAGAAATAGAAAAATCCACGATTATAGTTGGAGATTTCCACATCACCTTCTCAGGAACTGATAAAACTAGTAGACAGAAAAGCATCAGGGTTATAGAACATCTGGACAACACTATCCAACTGACAGAATCAGTTACATGTATAAAACAACCCACCAACAAGTGCAGAATACGCATGTTTTTAAACTGTCATAGAACATTCACCAAGATATATCAATCATATCCTGGGCCATAAAACGAAACTCAGCAAATTTAAAAGAAATTATACAGAGTGTGTTTTCTGATTGTAATGGAATCAAAGTAGAAATCAATAGAATGACAACAGGAACATCTCTAAACACTTGGAAATTAAACAATACACTTTGAAATAATCCATAGATCAAAGAAGATTCTCAAAGGAACTTTTTAAAAACACAGAACTGAATGAAAGTGATAACACAAGATACCAACAAAATGCAAGGTGCAGCTAAAGGAGTGCTGAGAGAGAAATTATCGCATTAAATGTTTACATTAGACATGAGGGAAGGTCTCGGTCAATAATCTACTTTCCTACTATTAGAAACCAGAAAAAAAAAATAGCAAGGTATAACCCAAAGCAAACATAACAAAGGAAATAATAAGGAATGAAATTAACGACATGGAAAATAGAAAATAATAGAGAAAGTCTCTGAAACAAAAAGCTGGTTCTCTGAAAAAAAAAATCAATGAAATTAAAAAATCTTTAGCACAATTGATAAAAACGAAAAGAGTGAAGACATCAATTACCAAGATCAGGAAGGAAATAGACAGTAATGCTACAGATCCTGCAGCCATTGAACAGATAACAAGAGAATACTCTGAAAACTTTACACTCATTAATTTGAAGACTTGGCAGAAATGATTCATTTCCTTGAAAATAAAGTACTCAAACTTAACTAAAATTAAACAAATAATCTGAATATACCACAAGCATTATGGAAATTGAATTAGCAATTAAAATCATTATGAAAAAGGAATCCTTAGGTCCAGATGGTTTTACAGCATGTGTTGGGAGTCCTCAAGGCTCCCCCCAGGTTCTGTGGTTCACTAGCAGGACTCATAAGACTCTTTTGCTCATGGGTTATATTCTTACAGCAAAGAAATACAGAGTAAAATCAACAAGGGACAGGAACATGGGGCAAAGTCTTAAGAAACCAGGTGCAAGCTTCTGAGAGTCATTTCCTAGTGGAGCCAAACAGCTCTTAATTTCTCTAGCAGTTATGACAACACATGTGATGTGTTGTCTACAAGGGAAGCTTACATGAGCCTAGAAGTCCAGGGTTCTTATCAGGGTTTCTCAAGTAGGCACCCAGTACCTTTGTGACTATCCACAGTCACTGAAATTCCAGATGCCCAGGAAAAAAAGTGGTTTAGCATAAACCATATCATGTACAGTGAGCCACCCTTAGCATTTAGGGAAAGTGCTATATTATTTTAGGGAACTATTTGTTGCCTAAGTTTCCAGACACCAACCAAAGGCATATCTTGCAAGAAAGTCTTTGTAAGAATCAAACTTTCAGGTTTGTAATGTTAACTCTTTAATGCACACTGGAGAATTCTACAAAACAAAAGAAGAATTAAAAGTAACTCTACATAATCTCTTCTAGAACACAAAAGAGAAAGGAACACTTCCTAGCTCATTTTTTGAGGCCAGTATTATCCTGATACCAAAACCAGAGAAATAGTACAAAAGAATGAAAACTACAGGCCAGTATATCTCATGAACTTGGATGCAAAAAATCCTAAACAAAATATTAGCAAAATGAATCCGAAATGAATCCAAAAAATGTATAAAAATAATTACATAATATGACCAACTTATATACTATGAACCAAGGCTTGTTCAACATTTGGAAGTTATTCAATGTAATCTATCATATCATAATTAAAAATCATTTCAATTGATATAGAAAAAAACATTTGACAATATCCACCCAGCCTTTATGATTAAAAGCCCTTAGCAATTAGGAGTGAAGGTGAATTGTTGTAACTGGATAAAGAACATTTACAAAAAACAAAAACAAAAACAACAAAAAAAACCATGGCTCACATCATAAGCACAAACACTGATGCCTTCTCTTTAAGATTAGAAATATGGCAAAGATGTCTGTTCTCATACGCACAGTACTGGGAGTTCCAGCTACTGGAATAAGGCAAGAAAAAGAAGTGAAAGGAATAAAGAATGAAAAGAAGAAACTATTTACAGACAGTATAATTGTTTATGTAAAAAAAATCCCAGAGAAGCTACAGAAAACAACTCCTAGAACAAATAAGTGAGTTCACCATGGTCACCAGACACAAGGTCAATGCACAAAAATCAGTAACATTTCTATATGCTAGCAATGAACATGTGTAAAACTGATCTGAAAAGAACAATATCATTTACACGTATTCTGAAGACAATGAAATGCTGAGAGATCAGTGTAACAAAAAATATGTAGGATCTGTAGGATGAAAATCAGAAAATGCTCATGAAAGATAGGAAAAAAGTTGATGGATTAGAAGACTAAACATAGTAAAGTGCTAACTCTACCCAAATAGATCTGTAGTTTGAAGGTAATGCTTATCAAAATCAGCAAGGTAATTTTTGTTTATAGAAATAAACAAGCTTATTCTAAAATTTATATGGAAAAAACACAGGCCCTGGAAAACTAGGTAAAAATATCTTGACAAAAAAGAATGAAGATGGGGGAATTACTCTTTCTGATATTAACTTCTATTTTATAGCTATGGTGGTCAAGACTGTGGGGTACAGGTGGAGAGAAAGACATATAGATCAATGGAACAGAATAAAGAACCTGAAAATAGAGCCACACACATACATACCAAGTGGGTTTTGGAAAAGGTACAAAAGTAGTTCCATGAAGGAAAAATAGCTTTTCAACAGTAATGGTGCTGGAACAACCAGACATCAATAGGCAGGGAAAAAAAAAAAAAAAAAAAGACCAATCTAAACCTCATATCATAAAAACTAACCAAAAAACCAAACATGGATTATGGACTTAAAGATACATTTAAAACTATAAAACCTTTAGAAAAAAACTGGATACAATTTTCAGAATCTAGGGCTAGGCAAAAATTTTTAGGCTTGCTACAAAAGCACAATTCATAAAAGAAAAAATTAATAAATTGGACCTCATCAAAATTAAAATCTTTTGCTGTATGAAAGTCCATATGAAGAGGATGAAAAGACAAGCCATAGATAACAAATGTCTGACAAATGATTAGTATCCAGATTACATAAAGATCTCTCAAAACCCACCAGTCAAAAAAACAAACAATCCAATTAGAAAATGGGCATAAGACATGTAGAAATATTTCACCAGATAAGGTATAATTGGAAAGTCAGCACATAAAGATGTTCAACATCATTGGACAGCAGTGCTGAAAACACTATACAAATGTTCGAAGCAGTTTTATGTAATAGGCAAATCTTGAGCCAACTGGGATGTCCTTGGAGAGGTGAAAGGTTAAGCACCTTATACTGCACACAAACGGTGACTTGGATAAGCCTTCAGGGAATTATTTATACTAAGTGAAAAAAAAAATCCAATCCTGAAAAGTTACATACTGGATGATTCCATTGACATAATATTTTTGAAATGACAAAGTCTTAGAAGCGTTAGGCAGATTAGTGGCTGCCAGGGGCTTGGGAGAGAGGGGGGTGTGGTTATAAAAGGACAACATGAGGGATCCTTGTGGCGGTGGAAATGTTGAGTGTCTTGACTGTGGTGGTGGGTGTATGAATTTACAGGTGATAAAACAGCATGGAACCAAAAACGCACACGCACACAGGAGTACAAGTCAAATTGGGGAAAACTGAACATCAATGGGTTGTGTCGATGTCCGTATCAGGGTTGTTATACTATAGTTTTGAAAAATGTTACTATTGGGGAAACTGAGCAAAGCATACATGGGATCTCCTAGCATTATTTCTCACAACTGCATGATAATCTATAACTATCTCAATAAAACTTTCAATAATAATAATAACAACAAAAGACATTTGTTCCTTTCCTACTGAAATATTGTGTTTGGGTAGCGCTAAAAAGTTTCCTGCTCCTTCAAGGACAGAGAATGCTCTGTGCCCTACATTTCTGAAATTAGAGAGCCATTCTGGTGGCTTTCTGGAGAAGGGTTGCAGCTGGCGGGGAGGGGTGGGGCATGGTGGCTTGCCACCCCTTCCATCCCCCCTTCATACTGACACACCCTCGCCCTGGTTCATATTACTGGTCGATGTTAAATTCAGTTTCTTTCTCAAAGAAAATGAAAGCAGAACAATTAAACTCCTTCCTCACTTGGAATGTGCCCATTTTTATTATTTTCTACATCTTTATGGAAGGAGAAAATTAACAGTTTGATAAATACCAGAAAACTTCATGGACTGAGCCCTCTGGCTCTGAAAAATGCTGGTAAGGCACCCCCTAGTGGCTATCTGGTTGGTCTACAGCTTCTTCCCTGCTCCTGGAGGATCAGAGAAAGAATAACTCAGACCTCTCAAATGCAGGCAGGCCCCACTTGAGTCCCAATTTAAATGTAGTTTGGTGGGCACCCGGGGTGTGTCAAGGGCAGGTATCTTTGGCTTAGCTGGCACACAGCAGAGGTGGTGAGTTGGAGCCTGCTCTGTTTTGCACCTGGTTCTGTGTGCTGCTGCAGCGCTTGTCTGGGCCGGCTGGGTGCTTACAGGCCCTGGGATTCGTTACAATTTTCCTCAGTCAGGCAACAGCCTCAGCCTGGGAATTAGAATCAAGGCAACTGTGTTGCTGCATAGATGATAGAAGGTATCTACGTCAACAAATTGTGTGGTGGCAACCCATTCAACTTGGAGAAGAACATCTGAGAAGACAAATTGAAGTTCTTGAGCAAGACATTTGTTGGACATATGGCAGAGTTTACTGTTATTGGAAGAAAATGCATGGGAAAGGACCTGGTTGGGTCAGATGGGGAAGAGTGGGGAACCTTTAGTACACGTGGTCAAACAAAGGATTTGGGTTCAGAAAAGAACTTGTTATTTTCTGTCCAAAAAAAAAAAAAATCATCTGAGTGCTTCTGAAGGGGCTTTACTAGCTGGTCTATTCATTCTGGTATGTTCTAGGACAGTTACCTCAGGATGCTATTTTGGCCATAGGAAGCCAGACAGACCTGGCACTAGATGGAGAGGTAGAAGTGTTAGGATGGAGCTGATGAATCACTCAGCGTTTCCTCAGGAATAGTTAAGAGTGCTCAAATATAGGAACCCCCAGAGCTGGCGTTCTCCAACAGCTTCGAGAGTGGCTGTGTCTGGTGCTGTGTGTGTGGGCCAGAGTCTGGTGTTATCATGCCGAATAAATCATAATTAGTGTACTGTAAATTTGAGGTTGAGACCAAATAGTCCATGAACTTAAATGCAAAATTCCCCTAGAAAAATATATATATATATATATTTACCATGCTGTACATTACATTCCCATGATTAACTTATTTTATAATTGGAAATTTATAGTTTTTGACTCCTTTACCATTTCACCCACACCCCTGGAATTACATTTTTTAAAGATTTTAAACATGCTTTGCACTCCTGCCCTCATCACTTAAACAAGGATAAAATTGCATTTTTAACCCAGCGTCCTATGAAGAAAGCACTCAGCACGAACCAGATTCGACTATGGAAAGATTCTGTTGAAGTTAGAAAAAGAAATCCCCCCAAAATGTTAATGGATTAGGCGTGGTCTCTGACATTAGAATGTTAAAATGTAGTTGAGAAGATGCATCATGTGCCAAAGAAAAGTTAACTAGAAGTATGGGAAGTGGAAATGCTCCTTATGTGACACACCAGCTAACTGCAGAGTGACATGAGGGCAGGATTATTGTATCCAGAAGGCCAGGGAAAGGAGGGAGGTGTGTCTGCAATGGGATGTGAAGGAATGGATCAGGTGAGAAGAGGGAATAGAGCAGGTCACATAGGGCAACTGCTTGAGCAAAGGAGCGAAAGCAGTGTGGATCAGGTAGGAACTGTGATGGCTGCCTGTGACAGAAGCCCAGCAGGTGGCTTAACACATTTGGAGTATTATTATTATTATTTTTTCATAGCCTCACGTCTCAAGGTGGGCAACCCAGGGTTGGTAGAGAGGCTCTTCAAAGCCATTGGGGATCTAATTTCCTTCTATCTTTCTCGGCACTTGGCTTTAGTCTTCACAAGTTTTAGCCCTGTATTCACAAGATGGTGGCCACTCCACCTTAGAGGCCTACATTCTGTGCAAGAAGAAGGGGAACGACAAAGGGAAAAGGTGCATACCAGTGGTGTCTGTCCCCTTTTAGAGAGCACCCAAAGCAGCAGCATCTAGAGACTTCTGCATTCTCTCAAAAATGTGTCACATGGCATCCCCCACAGGCTGGAAGCCCTAGCTGGGCACATTACCACCCTGAACAAAATGGATTGGAGGCTCTAGTGGTAAACTGGATGGGTGGCAGGCACAGGTAGGAAAGTGCAAGGCATGTTGGGAGGCTAAACTATGAGTGGAGTAGAAGTCTGAAGAATAGTTTCTGTGTGGTGCAATTAATCATTTTCCAATTCCTTGCACATTTCTTTTTACAATGGCAAGAAACTGTTGCGCAACAAATGGGGCGTATCTTATTGATCAGAAGCTTTGGATAACTATTGACATATCCTTTCCCTTTTCCAAGACAGCAGTGGCCCCTCTTATCTGGAATTCACCTTCAAATGTTTGCAATGTACACAACTTTGTGCTACCTTTCATATAGTCTCATGAACTTTGGACAAAGGCTCCAATTATTTTCTGAGTCTAGTGTGGCCTCAGTTTACTGATGCTTGGACTTCAGCTACCTCTAGTATTTCCCACCTCTTCAATACTTCTGAGGGATGGTGGAAAAATTTTCAAATGAGCATGTGAATAAAGACACTCATGGTCTCTACTCTGTTGTGCCAGGGCTGCAACATCCATATTGCTCTTCCAAGTGGCCAGCATGTTGTGACTCACATTTGCTCTTCTGGGTAATGGCCAACCCAGGACTCAAGACACTAAAATTTCATGGTGTTGCGGCCTGCACTTATGCTGCATTATGGAAGCAGGGAAGCATCCTTTTCAGTATTATGGCCCAGTGCCCAGGACTCAGACATGTGCAGGAGACAATTTAACCATTGATCCTGAATCACAGCTTCCTCTGATACCTAAGGTGCTATTATGAGCCCAGTCTTTGTAAATGTGGCTCGCTCCTTCCCTACTTAAGTTAGTTTCTTATGAGAAATTCTTTGGTGATTCCTGAATAGAGACATCAACACCAGCAGTGTATAGTGGGAGGTTACAGATCGTGCTGACATTTCTGGTCTACAGGAAAGTTAAATCAGTTTGAATCAACCTACTTTCTCCGTCAATAATTATTCTTTGGTTGGTTCCAGGTGCTAGTACTTCTATTAGACACAAGAGGATACTAAGATAATTTATGTGATCATTAGTCTCAAAAAGCTAACAGATTAGGGTCATTATCCCCCCTTCCTGCTTTTCTCTATCTCTTCCCTCAGTCTAATTTTTTTCTCCTGCCCTAGGATTATAAGAAAATGTTAATGTTGGACTGGGAAGCTCCTCATTTACCCCAAGCAGACACCCTTCCATTTCCCAAGGTTGAAAACTTGATATCAGTCATATTGCCTCTTGTTTCTTTAACCTTCACATTTAATCCACTTCAAATCCTTCAGAAGGAATCTTTCTTTTGGATTTCTCCCTTCCTTACCAAATCCCAAATCACCATCCCAATTCATAATTTCATAGTTGAATCACTGCACTGTGCCCTAGTTGGTCTTTTCTCCCCACCTCTATAATCCCTCTCTTTGCCAGATAGTTCTATATAGAACTCTCCAGGTGATTCTTCTTAAATGGTTTACATCACTGGACTTCAAGGCCCCTCATGAATGTCTCCCTACCCCAATATCATCTTTTTATCTCCCTATGAGAACATTCACTCTATCCATGCTGATCTTTTTTGCCTTCTGCTCATTATCTGCTCTTTCTTGCATTCCTTATGTGCCAATATTTTCATCCAGTGTACATTCTTCTCACCTTTCTACTAAAACTTGTTTTTGCCTCCTACAAAGCCCAGCTTGAAACACCATCCTTATGACTCCTCCACTGAGTGATTTCTCAAGTCTCCTTTTTTTTTCTTGGCCTTAGCACAAGCATGAATGTAAAGTATATTATTCTGTATTTGTTGAATGCTGTTTTATAGAAATGTTAAACATTTTTGTAAAACACAGTGGTTCTTTTTTCTTGTATTAAGGAAATTAAATGTATCTCCCATTCATTTTCAGTCTCATGTTGTACTTGGCTCAACAACTGAACTCAGCAGGCTTCGAATTAATGTTATTGATGGATCAACTGAAATGTTTCGACTCAATCTAAACGGTCTACCCCTTTCGTTCTGTTTCCTGCTTGAGCTGTCAGTTAGCTAGAACATGATGGCTGTTGGGTTGCAGGTTCAGTTCCCACAAAGGTGAGTTAATGTCACACCGAGAAAAGATCTGTTATGTGGCCACCTGCTGTACCTTCCTCTCCCAACAACCACCTTAAAGAAAGTTATCTTGGGAGCCTTGTGTAAGGTGATACATGGGACTCAGCATAACCCATTGTTCTTGTTAGAATCATGGCTTAAATACACCCGATTTATCATAGTAGATTAGTAAGTAAGTGCTATAAACAAAACATGTTAAAATTATATATTAAGTAAAACAATATAAAAGAATATTTTCCAGGATAGGTTAGAGTACATTTCAGTAACACATTCCTGCCAAAACCTCAGGGGCTTAAAACAATATTTCTCAACTGCTCAAGGCCACTGAGTGATGGGTGACGCTCTGAGGATAACCTTCCTCCACGTGGTGACTCAGCAACCCAAGATGCTGCCGCCATCTTGTGACTCTTCTCAATAATCTCCAAGGTTGGGAGGAGGGGTCTGAAAAGTTGAGCGCTGGCTCCTAAAAGCCTGGCTCAGAGGAACACGAATTACTTTTACTCACAGACTGTTGGCTGGAATGTTGCCGAACCGTAGATCTTTAGTAAACAGTAACTGTCTCTGTCCAGATACAAGGTAGCTCTAAGGAATTAACATAGATTGCAAAGTTATCTAACTAACAATCTTGACATGCTGTTAGTCTGAAACAATGTGCTCCATGTTATCCTACCAAAACAGCATTTGTAACCACAATTGCTCATGCAAAGAATAACTAGACTTACATGGATTTATGGTAAAGAATTTTAGTGAAAGATAATTAGTTCTTGCTCAAGTCTGCTTTTCCTTCCGTAAGTAAATCACGCAACTCAGTGTTGTCAAGCATCGCTTTACTGTGACAGTAATGGCATTTTCTTTTCGTCATTACCATAAATTTGTGTATAGAATGAATGTTCTATGAGAAGTGGATCTTTTTTTAGGGGTCAGAGGATTTATTTATGAAATGAAAAACTTCTTATTAAATTTTATAGTTTTCAAAAAAATATACGCACATTATTAGAGTGAATTATATAATTTACTAAGACTTATCAGCCCAAACTGGAGTGTCATTACACACTCCGCATACCAGATTCTCACTCCCTATTTCAACTATTCGATCTTTTCTTTGAGGATACACCTTCAAACATATAAATAAACAACTTACACTGCTATTTCTTGACTTTATCACCAGGTTTGAAGTTACATGTTAAATTTCTATCATGGGCGATGAAGATTGAGAGCTCAAATTCATCACCTCTTTTTATACACTTCCTACTTGCCTATCATCTCAATAAAATTATACATAATTGTTGATAAATTAATATTCAGGATTTATATTATTATGACCATAGAAACATTGTTTCACAGTGTGACAAGTAGTGCATGGTGATTATATTTTTTTATAGTACAACTTTTTGTTTTTCCTGGAGTTTATAATTGACCTATTTTAAAATTTTTATTGCTCTCATAGTTTTCTGTTTCACTATCAGCCAAAGAATTCCTTTTCAGTACACAGCACAATTACATTTACCAGTTTCATCTTCTAGAAGAGATTCTACAGAAGGTCTCTATGGCTCATCCTACTACCTTCTTCTCACCCCAGGACTAGAAGCTTGCAAACTACATTTTCAGACTCTTTTGCCGGCTGAATTCTACTTAAGTTTGCCAATTGGAAGCATTTGCAGAAATTAGAAAGTGTGAAAAGATAGAAGCCATAATGTTTCTGGCAGGTCCTCTCTCAGTAAGTCAGTGACTCCAGCTTAGTGATAGTAGAGGCTGACTGTTGGCTCCTACAATAGTGCCAATAGCTCCAACACCACCATCAGCAGCTACAGGTGAGTAGGCTTCTGCCTGGGTAGGCAGCACATGGCTACAGCTCGTGGAGCTGCTGAGTGACAGTGCAGGGTGACCGGCACAGGCTCCTGTGGGAGTGGGAGCAGCTTTCTGCAGTTCTGAATTTCCAGCAACACCACCTCCTTCTCTTTTGCTCTTTCAATCTTTGTAACAATTTGGTAACCCAATTCCCTATATTGAATCGCCTTCATTTTGAAATACCTAGAGTGGTTTCTAGTTCCTTCTTTGGAAACGGATCGATACAGCCATGGCCAAGTCCGCAGCCCTGAAACCTTGTAATAAGAAAGCAAGAAAGAAAACACAAAAGTAACTAGGTTAGTGACTGTGGATCAGTAGTAAATCTTTTTAGACCAGTGCTGTCCAATAGAAGTATACAACAGGAGCCACATTGAAAATGTTTCGTTGGCAGCTATATTTTAAAAAAGTAAACAAACAAACAAACAAAACACAGTAAAATTAATTTTAACAACATATTTTATTTATTTAACCTGATAGATCTAAAACATCACTTCAACATGTAATCAATGTAATACAAATATTAATGAGATATGACATTCTTTTTTTCTTACTAGATCTTTGAAATTCAGTGTGTGTTTCACATGTACAGCACGTCTTCATTAGACTAGCCAGCTCTGAGTCTCAATAGCTACATGTGGCTACTGTATTGGACAGCACAGTTTTAACTTTATAAGGCTGATATCGCACCCTTTCCTCCCACCAACCGTAAAACAGCACAAAAAGGCAGTGCTCTTGTGGTTGAAAACTATGATCAGGAGGACTCCTCACGGAGTCGCTTGGTGAGATCCCTGAACTATGAGGACGACAGGGGAAGCAGAGAACTGTGTCCACTGCAACAGGTGTGCATTAATGCTCTGCTGTTGCTGTATTGAAATTCTTGATTTTTTTTAAACAAGGGACACTGCATTATCATTTTTCACTGAGCCTCTCAAGTTATGTAACTGACACTTCCACTAATTTTATATTTTTCTTTTTTTTTTTTTTTACTATGTTTTTGCCTTTTTGTTCAAATTTCTGGAGCATCCCTAAATTTTTATTCTAACTCTTCCCTTAAATCTTATATTGTTGCTCTCACATGTTTTAATTTCCAAGAAGTCTCTTATCCTCTGAATATTCTTTTTCTTATGGCTTTTTTTTTTTTTAGGTAAGCAATACTTTTTTTTTTCCTCATTCTCTCGAGCATGTTATTGATAGGTTCTTTTCTTTTGAGTTTTTTCCCTCCTGCTTTGTTTGTGTTCAGTATTTTACATGAGAGCTAACAGTAGTTGCATTTAGTTTAGAGAAGACAAAGGATTCCCCCAGCCTCCACCCCCACCCCACCCCTACCATGTAAGAGAGAATGAAAAGATTGGACACAATATGAAAATTTTAATGGGAAAAGTGGCAACATTGAGAAAGCTCAGCTGAGGCAAACTTCATCTCTGGAAAGTAGGATAATTTCTTTCTCAAACTGTGAGGTATTATAAGGGCAAGAGCTAAAGATCATAAGGAAACATTGGGAATATCTGCAATGCAGGCATCAACAAATGTTGAAATCACTGAGTTGCAGCGAAAACTTATCTGAACTCCAATAGCCTAAAGTAGACGCTTGCCCAATCTCCAGTGTGGTGATCTTTCACGGTTAGTCTTGGCTCGGATGAGGTGCAAGTCAAGAAAACAGCTTAAAATGCTAGCCAGGGTTAGGATAAGGGGCAAAGAGGAGAGAAACGACAAAGGGACCAGAGTATGAGAGAGACCTGTGAGAAGTTGCCCTGAAGGAGCCTCTGGCGAGAATTGTGCTCTCAAAGTTTTTCAGGCAGTAAGGGTTTTTTTCTTCAGTCCTCAGGAAACAAAGAGTTCACTGCTGTTAAGAGAGCATAGGAATGTAAACCAATTCCGCAGTTGGGAATTGGGAGCATGGATTCACGTCCTGGCTTGGCTGGAGCTGGGAAAAGTCATATAACCATGGCTATCAATTGCTTCATGGCTATATGGCTTCATGAAATCAAGCAGGTTGGGCTTCAATCTCCCTGTCCCCTTCAGCTTCAAATCCAGTAGCTCTAGACTAGATTGCAGTCGAAGAGGGAAAATTCAATTACAACATAAAACATTGGTCCTATGGACAAACTCCTTGTACGATGATTCATTTACAAGAAAACAAATATAAAACACGTGGCAACGCGGGGCCTACTGCAGAACCCTCTCTGAGGAACAAATGTGGACCATTACGTCACTCAGCTGGTCTCCCCGCACGTATTGACCACAACCACCAGATGGCGCTGTTGTCCTACGATCTAGCGCATTCTTTGGCCTAGTGGTCCTGGGAGAGCCTGACCTGAATCTTAAAACTTCCCTAACTACCGCATTTGATTCAAAAGCAAAACAGCAGAAAAGTAAAAAATAGCTGCACATCCCAATGAGGTCAGAATATAGCATTTCACGGTACTGCGTGGCCCGTAGGCAAGTCATCGATGGTTATTTGACGTTTGATTTTAAGAAAACGACTTCACAAAGCAGAGAGTGGGGAAGCAGGCGAGCCCGGGCCCGCCTCCCTCCCCGCAGTCCGCGACGTGGAGCTTCCCTGCAGCCGCAGCGGCGTGGCTGGCAGCGAGGCGCGGGGGAGGCGGGCTCCGGGGACCCACGCAGCGTCTGTCCGCTTCAGTGCCCAGATGGCAGGGGCGGCAGAGGCCTCCAGCAACCTGCGGTTCTGTCTCCTGTCTCCAACACTGGCCCCCCACCCTCCCCCTCCCCACGCCAGCACGCGGCTGCGGCACTGGCGGGGCTTGGCCACCCGGGACCGCGCCGGTGCGCGGCGGTTGCGCTGCGGCCACCGAAGCTGCTGGCAGGGGAACAGGCCCTAGCTGGGAGCCCCAGTCGCCAGTGCTGGCCTATTTTCACACTCGAGGGGTGCTGGGAGCCCAAGGCCTGCTTCCCAGTGGTATCCTGGCGAATAACTGCCCTCGACCCCACGGGCCGAGGCCCTCGAGCGGCCCGGCGGCGCGCGCGCGGCAGGACTAGCGGCGGGAACGCGCGGGTCTGCCCTGGGGCCTGGTGCCGCGTGTCCCCTCTGCGGACGCGACTGCCTTAACTGCCCCCGGCTGCTGCCGAGGTCACGTGCTCCCGGCGCATCTGGGCGGTGGACAAGCAGAGGCTGATGAATTTTTCATCGCAATCCGCTTGTCTGTGGCTCTGAAGGCAGCCTCTGGGGCAGGAGCCATTAAGGACCCGGCCGTGCCAGGGGGCGGCCCCTCCCCTGACTGCGCTGATTTCTGACTTGGGAAGGGGCCGGTTTCTCTTACCTTAGCGCTTCTTTGTGCTCGGGCCTTGTTTGACTCCCCAAAGAAAGCAGGGGGCTGGGAATTCCAGGGAATGGGGTCCAGACGGTGGGGCAAGCGGTGGGAGGCAGAGTGAGCAGAGGGCCTGTTTAGTTTAATCGGATTTACGGAAAGTCCCGAATGGGCCAGTTTAAAGGAGAGTCGGCTAGTCACATCCCTGTACCAAGAGCCAGTTAAGTGGGCCTGACTGTGAGCAGCAGAAGGGTCCAGAGGAGGGAAGGTGCAGACAGTGAAGGGAAAAGAAAAGCACCAAATACGTGGCCACATGAAGAGGCAAAGTGAGGGCTGGCCTAACTGACTTTGGGGCGGAGAGAACACCCAACACCCAGGTAGACCCACCAGATGTCTGGAACTAGTATCTGCTTAAAGTCCCCTCCCCACCTTATATAATAGTTTGAAAATATGGAGATCACTACCCAGAGAAAAACAAGTCTTTGGGGAGTGGGGAGTGGAATTGTTTCTATCCACAATTTTTTTTTCCATATGAAATTCTTAACACAGTTGTATGTTAAAAATGCATACATGACACACATAGTATATGTTAATTTTTTATGTTTAGATATTTAAAACCATGGTTTCTAATTATAAAAAGTAGTATGTGTCTTTGTAAATTTGGGGGGAATAAGGGAATATATGAAGACAAAAATAAAAATCAACAGATTCCAAGTACAATAATCCTTTTGGTGTGTTTCCTCAAAATATTTCTTCTGTGCATGTTTAATTTAGCTGAGACCATACGGTATTTGTTGCTTTTAAAACATGGCCAATACATAAACATTAATAGATGGCTATGTGAGAAGAGTTTCTTTATCTTAAGGTGGGAATCTTCTTAAGGATTCTGAGTGTCCTTTCAGCTTCCCCTACCTACTTACAATTGAGGGGAGAGCCCCAGCCAGGACTCAAGAGACATTCCAAAGGCATCCTTGAAATTCTTTTCACAAATATCCCAACTTCCCATCTGCTGTTCCCTATTTGTGGGGAGGGCTCTAGTTGTAAAATCCTGTCCCAACCACCTACTTAGAAAATGTACACAGCATTGCTTTGTAGCTATCATTCTTTTGGTGTCTTTCTTGAAACACTAATTTAAGTAATTTTAACACCTTTTACAAAGGAACAAAATCAGACTGGCATAAGAGTTTTCCTCTGACATATTAAATGCAAAAAGAATATGGAGCAACATGTACAGAATTTTGAGGAAAAGATGTTTGTGAACTAAGAATTTTGTTCTATGTCAAATTATCTTTCATATTTAAAGCCAACAGAAAGACATTTTCATTAAATAAGAAAATATGCCACCTGGTACATTTCTTAAAAAAAAAAAAACTTGAAGAGGATTTTTATTTCTGGCTGTGAAGGAGTAGTTTGTATCAGAATAACCCTGGTGTTGAAGAACTGTGAAAGCGAAATAAAATAAAATGTAAAATAGTTGGAGAGTACCAAAGAGCAATCAGAGTTGCCAGTATTCAAAGGGCCAAGATGCTAGACAGGAGAGAAATGCATTGAAATAAATTCTTTCTTTACAACTCTTCTTGTCCCCTTGGAGCATTTGCTCATTGCAGGTCTTGTCATGGGGTGTGGAACCCAGACAGAACGTGGCATCTCATAGCTTGCCTCAGTCAAAAAAAATTGGATGTAAGGCTCCTACGACTTGATGAGCCAGGGACCCAAAAAAATAGAGAACCAAAGGGAATTGAGTCAGCGGGCAATTTCTCTTTAAGGCAGTTCCCAATTTCTAAGATGTTCATGTGAAGAGAAAAGCCAAGAAACCAAACCAAATAAAACAGCTGCTAAGAGGCTTAAAAGCTGAGCAAAGATGTGGCACGCTCACGGTACTAGGTGGACAGATGGATGAAAATTTCAGTTCAGACCCCAGAGGAGGAAGAGTCGAGTCATGTAAACACCTCTGGCTGTCAGCTGAGACCCCAAAGACAAATCCGCAGGAGCCAGGGCCAACAGCAAGGGGCAACCCTCTCATACCCTGCATGGGCTCGGAAGGCCCCAATTCCTGAAAGGACGCAGGCAGACTGCCTTCTTGCGTACTCTGTCTTCTGCCAGAAGCAAAAGAGAGGAAGATATTCTGTTGCACTATCACACAAAGTTTTTTATTGAACCCATATCTACCAGACAAAAATTGGGAGGGAAAGAGACAGTGGCTGGCATGGTGGAAGCAAAGAAATTTGCTACTGTGTGTGGGAAGTGGCTGTGCCTCCTATGGGTATCATAGGATGCTCCTCTGTGGGCCACATGTGGTCTGTGTGGGAGGGAGAGGTTGCTGGAAGCCATTTTAAGGTTTGCTAAGAGGCCTGGATAGAGGAGATAATGGACTCCAACTGAGAGTCGGTGCAAAGAAAACTGGCTAGAGAGGCAAAGCTGAGGGAAGCAGTCAATACAGTGGGGGAAAAGCAGCTAGTTCAGTTCACCAGTGTCTCAGGAGTTGCAGTTGGAAAAATACAATAGGAGAATCTCTCAAGTGCCCACAAATGTGTCTATGAGAGAAAGAAGGAGCCAACCATATGTCTGGCACAAAAATGGCCCTGCTATTGTGTGACTCCTTTTTCCTAATCCCTTCCACCTTGGTCTTGATCCTAATAGGGTTCCAGAAGAATGCTGGGGAGAGGGAGGAAGGGAAGGGGGACAATACCCAGATTTTCCTCTGCAGATGACTAGAGAAGACTAGATTTGGTATTAAATCAAAAGGATTTGATTATTGTCAGTGACTGAATATTTTAATGTTTTGAATTGCAACTGTGTTTGCAACTTAAAGTAACAGTAAGACCTAAGAGTGCATGGAAATGTCATGATTACTGACAATTGTTTATCTAAGGACCTCCAGGCACCTTGCAGAAACAAATGTAAATTGTCCTGGAGGAAAGCCCCTCTGAATCCCCATGGTTTAAACTCAACCAGAGATGACTTTAAAATGAAAAATTGCAAGCACTCATGAAAACGAGCTATGAGCTATCGCTAGTAAGAATTAACAAAAGTAAACACCAGATTTAGACCACAAATCACTTTAGATATGAGACTTTTTAGGTACAGAATATAAAATATGAAAATTTTAAAGAAAAGAAAAATGGAATTATCAAAATTAGTTAAGAACAAGACTCTTAACAATAAATAGAGACATTAAAAAATTAGCAAATAGAACTTCCAGAAATAAAAAATATAGTAGTTGGTATTAGAACATGATGTATGTTTTTAACAGCATATTATATGCAAATTAAAAGATAATTTGAAAACTAGGGGAAAGCTTCTGAAGATGTTACCCACCTAGAGCAAAGAGAAGAAAAAATATAGAACAAAGGTATATAGTCATAGAACAAAATGAAAAAATCTAACATATGTCTAATCAGAGTCCAAATAAAAGAACAGGGAGAACAGGGAGAGAAGTGGTATTTGAAGAGATGGTGTTTAAAATGTTTTCAAAATAAAGTTATTCTTCCATGAATATAAGAAAACCAATGGGGTGAGTAAAATACATTTCATTATAGTATTTCACGAATACATTATAGTATAAAAAGCAAAGAGACAATCTTAAAATCATCCAGAAAGAAAAGATAGGTCACCTACAAAATATAGGAAAATATCAACATCAGAATTCTCACCAGCAACAATGGAAGCCAGAGTACAGTAGCATAAGATAAAATAAAAATCTTCAATATGATCTGAGTGAATAACTATCTAAAAGTCTAGTCCCAATAAAACTGTCTGAAAACCAGCAAAATAAATAATGTCTTTTTGTTTTGAACAAACAAGAATAGAGACAGTTTAGCTCCGAGAGACTAGAACTTCTAAAGGGTGGACTTTAGAAAGAAGAAAAATGATATCAGAATACCAATAATTAACCGTTTAAAGCAGTAATACTGTATTAGTAATTCTTATTTGTGAGGTTTTAAAAAACTGATGAAACTAAAATAATGAAAAATAATAGCATGTAAGTTGAGAGGGATGTGATTGAAGTGAAAGTTTTTTTTTTTTTTTTTTACTTCTCATGAAGAGGGTAGAGATTTTTTTTCCAGCTTTATTGGGATATAATTGACATATAACATGGTATAAGTTTGAAGTATAAAACATGATAATTTGATAATGTATATATTGCAAAATTATTATCACAATAAGGTTAGTTAACATTTCCATCTCCTCACATAATTTACTTTTTTTAGGTGATGAGCATATTTAAGATTTACTCTCTTAACAACTTTCAAGTATATGATACAGTATTAAGCTATAGTCACCATACTCTATATTAGATTCCCCGGAATTTGTACATCTTATAACTGGAAGTTTGTACCCTTGACCAACATTTCTTCCTCCCCATCAGCCCTTAGCAATCACCATTCTACTCTCTGTTTCTACAAGTTTGGTTTTTATTTTTATTCCACATACAAGTGAAATAATACTGTATTTATTTTTCTCTGACTTATTTCACTTAACATAATGTCCTTAAGGTCCATTCATGTCACAAATGGCAGGATTTCCTTCTTTATTATAGCTGAAAGAAGTTCCATTGTTTATATATACATACCACATTTTATTTATCTATTTATACACCCATCGACACTTAGGTTGTTTCTATGCCTTGGCTATTCTGAATGATGCTACAATGAACATTGGGGTAGGAGGTTGCAGATATATCCTTGAGATTCTGATTAGATTTCCCTTGAATATATACCTGGAAAGGAATTACTGGATCATATGGTGGTTCTATTTTTAATTTTTTGAGGAACCACCAAACTGTTTTCCATAGTGGCTGTACTGTTTTACATTCCACCAACAATGCACAAAGGTGCCTTTTTCTTCAGATACTCACCAATGCTTGTTATCTCTTCTCTTTTTGATGCTAGTCATTCTAACAGGTATGAAGTGGTATCTCACTGTGGTTTTAATTTGTATTTCCCTGATGGTTAGTGATGCTGAACGTCTTTTCATGTACCTGTTAGTCATTTGTATGTCTTCTTTAGAAAAAAAATGTCAATTCAGGTAGGAAGGTAGAGATTTGATTAAGTCTTAACATTGTTAAGTTTGCATTGTAAAATATCAAGAGTGATGACTGAAAGAAAAAAATAGAGTTTACAATATTCAAATTAGCAGAGGTGAATTAAAAAAAAAATAGCCCAATCAATCCAAAAGCATGAAAGGAGAGAAAAAATAAGCATGGAAAATGTGGGATAATTAGACAGCACAGTAGTATGGTTGATATGTTTGGAATAAATACAAACGTGTCATAATTGCAATAAACATAAAGGACTAAACTTACCAGCTGAGGTCAGAACTTAATCAGATTAGAGAATAACCAAAATTCAGCTCTCCAATCTTTAGAAATAATAAACCTACAAATTAGGGACATGAAAAAGTTAATAAAATTATAAATCAGGCCGAAACAAAACAAAGATGACCCACAAACAACAGCAAAACAAAAATACTGCTTGATACCTATATTCAAATTAAATAACAGACTAAAATTATCAATGATTTATTAATAATTTAGAGGTTAACTATGAAATGTTAAAAGATTCAGTTCACTGGTAGTATATAACAATTCTAAATTTATATGCACTAAAGTGGATACAAAATATAGAAAGAAAAAATCCAAACACAATTTCAAGGAAAAATCAACAAATTCTCTCTCAAAGTGGGAGATTTCAAACGACCTCACTAGTATTTGATTGGTTAAGAAGATGTAAAGGGTAGAGAAGATTTGAAAACATAGTTAACAATTTAACTTAATAGGTATATATTGAGCCCTGTACCCCAACACTGAAGAAGACGCCTTCTTCTCAAGAGTACATGCAGCATTTGCAAAAACTGACCCGTACTAGTTCTTTAAAAAATTCTAGAAATGACACCAAAGAATCACTATCAGAGACATAAAGAATTTGGTTGAAAATAGTAAATATCAAAACCAGAGGATGACATTGAAAAGCAATTTGAGGAAAATCTAAATGCCGTATGACAAAAAACAGAGGTTAAGAATTAATGAATTAAAGAGCAAACTTAAGTTGGGAGTGGGGGAAAAAAACAGAGTAAAACAAGAAAGTTGCAGGAATGAAAAATAAAAATGAAGAAAAAAGAAGGAATTAATGAAAGAGTAAACAAAAGTATGCCAGAGAGAGCCTAAAATGAGAGTTGACACAAGTAAATAATTAGGAATAAAAATATAGTTATAGAAGACATAATGAAAAACACTCTATGAAAGAGTTATGTGCCAGTTATTAGAAAACTTAGATAAAAAGACAAATTCTTAGGAATCACTAACCAAAACTAGATTAAGGGAAAACTAGCACAAAACAGTCACATAACCATTAGAAAAAAGGTAAAATTAGTAATTAAAATTTACTACAAAAAATTGGGCTTAGATGGTTTTATGGGTAGGTTTCACTAACCTTTCAAGGAAGAGATAATTGCAATATTGTAGAAATTCTTCTTGAAAGTAGAAAAAGAGGGAATTTATTTTGTGAGGCTAGTATAATCTTAATTTCTACACCAGACAAAGATAGCATGAGCTCAATTATGATCATTGGTGAAATATCCTAAATCAATATTGATAAATCCAGCAATGTATGAAAACCATGGCTATTCTCTTTAAAATGTGTTCAAGACAATGCTGCACACTATAAATTTCTATTTAGCATTGTTCTAGAGATGCTAGCTTGCTCAGGAAAGAGAGAGAGAGCAGAGAGAGAGAGAGAGAGAGAGAGAGAGAGAGAGAGAGAGAGAGAGAGAGAGAGAGAGGAGAGAGGGAGGAGGGGGAGAAGGACAGAGAATGAAAGAGAAATAAAAACAAGAATTAGATATAAGATTAGTATAAAGAAACCAACAGTAAACAGTTTGAAAATACCTTAAAATGATACTATTTGTAATAGCAACAAAAACAAGTTAGCCAGTAAAAATCTATTAAAAGGATAGAAAGTATAAAATTGTATTGAGAATTATTAACAAAGACAAATAAATTGAGAGATACACCATATTTATTAATAGGAAGACCCTGTAAAGATGCTAGTTCATACCCAATATAATTCATAAATTCAATTTAATATTATGCTTTAAATCAATGCTGTTTATAATCAATGCTGATTCTAAAATGCCCGTGAAAGGGCAAAGATCCAACAATAACCAAGATACTCTTGTAGAAAAAAAAAAGGTAAGAGTGGGGAAACCTGCCTCATCAGACATCAAGATTTAGTATAGAGCTATACCTGTTATTATAATGCAGTACCGGCTCAGATATACAGAAGAATAGACCAAGGGAACAGGACTTACAGAAACTAATTTCCCCAGTGAGAATTAATACCAATTAACAGTATGAAAGTACTTGTTTATTTATGTGGAAAAATGAGATTAGATCCCTGCATCACACCGTATACCAAAAATCAATTCCAGTTCCAAGGGGATGAGAAAAAAACTTGAAGGAAACGCCCTTACCTTCTTGCAATAACAAAGATTTCTTAAACAAGATACTAAATAAAACTTGTAAAGGAGAGACAAGCAGGCCCAGATCAAGCAGGGCATGGTGGGCTCTGTAAAGGAAGTTGGTGGTTATACTAAGTGTCAGGCAAAAGTTTTGAGTAGGGGTCTATTATGATACGATTTGTGTTTTAAAAAGTTTCTTATCTGCCTCGCAGATAATAGACAAGAGGCAGGAATGGAGAAGGAAAAGTCACAAGGAGATTATAATAGAAATGTAGTCACAAGATCATGGAGTTTGGAGAGGGCGGTGACAGTGCAGACAGAACGGAATGGACTTGGAATGTATTCTGAAGAATAGCAGATAGAGTTGGCACAGCTAACTTGGAACGAGCCAAATCAAAGATAAGTCTGAGGATTTTTGGCCTGCGCAACTGGGCAGCTGTGATGTTATTTACTGAAATGGTGAATCTAAGGAAGGAAATATTTAAGGAGCAGCTGAGAAAAGATTCAAGAGTCCCATTCTGCCTACTGATCAACCAGTCAGCTTGATAAAGAAAGCATTTACATACACAAATATGGAGCTTGATGCTGAGGTCAGGAGTGGAGATATTAAATTTGGAGAGTCATTAGCCTACAGATAGTATATATAGCCATAGGTTAGGACAATGAAACAAAGATCTATAAGCCAGACAAAGACATTTTACTCAACTTTGAATCCTTCATACCAACATTGACATCTAGCACAAATATGTGCTCAAAAATATTTGAAGATTAAAAGTTGCTGAGACTGGTTATGTATTAAATCTCCTACTTTATTACAATGTATTAACTAAATAAATAGAATTTAACACCTCACCCACACTGGTTAATGTTAGTAAATATTGACATGTTTTAGTATTCGTACTTGGTAATGGAAAATGCACAGTCAGAATCAGAAGAACCAGTTTCCTTGCTAGCTCTGTCACTTTTAAAAGGTATGAGACTTCAAGGTAAATCATTTAGGCTTCATTTTTAAGGATTTTTTATCTGCTAAGACGAGGGTCTTGGCCCAGATAACTTCCAAGATTCTGTGATTAAAATTGAAGTGGCATTTAAAACACCACTTATTAATAGCAACATTAGCTTACCTGTAGAGGAAATGCCTTTGTTTTTTTAAAAAAATAACATAATAAATTACATGGGGTTTGCAGGAAAAAAAGACAATAAAAGAGCTAAATGTTCTGTGCTAGAAATAAACCATTCTTAGTGTAATACTGATGTTGCTATGAAAGAAGGGTTGCGAGGAGAAAACAAGGAGAAGGAAATTAGCCAGATACTGAGGGGCAGAAGCTTTATATGTGTTGGTGTAACCAGTGAAGGATCCATGATGGGAAACTGCAAGTGGTTTGAGGACAGGGTAATTGTTCAGTTTCTGTCATTTGCATTGCTGTGATATAAATTCCTTTAATCTCTCCCAATTTCTAGTAAAGTCTGCCACATTGGGCTTTCCTGTGAGCTTGGATTTTACTTTTTTGCTTTTTTGATGAGGTGTGTTTGTGTGTGTGTGTGAAAATGAAGGACAGCACCATTTCCATGTCTGGATTGATTTGGTATAGAATGAAAACAGCACATAGGGACTACCAAATAGTTCATATTTACAACATATTCAGTAGAATGAGAGGTTACACCCAGGAGTAAATCCTCCTTGGGAAGTCCCATAAATCTTTGGCAGGACATATGGCTGTCCACAAATCTTGATACTGTTGAAGCCAAAGGAGGAAGAAAATCAGGGTGACCCTCGCTCTCCTCGCCAGCTCTCACAGCCTATCTATTCATCAAACTTGTAGGTTCTGGAGAATACTGAGTAAGCAGAACAGTTCCTGATACAATGCTTGTTTTGCTATGACAAACTTCTTTGCGCTATTTGAAACAATTCCACCTCTGTATGTTTTTCTACCTCTGATTGGTTTTAATATAGAGATTTATAACACTCTCCATACGGCCACTTATGTTTTTATCTAGCTCTTAATGGGAATTAGTGGAGAAAAATAGCATGAGTTTGAAACACATGCTTGTATATACAAGTGAATCAAAAGTTCAAACAGGATATTTTCCAATACAGAAGAAGCAACAATTTATTTGTGGTTTTTGTTATTCAAGGTGTTTCTTGTTTGTTTCTACAGCATAATGGTGAATTGAAGAGGAAAAATTGACTTCTTCTGAAAGGTTCTTGAGATCAAATATATGGTGACAGAAGGAAATTTAACTTTGAGTGGTGAACACACAATACAATATACATATGACATATTATTGAATTGTGCATTTGAAACCTATATAATTTTTAACCAATGTCATCCCAATAAATTTAATTTAAAAGTCACTTGTGATTGACTTAAGTTGTTTTAAAATATCCTCTTAGTAATTACATCTACCATCCATTTTTTTCCTAGTAATTGCTCTAAAATGAAAAGAAAAAAATAACCCATGAATAACTTCTAACTTTTGAATTTACCTGATAACTTCCTGGTAACTTGTATCCATTGATCCTGTACAATAATAGTATTTGAAAGAAGAGAGTGAAAACTGGCCAGAGATGGGGAGTGAGCTTTTAGCTACACTAGTGTGCTGCTCTGGCCGAGAAGAATTCCATTTCAAGGGCGGGGAAGGCAATGGG
This sequence comes from Eonycteris spelaea, assembly GCA_003508835.1. Taxonomy (NCBI): domain Eukaryota; kingdom Metazoa; phylum Chordata; class Mammalia; order Chiroptera; family Pteropodidae; genus Eonycteris; species Eonycteris spelaea. The sequence goes on from PUFA01000193.1 coordinate 2,633,300, forward strand.
GTGAGGTCTTTGAAAAACTGGAGAACAGGAGGAGGGCCAGCAGACTGAAGGGCAAATGGGGTCCTTCTTTCCTAAACAATGGGTTAAGGTAGATTGTGCTAACTAAGACCAGTGGGGTCATTATGTTCCTTTTTCATTTCATTTTTAAAAATGGTATTTCATGTTTTAACATGTCATGGCTTTTTAACCCACTCAGTGTGGTGGTTACGTGTGTGGAATGTGGGGCCAGGATGACTATTTTGGAATTTCAGCTCTACCATATACTGTCTGTGAGACCTTGAGCAAGATAACATCTTTGCTCTTCAATTTCCTCATCAATAAAATGGGGATAAAATATCCTCTTCACAGGGCTGCTGAGGGAATTATTGAAGTTATGAGGAAAATATGAAGTGGCAACAGGCACATTGTGAACACTATCTATGCAATTATTAGTGTAGAAAATCCAAAGATTTTTATTGGGTATTTAGGTATTGCACCAATTTTGTTTTTTAAGCATAACTTATGTTCTTCATTTACAAAAGCCTTCAAAAATATTTCCTTAAGAGAAATTTGATGGGAAGGTATGTATAATTTTAAGCCTTTTGATTCTTATTCTTATTTCCAAACTGACTACCAGAAAAGCTTTTCCCACCCCTCCTACCAGTGAAATATTAAGCATTTCCATTGAAAAATATGTGTGTGTGTGTGTGTGTGTGTGTGTGTGTTTATAATGAATTTGCTGAGGTACAGGAATGTGGAAATAGTATTTCACTTTGTTTTAATTTGCATTTGTTTGATTAAGGCTCTTTACTTGATTAATGTTCTAAACCATTCTTCTGTAATTCAAGTCCCACTTGTTAGCCACTCCTATTATTTCAGGCAGCTATCTTATTTTCCTCACTGGTAGATGTATATAACAGTTCTTCCACCATTTATCAGATGAAATAGTTTCCAGAATAGGTTACCCTATTCTGAACGTATACTAGTTTATCATTGTCCTTCTTAAAATATGGCTCCAGAACAAACATAATACTCCATGTGTGGTCACACCAGCTGTTACGCGTGTCAAGGAATAAGAGAGTTCAATTATAATGTGTTTTTTTTTAAGAATCCATTAGTGTGCAGTTCCCTTTGAGTTTCTATTGAGTTCTGCAGTAATTTAGAGTGGATTTAGACCAGAATGGTTTTTTACTAAAGGACTTTTTTTTTTTTAATTGTGTTTTAAATGGCTTTTTCTCTCCTACCTGTTGTATGCTGTTCTAAGACCACATGGTGTAACTATTATCTTTTGGCCTTTGTAGTCTATACTTTATTAGTGTAGCACTGGGTTGTATTAGCTATTTTAGCAGCTAGCTTATACTTTAAATTGTATAGAGTTCATATTTAATGGATTATTTCTATATAGAATGATTGAAGTACATTTAAAAAGAATGGAGGTGGGTGGATCTGATTCTGAGAGATTTGGTTCAGCCAATGAACAACGTTAGCAAGGGGAAGAAGACAAATTAGAGTTTTTCTGATTAGTCCTCTGGTCAATCAAAAAGGTATGGTTACTGACACTGTTTTCAAGCCTTTCAAAATGCATAAGCCCGTGGAAATTAATGTCCTATACTCATTCATTTTATTATCTGCAATACTTAAGGAAGAAGGTAGTGAACAGATGAAATATCTTAAGAGAAGTTAATATTGCATATTTATATGTGAACTGACTTACATTCCATATATTTTATTCCATTCTAACATCGAGGGCTATTGTGACCTTTGAGGAGGCTCTAGCGAATGAGCTAATATGTCAGAACCAAGATTAGACTTAGATTTGAATGTTATTGTTGGAGAACTGAGTGATGGGATATACAGAATATCGGAGCTAGAGGGTAATGATGGGAAGATAGGGATTGTTAGCAGAGCAAAAGGCTATTTCCTAAAGTGAGTATTTAGCTTCAATCTGAGGACTTAGTTTTTAAAAGCTGACTGGACTGGTGGAGCAGAGATGGAGCACAACTGGAGGGGACAGATAGTTTGCTGAATCCAGTGGGCTCTGGTATAGAGAAATGAAAGAGGCACATGAAGGCACTGAGAAGCTAATTCTCTTGGATAGGTTTCTCATTGACAGTCAACCAGTTTCAATCTCCCAGCTACCTGGTGGTTTTATGATTTTATGAGATGATGTCTACCAGGTATGAATCTGGTGTGAGCTAAGCCAAAAAAAATGAAGGAGGGAAGTGGGATGGACATAGTAATTGTGATCTTATTTAGTCTTAATATCAAACTCAACAAGTAAAGTCTGGTTGGTTTACTCTTACATATTATACCCAGAGGAATTATTTCATAAGATGACATAATTAAAGTACTAATTAAATGGTTATTTGTAACTGAACAAAAATAAACTGATGCTCTGAATTTTAAAAAGTTATAATTTTAGCTTAAAGAAGAGACAAAATTTTAACTTTCATTATATGCTGTAACAGTTATGATCTTTGGCTAGAACTTCTATGATGTTAATGAACTCTTGGATCCACTTGTTCAAGTGCATATTTTTCTAGTTGACACTGATATTTTAAGCTCTTTGATATGGACAAATATCTTACCTATAACACTCAATTGTTTTATTCAACCTCTCAAATGTTGTTTTTTTTGTAGAATATGGATTTTGAGACACCAACTTACCCTCATTGGTCATGAAGCCCAAGAAAGTAAAATGGCTCCTACATATTTACAATGACTTACCTTAATTTTGCAAGTTCATAAATCCAAACAATGCTACCATATGAAAGAAATAAATAAGGGATGGTAAAAGAAACATAAAAAAAGCTAATGTGATTGCCACAGCACTTGAGAGCCATATTCTCTTTAGAGAAGCCTCTGTAACACATTGCACCTTTCTAAGGCAGATCTGCTTGGTGTTAGGTTTGCCAGAACATTCTTTTAAAAGGAGCTAGCTTCCCTGCTGAACAGGGGCGTTAATTTTTCATGGATTTACACTGTGATGAGGAGCATGAAAAGGATGAGAGACCTTAGGAAAACAGTGTTGAAACAAAATAAAAGAAGACTTGCTCTGGTTTGAGAAAAAAAACATGGAGACTGTTGTCAAAAGTTTGCTTGTTAGCAGAGACTGAAGTTAAATATGAAACATTTTGATGCAGCTAATTCTTTGGTACGAATTTCCTGGAAAAGGAAGAAAGGTTGAGCCAAGACTAGTCCATTTAGAATCAGACCAGAAGCTATTTGGAGCCAGTAAAGATCACATTTCTACACCGGCAGGAGAATCTGCCTCATAAAGAGTTGCTTCACCAAAGGCAACAGGGCCTGCCGTGGTCTGAGATAAGTCACTGGCCATCTGGGCCTCTGATTCACACCTTTTGAATGAAGGAATGTTAAATTTCCTCCTATTATACAATTACCCAAATCTACATCAAAAGATTTTAGTACATAGAATAGTATTTTTTACTTTAAATCTGAATTGGAGATGCTGTTTCAATAGAAGCTATACTGATATGCAACTTTTTCCTTTATCTCTTTATATTGATGTTATGTAATAAAGCTGTGATTTATTTTTTCTGTGTTCTTAGTATTTACATATTAAAGTCAACACTTTGACCTAAAAAACTACTCAGTCTGTCAAGCGTCAATTAATATCAATTAGCTACCACTCGACCTACAAATAAATAAAAGTCATAGCCACAGTGTTAGTTTTTTTATTTCCCACTGGGTTTTACTTTCATTTTTTGGACCCCAGGTGTACAAAGTTGAATTTATCATACTCTTCAGTTCGTGGTCAAAGATCATCACTGGTCACGGTATTGAGGACTGTGGGAGGAAACTTCTAAGATGGTTCCCAGTGCGTCCCAACTCCTCGTGCTGATGCCTTTGTGTAATACTGTCCCCTTAAGTGTGAGCAGGACCTAGTGATTTGTCTCTAATAATAAATAAAGTATGGCAAATGTGAGATTGTGGCTTCCATCTCGACATTCACTTACTCACTCACTCCCACTTAGGGAACCAGGCTGCCCTACTCGGAGCTGCCTTACAGAGAGACCCAGATGGAAAGTTGCTGAGGGAGGCTCCTGGGCAACAGACAATGAACTGAAACCCTCAGTTTAACAGCCCACCGGAACTGAATCCTACTGTGAACCACCTGTGAGCTTGAAAGTAAATGCTCCCCCATTTAGCATATACTGTAATGTTTTCAACATCTTTCCTTGAGTACATGTGAATGATTGGAAACTTTATAATTTTGTTTTGTGTGTTTACATTCTTTACTTACATAAATGGCATTGTGTTATATATCACAATCTGGTTTTTACTTTTATTTCTTCACACTATGTTTTTGAGACCTATTCAAAAGTAAATATAGTTCACTACTTCTGATTATTACATAACATTTTATTGTAGGCATTTTAATTTTTCATTTTCAAGTTGTGGACACTTAGGATGCCTCCAAGTACTTGCTGCCACAAAACAATATTGTGATGGGCATCATCACATCTGTCATCTCATGCATGTGCCTATTCATTTCCAGGAGTTGAGATTAATGGGTCAATTTATGGATGATTAAGGATGCCTTTAGCATTTCTATTTTAAAGAGGCTTAAATACTAAGAACTTAAATTTTCTCATATAACAAAAGTTGTAGAGGAAGCATTAGCAGCTCAGTGATGTATCTGAGGATCCAGGCATGTTCCATCTTTCCACTCCACCATCATCCTCCCTAAGTCTGTGTTATTTTCCCCAGTGGTGATTGTAGCAGCTCTGGGCAGAACATACAGATGTGATCATAATTGGGAAGAAAATGAGGGTTATAGTTTTCCATGTATTTCTTTTATTATAGAAAATTTTTTTTTTTACCACAAATCCTTTAGTAGATGGCTAGCATTTATGTGTTGCAATAGAGACTGAAAAAGCAGGTGTCTGGATTTTTGTCCTCTAGAGTAGGAGGCATGATATTTCATTTTATGTGACAACTTCACTGGACACACAGGGTACCAAGATATTTGGTTAAACATTGTTCTGGGTGTGTCTGTGAGGGTATTTCTGGACAAGATTAACATTTAAATCTGTAGACTGAGTAAAGCAGATTGTCCTCCACAATGTGGGTGGGCCTCATCCATTGAAAGCCTGATTAAAACAAAAGGCTGAGTAAAAAAGACATTGCTCTCTCTGTTTGACTGTTTTCAAGTTGGAACATTGTTCTTCTCCTGTGCTTGAAGTGAAGCATGCAATCAACTTTCTGGTTCTCTGGCCTTTGGGCTTACACTGGAACTATATTACTGCCTCTCTTGAGTCTCCAGCTTATAGAAAGCAGACCTTGGGACTTCTCAGCCTCTATAATTGTGTAAGCCAATTTCTTATAATAACTCTCTCTGTCTCTGTCTCTCCATATGTATATATATTACCCTGACTAATACAAGTGGTATTCTCTGCCAACAAGGAATGAGTGGATGAGGCAGTTTCTACTACATAGTATATATACTATTTACATTTGCTAAATACTGACTAAATACTACATCAATGGATTAGCTAGCTGTTACCAAAATTATGAAGTAAAACAAATTGTTTCAAAACTCAATGACTTAAAATAACGATAATTTTTTATCATTAGTACATCTGTGGGTCAGCTGGGAATTCAGCCGGGATGGCTCTAGGCTTCAGGTTGGGTTCAGATCTGTTTCATTCTTATCTTGGACTGGCAACCTTAGCTGGGACATATTTTTTTTTTTTTCACAACAATGGCAGAAGCATAAGGAATGAAGCCCAACCAAGCAAGCACATTTCAAGTCTCTGCTCAAGTCACTTCTTTTAACATACTATTGACCAAAAAGAAAAGTGATATGACCAAGCTTAAAGTCCAGGAGTAGGGAAGTCCACAAGAAAACCTACTGTGGGATCAAATTGAGTCACATGGCCAAGCCCCGTGGGGAGAGGAAATATATCCCTCCTATGGAAGTTCTAGAGAGGTAGTGAATAACTATGAATAAAAATCTAATTTATTATAGGCAGTATTTTCTCAAACAAGTAGTGCACAAATTTCCTATATGCCAACATCATCATTAACATTTGATATTACCAATGTCCATATTTTTGCCAATGGAATAAGCATAAAGTTTTTATGTCTTTGATTATTGGTGAATAAAGTTGAATATTTCTTCATTTACTTATGAATTTTGGATCTCCTCTGAATTACTTATTCATATCCATTGAACATTTAAAAATTGAGTTTCCTATAGTTTTTTATATAAATATTTTAATTTATAGGAAATTCTTTGTGAACTATTTATATTTACCCCAATTTGTTTTAAATGTTGCATAGCTCTTCTTCTAATATGTCACCTATATATTAACTTTGCTTGTGGTATTCTACATTGAATAGAAATCTTTAATTTTGATGTATTCAATGTCTTTTTCGTTATGTGTTTTTACAGTGTTAAAAACTGCATCTTTTCCCAATCCTTTTCCTCTGGTAACCACTAAACTGTTGTTTGTGCCTATGAGTTTTTGTTTTTGTCTTATTTGTTTGTTGCTTTCAGTTTTCTATCCCACATATAAATAAAATTATATTGTTATCAACCCTTTTCACCTGATTTATTTCACCGAGCATGATTATCTCAAGATAAAGGGGTCAAATACACAGTAACAGAGGGAGATTTGACTTGGGGTGGTGAACACAATGTAATATACAGATGACGTATTATTAATTTACACTTGAAACCTATATAATTTTATTAACCACTCTAATAAATTTTTAAAAACTTCTTTTCATACATCCTAATATCATAATGTCTTTGAAAATATTTTTGTATTTATTTATAGTTTAATTTTTATATCTGTTTTTAATCAATTTAGATTTATATTTTTATATGTAATTAGGTAGATACATTTCTGCATGCTGTGAGCCAGTTTTTCTAACATCAGCTACTAAAAATTTTCTTCCTTTCCACACAGATTTATAATTCTATCCCTATAATAAAACGAATTCCTACATTTACTCATTTCTGAGCTTCCTATTCCATTTTAAATTTCTTTGTCTTTTCTTAATGCCAATACCACATTTTTTTCTTTTTAATTACTTTATCTTTGAGGTATCTTTGGGCAAGTTTCCTTGCTTTGTGTTCCAGATAAATTTTCAAATGAATTTGTCAAAATTATACAATATCCTACTGAAATTTTTATTGGAATTGCTTTTAATTTATAGATCACTTTGGTATAACTGTTTTGTTGAAAGTGTATGAAGAGTGAGTAGTGTCTGAAGCCAATGTATTGGAATAATCTTCTTTGGGTTGAATTAGATACTCTTTTCTAATTGTCTGGCATAATCCTGAGATCTCTCAACATATTTGATTTGTCTTCTCATGATGGGAGCAAAACATATGAAAAGACAAGTGTATTTTGGAATTCAGATAGTTGTAGGTGGCAATATTCTTTAACCATAGCTCTCACCCTCTTTACCATTTTTGATTATATGTCCTAGTGCTTATCCTATTCAGTGTTTCTTTTAGTCCATGAGGGATAATATTACTTCTAGCTTTGCATTTAACATTTCATGGAGCTATATATATCTCTTTAAACTTGCAACTTGCCCAGTGTTACAATTGTTTGGCTAGGTTACCTAATTGTCACACCTTGTTAATGAGAGGAAGCTCATTAAAGCCATCTCATTTGGAGTTTTCAGCTTTCTCCTAACCTTGGCCAACAACAATGCATGCTTTTGAGGATGAGAGAGACCTAAAAGTGTGCTTGAAAAAGTTCAAACCCTTCTCCACGCCTGGAAAACACCTCAAGAGTCATAAGCTTACTAATGGCCTAATTTTCATATATAAAGGATGAGACCTGATCATTATTTGTAGCTCATTTAAGATAGTTAATGAGGAATAATCTAATAAAGAGGCTAGAAGAAGATAACACAGGGTGGTCTTGAATTGGCTTAATCATCTTGTTCCAGTGAAAATCCATTCATCTTTTTTTAACCCTTGAAAAGAGAGTCCAAAGAGGTGACTCATTTGAATACTTAGCTACATATTAAATCCAGTTCAGATTTAGTATTGTAGATTTAAAAAAAAAAAAAAAGCACTGTTTAATGAGTGCATTTCTAACATATAACTCACTGAAAGGATAAACATGCCTTTTCAATGTGCTATTTAAGAAAGAAATGAATTAAATGAGCCCAGAATTGTTAAACTTAGCTCTATAAATGTTCAGCAATTTTATACTTTCCCTTTCTTTGTCTGCATGTCTCCCTTTTCTCTCCAACCTTGGCTGGGTTCTTTTTAAAGCCACTGCCTTCTAAATCATGTAATTTTAAGTAACAAGACAGCTAGGTGACATATTGCAATATTGGAATTGTTGAGTCAGGTCTTCTTCATAATTTCACAACTGTTAAAATCCTCATTTTGGAAAATATGACTAATTCTCTCTAATTCTCCAGTCCTCTCCAGAGAAAAGTAGCACAGTTTGTGCTACTAGAATGTTATAAAAACAGTTCCCTCATGGCTCCTAAATTAGCTAGCTAACCTAATAGTAGATTGATGCTCATAATGAATTACATTAAAACTCTCATCATAATTGTGTTTGAGAGATGAATAGGGCAGAAACCACAGCACAGACCTGAGGTTGAATTTTATCAAAATAAATGCTTTGTGTACAGTCCAAACAAGTGGGTTCATGCTTTTTAAGGTGTTTTTAAAATTCATAGATGTTACCTCCCGCCTTACAGAAACCTATGATTTCCATGTAACTCAGGACACATTCTCTAAATTGCTGAGAGCTGGCAGAGACCTCTGAGATTTTTGGAATATGTGTGGTCACTACATTTCTTTTGGCAAAATAACCAGAGCCAAAGCCTAGGTGAAATTAATACTATACTTGCTTATAAATAATTCTAATAGTGGCTATTTCTCAGTGCTTACTATGTATTCTATCTGAATTTTCTGTTTCATCCTTACAACAACCCAATGAAACAGGTATTATTATATTCCTCATTTTACGGATTAGGTATCAGGAACGCAGAGCAGTTAAGTAACCTCATTTTGTATATGAGGAAATTGAGTCTAATTGAAATATTTGCTCTTTGTAGCAGATTATGTCAATATTTTGCTCAAACCACCTCTACTTTCTTTTGTGCTTTTTTTCTATGCCTACGGGTTTGGGGGTGCTTTTTCACAGCCTTGGGTCGCTATAGCTTTTTTGCCTGAATAATCTGAAAGCAGGAAAGACCAGGAATTAACACCACTTATCCACTGCCAGTGGTTACAGAAGAACGAAAGCCCCAGCCCCTTGGTCTTGCACAATGCACCTTGTATTCCTGAGCTCCCGCCAGGCTCAGGATGCGGCTGCCTTCTGCAGAACTCTGTCTGTGTCTGCCTTCTGCTTTGGTCTCTTCCCTTCCCTATCCTGCTCTTGCATTCCCCTGCTGGCTTCCCCTAGGAGTCCTTTCCCAAAAAGTCATTTGCACACGAATCCTCATCTCAGGATGTGTTTCTGGGGAGCCCAACTCAAGACGGAACTCTTTTCCTATAGTTTCACAGGACAGACTTTACTTGGAACATGAAAGTGAGATTTAGGTTAATATGTTCAAACTCACTTGCAGAAGGTGTGAGTCTTGGAATTTTTTAAAAAGAAAAAGAGCTAAATCTACAACTTTAGATGTCTTTCTGCAATGTGCGGCTTACCTACGGATATCTGAGGGTTTTGTTTAACTTTCTACTCTGTCATTTCGAGGAATAGCCATGTTATGGTTCTCAATTAATTGTGCAGGGAATAAAAGCCACATTTTGTGTTCTTAGGGCATCCTTTTTCCAATTCATTTTTAAAACTTTGTCCCCCAAACATACTCCATCCTTTCAGTTCTTTTGATACTTCTTCCTGATGTGTCAGCTTATCTACCTTTTCAAGTAGGATGAAACCTATTGAGGATTTTCTCTAAGAGCAATATCATTTACCCTGGAGCAAAAAGTGGTGAGCACTAAATAGTAGGAGAAAAATGTCTCGTTAGTGTCTGAGAATCTGGGGACATGGAGTTTAGGAGACAGACAGACAGTTGTTAGGGAAATTGTGAGTGTTTGTTTCTTCGTATATTAAAGAACCATGTGACTAAAGAACTCTAACCTCATGAGCGAAGTCAGCAAGGCATGTAGTGGAGAGAAAGAGAAAGAAAGGGTTCTTTCTCTTATAACCAACACTTGGAAGGAGCAATGGTGGCAGTATTTTCTCCATGACCAGGGACAGGACCTCCTCTGGTTTCAGTGGCAGGATCTCCACGGATTTATATATGCTCATTTATTCAGTGCACCACAGATTCTGGCAGTGAGGGAAAATGGTGAAATGAAAACAAATCTGTTTCAAGAGTGACCCCAGGTGGCAGCCACGACTGCCCCAAATAACATGATTCTCCTCTGCATACTTCTGTGGATTCTGAAGTATAGTTACATTTCGTTTTTTTATTTTTTGGAGTTAGAACAGGTTGGATTCCCATTCTCTCCATAACCTTTATATATTGCCCACATATATTGTGTAGAGTCTTGAATTTTTTTTTTTTTTTTTAGCTCTTTACTTGTTTGTACTTAAGAAGGTAAAACTCCAAACTAATGAAACATGGCAGCCCTGTCTTTGGGGCTTTCTTTGAGGCCTTTGGGTTGTTTTCTCTGATGCTGAACTTGGAAACGCAGCCTTTCTGTAAGCTCTTACAGCTTTCCATCAGGACGAAGTCTTTAGTAGCTACGTATTGTCTGTTTGTTGATCCCAAGAAGAGGTTTTTGCTTCCATTGCAAAGCTTTGTAAGGTTTACGTGCCTTGTTACCTGAATTCCCCATTCATGGTTTGGCCCTTCTCTCTATGCCTTTGGGGGAGCTTGTGTTCTCCTTTCTAGTTCAACTCTGATTTCATGCTGATCCAGGCAGCATGCTCTGGGTTTCCTGAGTCCTTAGATAGCTCTTGGCTGATCCACTTCTCTTTCCCAGTAAAGAAGTGAACAGAGCAAAAATGCCTTGAAGCCAAAAGATGGCTATTTTAGAGGCTCACCCCTGACCTGTACTAGCTGGGTAGCTTTGAATATACCTCAAACTCTTTGAGGCTGTTTTTTCTCTCTAAAAAGGGGATATTCATACTTCCTTCATTTATTTTAAGAATTAAATGTATTAATGTATCCAAAAGCACTTTATAAAATTTATTTTAGAAACAGAAGGCATTATTAAGGGTTATGATACACAGTTCCGATTCAATAGCCCCCACCTTGTCTAAATTTTAGTATTCTGCAAGTAATGGATCTAGTCACACCTTTTAAAAAAACTTATTTTTATCTGCCTCCTAGCAGGAAAGCTATCTATTGATTTTCTTCCTGAGCCTAAACTTATTTACGAATATATGCAAGTATAGTCATTTAAACATACCTTGCCATCATAGGAGAAGTATTATTAGTTATTGATTTAGGTTGCAGAAGTTTGGAAAATGAGAAAAGAAAAAGAAATCATATCAAATCATTACATGAAAGGCCACATTCTGTCAGATCCCGAGGCACATTTCTACAAGAAGAGAAGGGCCAGGTAAGGCTGTGAAGGAATCAGAGTGATTTCAAAGGGGCATTCAACTATTGATATGAAACAATGCTCTTTTTCACACTTCTTGAACAATTTAGGAACCCACTGTTGATTCAGGGTAGAAAAGAGCAAGGGATCTTATTTATTTTTTAAATACATAGCAGAGCCCTATACATATTTGTTGCATGCATAAATACTTTGTCAGTTTGGACTCTCAAAACCCAGGGTCTGACTAAAGAAATACATTGTTTTAAGAAACTACAGTGCAGATATTCTCAAGTTAAAATCATTATTATAAGAGTGTCTTGAAATATCTTGGAATGAGAATTCACATAAGGAAAGATAAAAGAGGCAGGAGATTCTTCCAGATTGAAGACTGAGGAGACTCCTGAGGACCGAAGTAATTGAACATGTCTTCTTACTGTTGGTGCCTATGCTATAAAGAAATCTGGCAAGGGAGGGTGAGGAAACAGCTGAGGAAGGAGTGTGTGTGTGTGTGTGTGTGTGTGTGTGTGTGTGTGTGTCTGTGTAGCAGGGAGGAAGAGAACTGCACTGTGCTAAGATTTTTACATGATTTATTCTTCTACCAACTCTGGGAGGTAGATACTACTATCTTTTTTATTTTCACTTTTTTAAAATAGTAATGTAAAACATATAGCAAAATTTACTATCTTAACCGTTTTTAAGTGTATAGTTTAGTAACATTGACTATATTCACACTGTTGCGCAACAACCAGCATCATCCATCTCCAGAACTCTTCATCTTGCAAAACTGAGACTCTGTCCCATTAAATGCTAATTTCCCATTCCCTCTTCCCCAGCCCCAGGTAACCACCACTCTACTTTCCGTCTCTGTGATGTTGACTATTCTAGGGACCTCATACAAGTGGAATCATACAGTGTTCCTCCTTTTGTGACTGGCTTATTTCACTGAGCATACTGTCTTCAAGGTTCATCTATGTTGTAGCATGATACAATTTCTTTCTTTTTAAAGACTGAATAATATTCCTCTGTGTTACTATCCCACTTTGTAGATGAGGAAACTGACAGTGAGGTTCAGATAGCCCCTGAGGCCAGTCAGCCTGAGTAACCACAGTTTGTTCCCAGGTACGGCTGGCTTCACAACCTGAGTTCCTTCCGCCACATTTAACTGCCTCCTCTGGTGATTCACTGAATGTGCGGCTGGGAATCTTTCCTATCTCCTAGAATCACCCCCTATCTCCTGCAACCTCATCATATTTTATGGCATGAAGGAAATCACTTTGGAGAAGGTGTGCAAAACAAACTCAGGAGACCATTGACCTACTGTGGTGCATGCTTGTTTCACTGAGGAAAAAAAAAAAACTTTAGTGAGCAGGTCTAGATTATGTTTTTTCAAAGTCATATTTGAAATCTCATGTCGAGGGTTCTCCAAAATGTATATTTGAGAGAGGGAGAGGCTGAGGATGATGGCAATGAATGGGTGAGGCACACATATTAAGGAAGTCAGAGCAAAAAAGGGAAAAATAAAAAGGTTGCACAAGAATATATCTATCTACCAACTGGTAGAGGTGTCCACAATATTTTACTAAGTGAAAAAATGTAAGTTGTAAAGTATTGAGTGTAATATGATTCTATTTCAGAACGACAAAGAACCAAAAAGCTCAGACATGGGCCAATATATGTGTGGATTGATGAATGTAGGCTCATAATAGGAACCTAATATCATTTCTGGGTGTCTGACACAGAGTAGATCACAAAAACATGTGTTGACTGCAGGCATATGACATCACATCAGGAACTCTCCCTGGAGAAACTGCCAGGAGAAACTGACAAAAGTCCATTGTCAAGAAGCCTCCTAGAACTGCTCGGACTAACTATAAATTTTATTCATGGAATAGACTTGACTTCTTTCCTGTAGCCTATGAGATTCTGCATAATATATCTCCACATGCAACATTCACTGCCATATCTTAAAATATTTCACCAGTCTATTCACTCTTCTCCAACCAGGTTGGTCTTTTAGTTCCTTAAACAGGCCCAAATCTTTCCTACCTCGGGTCCTTGGCACATGCTGTTTCTTCTGCTTTTTACAAACCATTCTATCCATCTGGCTCTGTCCCATCACTGATTTTCAGCTGTCATGCCACACTTTCCTGACTGCCCTATCTAGAATAGGCAGCCCTTCTACCTAATAACTGTCTACCTTAGTCCTTTTCTTTCTTACTCAGCTTCTTAAAAACGTGTAATCATTTTATTTCTATTTTCCTATCATTTTGTTTCTATTTTTACTGTTTCCTTCTCCAGATAAAAGGTATCTCAGCAGCTATGGCTGTCTTGCTCATCATTACATCTTTATTGCCTAACACTCTGTAAGTTTTCTATACATGTTTGCTGAGTGAGCATACTCAACACCAGGTGTGCAAGTATATAGCAGAGCAGAGAAATAATTGCCAATCCCTAGTACAGAGCTTGTTCCATAAGTATTTGTTGAATGTTTTTAAAAGAGATTTGAGGGCAACATAGAGGAAGAAGAGACAAATGAAGAAATAGGCTGATCTTCTACTTGTAAGAATTCCACAGAGAGGTTGGCAATTTGTGCTGAGGGGAGGGAAGAGCCTCAGGACCTAGGAGCAATTTTGGGACTCAAAAGAATGAGGTGGGCAGCATTTGCATGAGATTAAAAAAAAACTGTTATGGGCCCCCAAAGAGGTTGCTTTTAGAGGCCAAGAACTGGAGATGCTTGAGAAGGAAGTCAAGAAAGATGAACTGAAAGGCCTGGCAGTGGCCGCCATGTGTGACGGAAAGAAGTGTTTCTGCGTGGACGCTGACAGAGCCGGCTGTAGGGTGGCAATTGGTGGTGGGAGCCCATAGCTGTCAGAGACCAGGTCAGCAGTCAGGGTCAGGGATGCTGAGATACGGGAGACCCAGAGGGTAGACCCAAGCAGGGTGGCACTGGGACAGAGGCTCACTGTGAAGGCGCCCCTGCCTGCAATCCCAGCCCTTTTGCACCCAGCACTCAATGGTTGAATCTGTATTAATTTTCCTGAGAGAGAAGGTTAGGAGCGATAGCCACAAACCCAAATTAAAAAAAAGAAAAGAAAAGAAAGAAAAAGAAAAGCTAAGCTAGAAAGAGAGGCTTGAGCTCTACCATCTTTTGTTGATAATCTGAGTTTATAAGATTTCTCATGGCCCTGGGGATAAGAAGCTGCAACCAACTTTACCTGCACCCAACAGGGTATCAGAAAGCAAACAGAGCAGGGGAGATGGGCTTGTGTTATGAAGCCCACTACTTGGCAGCTGCTCTCAGTTTCCTGCCCCTGGTGTTGGCCTTTGCCGTAACTTGGTGAACATTTTGACTTTCTAAATCCTCTCTGTGAATTGGTCAGGATCATTAGTTCTCATTTAGAGATTAGAAAACAGATGCAGAGGAGACAAAGAGCTGAGGCTAGATCTTCCCACTTACTACCAAAATTATTCTCTTTGTGTCTCCCATAGTTTTTAAAAGAGGAAAGGGCTGCGAGTTGGAAAAGCTGAAAATCCATTTAGATGTGGGCCTGAATTTGGCTCTCAGCTTTGTGGGTTTTGATGTTTGGTTTCGCTGCTGGAGGTAGGAAGAGAGAATTGCTTCCTGAGCTGGTCTCTCTATGATGCTTCTCTCTTATTTTCTGGAAAACGTACACGCTGCCCCCTTCCCTCTCCCCAGGGCATTGGAGAGGGTATGAAGGAGAGGCAGACACCCTCCTCTGTCAGGCGCGTGGGAATCCAATGTTTTGACCTGGATGCTGTATATTCTCCTTAATAATGTGGAGACCTCCGTGTCCTTCCTGGGAGAGCTCATGGCACCAGCGCTGACAACTGTCCTGCCCTCTACAGTGCTGCTCAAACAAGAAAGGATTCTGGTTCAGATAGGTAGCACCCTGGTAACATCGACAAGATCAATTTTGCATAACTAAACTGTAACGTCACCTCAGGCTGTGAAGTTTCTCAGTCATTTTTGATCCAAATTCTCTGCTAAAGACATCAATCTTTTGTGAAATTTTTATATGACTTAATATTACAAATAAATATCACAGAATAAACAAATAACAATTTTAGAACTTTTTTTTTTTTCACTCACCTCCATTCTTGGAGGTTTCATCAAAAAAACTCCTTTCTCCTACAACTGTTGAAAATCACTTGCTATTTTTTACAGAGCATCGATGGAATGCCCCAAGGTAGTGATTCCCGATGAAAGGGTCCTTGAATAAGCTGGCCCAGATATAGCTGGTGAGATTGGTGAAAATCAGATTCCTAGGCTTCACTTCCTCAGGCTCTAATGGAACTGGTCTTGTAGGACAAAGGAATCTGTATAATTAAAGAGTTCCCCAAGGTGGTTCACCCAGATTTGAAAGCCAGTGGCCTAGGTAAGGCACAGGCTCAGGCAGAAGCATTAACTTCACACACAGGGGCCCTTGGATCCCTTCTTCTATGAATTCCAGGCCGGAGTGCCTCTAAGAGATAATTAGGCTGTTCTAAAAATCTCCCCTTAAGTCACATTCTTCCTTCACCTAGCTAAGCCTCTATTAGTGAAATAAAATGTAGCACTTAAAAAAAAAAAAAGTTCATTTTGTAGAAGCCCAACAGAGGGGAATTCAATTAATGTGAAAATGTGTTCACATAACTCATCATCCATTCTACTAAGCTGCTTTCAAAGCTGTCATCTGAGGCCAGAGCTTCTGTCAGCTACATGGAAAATGGGTCACAAGGTATGTGAAATTTAAGGCTTCCCCTAGCACTTTAACTCAGCTGTCCAGCGAGGGGGAAATAATTAAAACTCACCTGTTACCTGTTGAGATTTATCAGAACTCATTAGCCTGCAGGGCACTGCACACAGCTGTCTTGGATAAGCTATCTTCCTTCTCTTTGGCTCAGTTGGGGTAAGGTCCTGCAACCACCAGACCAACAAAGTCTCATTCTCAATCTCCGTCTCTTTTCTCTTGTAATCTGGTTGTCAGGAGGCTCATCTTCTCATTGGATTATGATATAGAGTGACTCTCTGGCTCTCATCTCTCTCAAGAGACCCACATCTGAATTTTTCATTATCTACTGGATACTTCTCAAATTAGAACACATTGTCTATGCTCTGGACAGCTCTTCTCTCCATATTTCCTTTTCCTACTATGCTTCCTTCCTAAACTGCCTTCCTCCCCTCCTACTACTCCGCATTTAATCACCGGCGGCGAGACCACTATAAATCCTCCTGCTAATGGAGGTATCTCTCCTTCTGCCTTCTTATTACCATTCTCACAGTCAGAATTCTAGCTCTCCCCTTTATTCCAGTTTTTTCTCAACTACTGAGACGACCACTGCCTGCCACAGACCCAGTTTGTCCTGTCCCTTCTCATTGTTGCTGTAAACTTCCACACTGCATGCCATTCATTTCCCAGTTCACAAACTTGGTCCTTAAAGATTTCATATGTCCACACTGTTTCTTAAGCATTATTTCCCCCTCTTCTTCTGTGTACACTCTATGTATGCTCTAACTCAGTGGTCCCCAACCTTTTTGGCACCAGGGACTGGTGCTCCTATGAGACTCTAATGCCTGATGATCTGAAGTGGAGCTGAGGTGGTGATGCCAGCACTGGGGAGTGGCTGCAAATACAGATGAAACTTCTTTCACCTGCCCATCTGCTGCTCACCTCCTGCTGTGCAGCCTGGTTCCTAACAGGCCATGGACCGGTACAGGTTCATAGCCCTGGAACCCCTGTTCTAGCTAATTACATTCATTCTGTAATTCCGTACCCATGGGCTTTTGTAAGTGCTGTGTAGTCCCTTTGGACTATTCTTCTTCCAATATTTGCCTGATGAAATCCAATAAGTGCCACTGATGTTTTCCGGATGTCCTTTCTTCATCTAGATAAGGGATTGCTACCTCTGTGGTTAAATATGGCTGTCAGCACTGAGCTGATCGAGAATAGAAGGTATCAGGGTGAGTCGCCCAGCTGGAAGAATGCACAAAAGGCCAACATGAGAATGAAAGGGCAGGCACCAACTTCACTGGAGGGAGCGCACTTATGTTGGGGGTGGGGAACGCAGTATTGCGTGCACTTCTTCTGTTCCCCTTCTTGTGCTCCCCTCCTGCTCTCCACACATATCATGGCTCCACAAATATCAGAGTACAACAGTGGCATTCAGCCACACATGTGTGATACAATAAGTTGAAGTATGTTTACATGTTTTAGGTGCAGGTCCCCTACTACATTCTAAATCCGGGGTCCTATTCCTAGCCCTGAGCCTGGATCACAGCCAGATCTGGGACCAGCCTGGCCTGGGACCCACACTCCATCACTACAATGTCATGGTGCAGGATCTGGCCCGGAGGACAATACTTTGGGCCCACAACTCACTTGCCATTCCTGGAGTGGCTTAGCCCTGCGGGCATCACCCCCAGAGTACTCTTTACCCGCCATCTCTCTGAGTGCTGCTCAGCACACCAGGGGCATTGTGATATGGCAACTTGTGCTAGTGCCCGCGTCAATGATAGCCCCCATCATTTCACTACCTGTTCCATGGTACAAGCCATCTGTGTACCAGGCATCCTCGGGAATGAGAGTCCAACCCTCTACATAGGGACTCAGTATGTCCCCAATCTCAGCAGGCTCCACCAGGAGCTCTGCATGGACAGCATAGGGGTCTGTGCAACTCCTGTTCGAGGAGTCTTCCTTAAGACTGCAGCCACCCCTTCACAGGTTACATGAACTGCATCATTATGGGATTAGGGCCAGTGATGGCTTCACTGCTAACAGGGCTGCATATATGGCAGCCAGTTGCTTCTCTATCAGAGAATACCTCACTTCTGCACTTTTCCACAATTGGGAGCAGAAGCCTATTGGTACCTTCTAGGTACCATGCTTCTGCCAAAAGCCCCATCCAAACCTTATATCATCCACCTGCACTGTAAGTAGGAATGAGAGGGCGGGATCTACTACACATAAAGTTTAGGCTTGTGCTACAGCTTGCTTTGTAGCCTTAAAGGCCCCTTCTATCTTGGGGGTCCAATCCCATTGAGTACCCCATCGCACTAGACTGCATCAAGGGGCCAAATGGGGAATGAACTCTCTAAAACCCCAGCAGTCCCAAATAGGTTTGGAGCTGCTTCACAGTCTCGGGTCGGGGATATGCCTGTATCTTTTCAATCACTGCCTCTGCATTACTTTTATCTTATCCGACCAGACAACTCCCAAGAATTTGACAGAGAACCCAGGTCCCTGTACCTTGTCTTCATTGACTGCCTAACTCTAGTTGGTGAGAGCTTCTTGTAGGCTAGTCACCGCTGCTTCTAGTTCTATGAGAGAATCAGAGGTTAGCATTATAGCATCAAAGCAATGATAGACGTTCATGGATCTACCTATCCACGTAAGGCACCAGCAGTGCCGCCATGGCGCCAAAAGCACCAGCTGGGCCAGAAGTCAAAATCAAGTCCTTCATATGAGTTGTAAATACCTCTTCATTGGGGCTTGTATACTGGGCACAAAACGTCATCTGTCGCATACCTATTTCCCAAATTATCTGGACCAGATCTAAGTACATTTGCTCACTGGTCCATTTGCTCACTGGCAGCTCCCCTGGTTCGGCCCACATTGTCTGAGCCAGTTAATCGTGGACTGACCGCCTGCACCCCGCACTGTACTCGCCACATTCTGGAGGCGCTGCCTGAGGGACAGTGTCACGATGGAGGCCACCTGAGCCATCTCTTTCAGAGATAATTCAGTCCCTTCAGCTCTGCTATCCCACAGCTGAAGCAGCCACCCCAGAACTGTCTCCCCGGCTCTCCGCCGTACCTGTTTCGTCAGGTCCCAGAGTTATGCAGGAGTGTGCTGGATCAAGGTGGTTTGCTTTTTAACCCGGGAGGTGCCATCAGCTTACCCCCCACTTGGGGCCAATGGCTGTTCCAGTTCAACCTGCTGCCGTATCACAGGCTGCACTGGCCACAGTACTGCCGGTGGGCTCCCAGACCAGGATGATGGCAGCGACCCGTCAGGACACGGCAGCATATGTTCTGCTGCTGCCAGCCGCTTTTCCAGCACTTCTTCCTGGAGTTGTAGTTGTTGCACCTGCTGAGCCTGATCCTGAACTTCCCGGCTGGCCTGCCTCAGCACCACCAGAAACATCCAGGCCACTCGACCTGCTGCCTCTTGGTGAACAGTTGGGACATTCGACTTTGACATCTCTAAGGCTTTCTGGCTTCACTGCATCCTAAAATTCTCGGGGCATCCATGTAGTTAGATACAGGGCCATAGGATACCACTGGGAGGCGGGGGGCCACATGTCTTCCACCTTGGTCTCCTCCACCCAGGGACCGTCCAAAGCACTGGGGCCATACTCACCTCACCCTGCTAACTATGCCAAGTGTCAGCGCTGAGCTGATCAAGAAAGGAAGATTTGATGGTGAGATGCCCAGTTGGAAGATTCCACAAAAGGCCGACATGAGAATGAAACGTCAGGCACCAGCTTTATTGTGGGGAGTGCGCTTATGTCAGGGGGAGCATGGTATTGCGTACACTCCTTATGCTCCCCTTCTTGTGCTCCCCTTCTGCTCTCCATACATATCATGGCCCCACACATATCAGAGTACAATAGTGGCATTCAGTCACACATGTGTGATTCAACAAGATGAAGTATGTTTACATGTTTTAGGCTCAGGCCCCCACTACAGTAATGTAACATTCTAAATCCAGGGTTCTATTCCTAACCTCGAGCCTGGATCACAGCCAGACCGGGGATCTGCCAGGCCTGGGACCCACAATACGGAGCGAAATTTAGGAAATTTGATGAATTATTTCTAGAACTGCGCGTAAATGCAATCAACCATGCCACCTTTCAAGTCCACACTTCTCTTTGATTGCTGTTTATAAACCTCAGGATGAGGTGGCAGAGATGTAGCAGCAATTTCAGTCATTTGGCATGACTAACAACAACATGTGAGATAGGTAATAGGGTGGAGGGAGGGGGCGTTAACGTGACATCTCTAGATTTAATCTTGGTCTTGTTGCCTTAACAACTTGATGTAGATTTCAGACACGTGGCCTTTTTTCTTAATAATTCTTTTAGAAGCCACAGTTGTCATAACAATAACACTGAAAATAGCCAACCCTCTGTCAAATGGCTTTTGTTGCTGATTTTTCTCTTCCAGAAAGGCCTGTAGAACTTTGGGATCAAGACCCAGTAAGGGCAAAGTGAACGAGTAATTTGTCCTAAATGCAAGTCTTAGGCCAGTGTTCACAATGTCTAAATTCCAAGCCCAAAATGCTGAGATGGATTAATGTTGTTCTCACTTCCTTGTTCTGTTCCATCAGCAACCCTTCATGATGAGACAGTGTTTTAGATGCATTATTAAAATTTATATAGCATGCTTAAATGCAAAGGTTAAACTATATGGAATCTATTTTCTTTTTCTCAAAAGTAAATATTTTTATTTATTTTACCTATATTTTTATTTATATTACCTATATTTTTAGCCACTGGCCAATGAACTAGTGTGATTAACTTTTAGCATACTACTTGCCTGTGTGACTTTTCTTAGCTATAGCATTCCCTTCTTGGCTTTTCTCTCTTTTCTCTGCTCCCATGGTCTTCATGAAGGAGTTTGTATTTGTTACAAGAGTGCAAGCATGGTCTGGTTTTCAGTCTGCTACTCTAGGTTATGGATGCTCCATGATCCACGTGTTTCTCTTTCTTCTGCCATGTCTATTTTATACTCTATCTTAGTCCATTCGGGCTGCTATGACAAAATACTACCAGACTGGGTATTTTTATAAATAGTAGAAATTTGTGTCCTCACACAGTGAAAAGGCAGGGATCTCTCTGGAACCTTGTTTATAAGAGCACTGTTTATGAAGTCTTTACCCTCATAACCTAATCACCTCCTAAAAGCCCACCTCCTAACACTCCCATATTAGGAGTTAGGATTTCAGCATATAAATCGGAGGAGAACACAAACATTCAGATAATAGCATGCACCAGTAAGCAAAATAAACATTTATTGACTAGGGTGTCTGCAAGGGTATATTCAACTGCATGGCAGACTCCAGCTAATCACTTATCCTGCATAGGTAAGCCCCTCATGTAGATGTCACCCAGGAAACAGTGACAAAATATATCTGGTAATGTCCTTGACATTCAACTACTATTGAATTGGATCATGTTTCAATGCTGTTAAGTAAATGGCTGGTGTGTGGAAAAACTTTTGTATAGTTTGGTCACCTTTGTGTAGTTTAAGTTCTTCCAAACAGAAGTTGAAAGGATTGAACTAGAAAGAATTGGACATTGTGTTCCATTGGGCTGTGGGCAGTGCCTTGTGGGAGGAGGTGGATATATGATCCCATTAGCTGTCTCCTTAAAAGCATAAGCAGACTCAAGCTCCTGCATCCTCCAGCCTATGGTGTTTGACTGTGGGTTGTAAATGTAAAGAGAAACTCGTGCATTAGGAAACCTCCATGAATATTCTCTGTTTTCCAGATTCCTCTTGGAGTATTGTATTTTGTTTTTCTTATTTTCTCATGCTACTTTTAAGATTCTTGGGGAAGAAAAAAATTTTTTTTGTTACTTCCCACTGGGATACCTTATAAAGAAATAGTGAAGATGAAAAATGCAAATGCATTGAGTTCAGAGTCAGTGCTAGAAAATTTATCTAAATTATAACTCCTCCAAAAGGGAAAACACCTCTCTCATACAAAACAAAACAAAAACACAAATAAAATATAAATTTTCTACATACATTTAAATTTATGGTTCTTAAATGATTTTGTTAGATGCCACAACATGATGTATATCATCAATATTTCTGGTTTCCAGATGGGAAGTGGGAAATGTTATGCTAATGAATTATAGGTTTGATTCAAAGTTTAGAAAAATAAGATGCTTTTCAGTCAGTTTTCAGTTGTTTTGTTTGTTTTAAATCCAATTATTGGCCTGCTCTATTACAAAATGTGACATTTGTCATTGCTTTATATGTTTGGTTTTGCAAGGCCAGCACTCAGGAGGCTGTTTATTTTCTTCTACCCACCTTGTCTTCAATTAGAATATCTGGGCAACAAGTGGATGATAGCACTTACAGCTCAGCAATATAAATGCTAAGAAAAAGAAAACTGGAGTGTTTTCAATGAGATTTTGTTTTTAAATTACTGTTCCTCCCAAAGGTAGCTGATCACAGAAATTGCAGCGTAATAACCTTCTCTAATACTGCTAGTCGCAGTGCTATAAAAGTGATTTTTCTACAGTAACATTATAATGTAATGTAAAACTCCTGGCTGGAATTCGTTCTCATTTTCCTAGTATGGGTTTCACATTTATGCTACCGATTCATTGAGGAGTAAACTCTCAGAGGGCAAGAGTGAGGGACAAGCAGCAGGGACAAGAAAGAAGGGAGAGTCAGTAGAATATGCGTTAGTGATTTGGCCATAGCAATGTGTGTCTGGTTGCTCCGCCTCATGTGGCTGTGCTCTGAGACACCACAGGACTGTGTTGCCATACAGCCCATTTAAGAGGTGAAAGAGGAATTGTCTGCCTGCTCCTGTATATCCTACTTGTCCAAGGTGAGCCCCATGGGGGTTAATTCTCCTTCTGGATTTTACAAACCATTCTCATAGCTGTGGCCAGTGTGTTTCTTGATAAACTTTATTATATTTTACTCACTCTTGGGCTGTTGCCTTGGCCTAGGCATCTGGCCTGCTACTTAGAAAATGATAGGCTGTCAGATTAAAGACACCCCTCTTTGGGACCATGAACTATGGAGACCAATCACAGCTTCTGATCAAATTGTTTAAGTCAGGAGGTTCCCAGCCCCTGGATTGCAGACTAGTACCAGTCTGTGACCTGTTATGCACCAGGCCACATAGCAGGCGGTGAGCAGCTGGCAGGCAAGTGAAAGAGGTTTCATGTGTTTTTGCAGCCGCTCCCAGTGCTAGCATCACCACCTCAGCTCCACTTCAGATAATCAGGCATTAGATTCTCATAGGAGCGCTGGTCCTTGGTGCCAGATAGGTTGGGGATCACTGGTCTAAGTCATTCACATAGCTGTCCTCTTGATCTACATACTTTGTCATGCAGCTGCCCCCAGCAAGGAATCATCTTTTGGCTGCTTCTTAGGTAATAATCTGAATGAAAGGGATGGAGGTTAATTAGGTCTACATGAATATTTGAAATTTCACTCCAATAATTCCTAGGCACATGCTTCTTTTTCCCCCTAACAATAACTCCAGCCAGACTGGATATTACACCCTCAGGGTGGCAGCCCAACCAAAAGGAGCCTAAGAGATTCAAATTTATTTTGGTTCAGCCACTCGGATTCTCATGGGCCATGATCCTAGATCATAAGGATAATGACCATTTGGTTGAGTATACACTCTACAGTGGTCCATATGGGGTACACAATGGATCTCTGTAAGTTTTATGAAAACACCTTTGTATATTTTATACCTGCCCTTTCTGGATGAAAGGTCTAGGATTAATTGTATAAAAGGTGAAATTGTACCCACTGGAACAGGAAACATTAGCTCATGCTGGTGGAGGGAGAACAACAACTTTGACTCTCTGGAGAGAAAATATCTTAAGTTCTAAGAGGTTCAGAGGATGAAGGACATTAACGACCTTTGTCTTTCAGAATCACCCCAATGCCCTTCCCACTGGGATGGCTCTTCTAAACAGTTTCAAGCACCTTAAGTTTAACTGACCATTGGGTCTGCCATTCTCCATGAGAGAGCTCTGACCTCTTTTGGATCACCACTTCCTTTCATCTTCCCAAGAAGTCTGGGGACGGTGGCCCCAGTTCCTGAGCCTTCACATAAAATACCTGCCAACCCTAATTTGGAAGCTCAGTTATTTCAAGGAGTGGATAGATGCTACCTGCTTGGTGGTGTAGACAAATGAGACAGGTTATACTGTCTCCCCTCAGGCAGTCTCTCCAAAAATAATGACTAGATTTAATTATTTGAACTGAGCTGGGAACTCTTAGGCCAAACAGCTAGAAGACCAGCTTAAAGACAGCATCAGCTTATGTCCCTGATTAATATGGATCTCACTTTAGGGCTTCAAAAACTGCAAGGGACACATTCCTTGGGGGCATCATGTGCCCCACTGGGACTGTATTTCTTGTGTAGAAACCAGACATTAACTCCCTCCCTAAATTACAATGATCTTCTCTTTGGGTTTTTTGTTTGTTTGTTTTTCATTAAAATAGGTGTTTAATGGTAACACAATAGTTTTTTTCCATTAGAGATGTCTTTATTATCTTTCAACAGTTTTATTGATCTATAATTTTCATACTATATAATTCACCCATTTAAAGTACAAGATTTAATAACTTTTAGTATATTTGTGTATTTGTGCATCCGTCATCACATTCAAATTAAAATATTTTTATTATCCCCAAAAGAAACCCTAACCTCTGTAGCCAGCACCTCTAAATTCCCCCATCCATTCAAACTCTAGCCAATCACTACTCTCTTTATTTTTCTATAGATTTATCTATTCTGGACATTTCATAATAAATGGAATCATACAACATGTGGTCCTTTGTGACTGGCTTCTTTCATTTAGCATAAGTTTTTCAAGGTGCATTCATAGCGTAGTATGTTTTAGTCCATGATTTATTTGTATTACCACATAATATCATATTGTAGTAATATACCATATTTTATTCACCTATTTTTAGTTGATGGACATTTGGGTTGTTTTCACTTTTTAGTTATTATATATAATGCAGCTGTTAATATTGTGTACAAGTTTCTGTGTGGATGTTTGTTTTCATTTCTTTTGGATATATACTTAGGAATGGCATTGCTCAATTATATGGTAACTGTGTGTTTAACGTTTGAGGTACTGTCCAGCTGCTTGAGGTGCTGCATTTTCCAAACCTGGCTGTGACATCTTACATTCGCACCAGCAGTGTATTCCCACCAGCAGGGTTTCAATTTCTCCACATGTTTACCAATCCTTGTTATTGTTATTATTCACCCTTTTGATTCTGGCAATGGTAATAAATACGAAGTCGTGTCTCATCGTGGTTTTGATTTGCATTTCCCCCAGGGTTAATAATGTTGAGCATCTGTATATGTGAGTAATGGCCATTTGTATATTTTCTTTAGAGAAACATCTGTTTAGATCCTTTGCCCATTTTAAAATTTGGTCATAATTTCTAAATGGGTCATTTATTATTGATTTGTTGTTAATTACATATAATCTATGCATATATATAAAATATGTAAATATAAATGTACTTTTTAAGTACAGGTCCCTTACAGATATATGATTTGAAAAGATTTCTCCTATTGTGTAGACTGTCTTTACTTTCTTGATGGTTTCCTCTGAGGCACAAAAATTTTTCATTTTTATGATACCCAGTTTATCTATTTCTTCTTTGTATCTTGTGATTTTGGTGTCGTATTTACTCCTTGTAGTTTTAATCTGCATTTTCCATTCTAACACTATTGAAATCTTTTTAAAAATTTGTTTATTTTAATTAGTTTCAAGTATATAGCACATTGATTAGACATTTATATAGTTTGTGAAATGATCCCCCCAATTGCTCCCTCCCTACCCTGACCCTCCATCTGGCCAATGTATTAATGCTAACTGCATTCCCTATGCCATGCTCCCCATCCCCATGATCATCCATCAGCTACTAATTTGTATTCTTTAACCCTTCAGCCCATTCTCCTAGTCCCCCAAGTCCCCTCCCCTCTATCACCAAATTGTCCACTATATTTGTGAGTCTGTTTTTTATTAGTTCTTTTTATTCCTTAGATTCCACATATAAGTGACATCATATAGCATTTCTCTTTCTCTGACTTAAATACCTTCTAGGTGCATCAAAGCAATATCTTTTTCTATCCCCTTCTTTTAGTCTGTGTGTGTCTTTTAATCTGAAATGAGTCTCTTGTAGGCAGCATGTAGGGGGCTTGTTTTCTTATCCTTTCAGCCATTCTATCTTTTGGTGGTAGCACTTCTTTTCCATTTAATGTACTTGTTGATAGGGATGTAGTTGTTACCATTCTTTATTCTTGTTTTTTGATACATGTTTTTTCTTCTTAAAGAAGTCTCTGCAACATTTCCTGTAACACTGGCTTGGTGGTCATAAATTCCTTTAGCTTATTTTTGTCTGGGAAGCTCTTGATCTGTCCTTCAACTCAATGATAGCTTTGCTGGATAAAGTATTCTTGGTTATAGATCTTGGGTATTTAGCCTGTCAAATATTTTTCACAAAGCCCTTCTGTCCTGTATAGTTTCTTTTGAGAAATCAGCTGCCAGTCTCATGAGTGTTCCCTTGTAGGTAACTACTGTTTTTATCTTGCTGCTTTTAAGATTCTTTCTTTGTATTTAACCTTTGGCATTTTAATTATGATGTGCCTTGGGGTGGGCCTCTTTGGATCCCTTGTTTTTGAGATTCTCTGAGCTTCCTGGGGTTTTATGTCCATTTTGTTCACCAAGTTAGGGAAGTTTCCATCATTATTTCTTCAAACAGCTGTTCAACATCTTGATTTTATTCAGTTACACCAATCAGATGGATATTTGAACCCTTAATAGTGTCCCATATTCTTCTTAATTATTTTTACAACCTTGGCATCTTATCTCTTAATATTTTGATTGTGTGTCCTTGGCTTTCCCATCCTCTAAATAGGGCATTTGATCCTTTTCTTTATTCCTTTGTTCCATTTAATATACTTCTCATCTCAGATAATGTGTTCTTCACTTCAGAGTGGGTTCCCTTTTATAATTTCCATTTCCATGTTTTTTTTTCTTTGCTGAATTTACCTACCTTCCCTAAATTTCACTGAGCATCTTTATAACCAGTGTTTTGAACTCTGCATCTGTTAGACTCCATTGTATCTGGATCTCTGTTCTGTTCTCTCATAGGATTTCTGCTTCTTTGTCTTCTCATTTTGGCTGCCTTTCCATGTCTGTTTCTGTGTACTAAGCAAAGCTCTTAAGTCTCTCGGTCTTATTTGTGTGGATTTATGAAGTAGTTGTCCAGTGGCACAGACCTGTGAGGGGTTCAGCTGCAGGCCACATTCATTCATTCATTCATTCATTTATGCATGCCTGCAGCACCTGGATTTCCTATGTGGTCTCCCATCCAATTCCTAACCAGGTCCAACCCTGCTTAGCTTCCGAAATCAGACATCGGGCTTGTTCAGGGTGGCATGACTATAGACCATGGACATAGCTCCACTGGGGCGTGAACCTGGGACCTTCAGCGTGTAAAGCAGACATGCTAACTGCTACACTATGGAACCATGTTCCGCAGGCCAAATTTAACCCAAGCCTCTACCCTCTGGAGCCACCTGTTAAGATTCGGCAAGCAATTCACAGATGTGCTTATAGTTGCCTCAAAAGGCCGCACCAGAAACCAAGGCCAGCTGGCTGTAGTGTGAGTCTAGGCACTGCTCAGCAAGGAGCACCTGACTCACTGAGGATATAACTGGATGTGGCTTAGGTGAGGCCGTGAGTTGCGGGAGGCCGGGTTTCAGGGAATCCTCTCAGAGGAGAGATCTCTGTTATCCGGTTTGATGACTTCTCGGCTATGGCAGTGCTGTTTCCGTGCACTAGGAGTGAGGAGGGCTCAAAAGGGAACAATAGATACCGCCGACACTTCTGTACAGAGTGAGTCTCTTCTAGGCCCTCACTCCAACAATACCTCTCTGTAAGTCCCTGGTGCCCCCTGTGCACAGCCAAATTGCACTGGTGCTCAGAGCAAGCAGGTTCATCACCTTGAAAATCTGCTTGCAGACACAGCCCCTTTAAGAGGTGTCTGCCGTTACTGCTGCTGCAGCCTCTGTCTCCCTCAGCCACTCGAGACTGGGTAGCCCTGAATCTTCGTCCTGTCCTACCTTCTGCTGTTGCAGGGTGTTTTCTTGGATTTTTCCCTAATTATATGGCTTGTTCATAAAGATCCCAGGCAATTTGTGACTGTTTCTGTCACAATTTTGGTTTGGTCGCCAAAAGGATGAACGGAGCCTCTATCCTCTATGCCATTTTTTTCCCGGCCACCTATTGAGATCTTTTAATGTGCTTATCTGCCATTTTTATTTCTTTGGGGAAGTGTGTGTTAAAATCTTTTACTTTTAAAAACATTTTTTCTTATTTTTTTAGTGTGATGATTCTTTATATATTTAGGATACAAGTTCTTTATTAGTGTATTTTGCAAATATTTTCTCCCTGTTGGTGGAATTATAATATTCTTCATAGTGTATTGTGAAAAGTAAAAGGCTTTTCATTAAAGTCTAATGAAGTCCAATTTTCAACACTGAAATATTATTCATACCTTTTGTATCTTGTCTAAGAAATTTCTAGCAATTTAAGGTCACAGGTATTTTCTCCTATGCTTTCTTCTAGAATTTTTATTGTTTTAAGTTTAACATGTAGGTCTGTGATCCACTCCACAAGTTTTGTATGTGGTACAAGGTGGGTTGAGGTTCAATTTTGCATATGGATATTCTATTGTTCTAGTACCATGTGTTGAAAAACTATACTTTCTCCATTGACAAAGACTACCCTTTAAACCTTTAGTACCAGTTTCTAGCATTTGATTATGATGTTTCTTTGTGTGATTTTCTTCATGTTTCTTCTGCTTGGGATTTGTTTAGCTTCATGGATATGTGAGTTTATAGTTCAAATTGAATTAGGAAACATGTAGGTCATTATTTCTGCACATATTTTTTTATTCCCCCATCTTTCTCATATCCTACTGGGATTTCAATTATATAATATATATATATATATATATATATATGATAGATTGCTTGAAATTGTCCCATATCTTACAGAAACTCTGTTTGTTTGTTTTGGCATTTTTTCTGTGTTTAGTATGGATAATTTCTATTGCTACGACTTCATGTTCACTAAATTTTTTTCTACTGTGTCTAATCTGCTCTTAATTTCATCTAGTAATTTTTTTTTATCTTTAAAAATTTGGTTGAGTTTTTTAAATAGCTTTTATATTTTCCTTTATTGTGCTTGTGCTTTTCTCTACCTTCATGACTACAAGGGTACATTTATAATAGATATTTAACATCTTTATGTACTAATTATACAATCATTGTCCATTTCTGGGTCTGTTTCTATGGACTGGTTTTTCTTCTAATTATGGCCTATAGTTTCCTGCTTTTTCGAAATGTTTGGGTGTTTTTGCATTGAATGCTTGACATTTTGAATTTTATTTTTTGGTGGGGTTATTTTTTAAAGTATTTTTACATTTTTCTGAAATACAGTTAATTTACTTGGAAACTATTTGAACCTTGAGAGGCTTGATTTTACGTTTTGTTAAGCAGCTGTTATATACTGGATGTTTGTGTTCCCTCTAGATTTATAGGCTGAAAAACTTAAACCCCCAATGTGGTGGTATGTGAAGGTGGGGCCCTTGGATGGTAATTAGGTTTAGATGAGGTCATGAGGGTGGGGCCTACATAATGAGATTACTGTCCTTATAAGAAGAAGAGACCAGAGTTCTCTCTTTCCCTCTGCCATGTGAGAAAAGAAATGTCTTCAAACTGCGAGAAATATGTATATGTTATTTAAGCCACCAGTCTGTGGTGTTTTGTTATAGCTAAGACAACAGATCCAGAATCACCTTTATCCTTTGCTTCATTATCGAGGTCATTCCCTTCTTAGGACTCTACTCAATGCCAGGGTCTTTCTGCCATAACCTAGATGGTAGAATACAAACAATTTCTGTCCCTGGGGGTTGTTCCTTGTGCTTTTTTCCAGTGTTTTTTTCCTCTGACACTAGTAGTTTTCTTCACTTGTGTACATACATTAAGCACTTAAGAGGAATTCTCTAAAGGTTTCCTAAGTTTTCACTGTTTAGATCTCTGTTCTCTCATATTCTGCCCTGAGAATTTTAGCACCTTTGGACTCATCAAATAATGAACTTTATTTTTCAATTCAGGGAGACCACTGAGCTCTCTTTGAGTTACCCCTCACAGCACTGTAGCCTGTATATGTATTAATCTGGATAGGCACCTTATTTGTCTCTCTTCTCTCAGAAATAACTATCTTATGATGACTGTTATCCAGTTACTGAAAATTATTGTTTCATATTTTGTCAAGTTTTAAAGTTTTGTTTTTTTTTAATTTTGTTTTGTTTTTGTTTTTGCTTTTTTTTTTTTTTTTTTTTTTGAGGTAGAGGGGTAAATCTGGTTTCTATTAAACCACTGTAGCCAAATAGAAGTTTGCATCCCACCCTGAAAGGAGAGCTGAGGGAAGGTGCTGGCTTCTATGCACTGCAGTAGCTATAATCACTGCAGAAATTTGGTGATGGAAAACCTATCCACCCTTCAAGACCTGTGAACTGGGGAAACCCCCCATGCTGTTGGAGCTGAGTGCTGGGGAAACCACATACTGCAGGACACAAGCAAACAAGGGCACCAGGCCAGGAAGCAAAATTCTTTCCTTCTGTAATGTCTCTCTACTGCCCTCTACTGACGAAGTGTAACATTATGTCATCTGGCAGAGGAAAACTATTTAAGGGGACCATATCCATTTTCCCAGAGCAATTAATGAAGTATAAATTTAAAGCCAAGAGGTAATAAATTGATAACCAGAATACATATTGTAGAGGATTGTTGCCTATTAGTATTTCAAAACTATGTGGCTATCTGGTAAGTTTAGATCTATAACATCAGTTAAATGATTTTCAAGAAATATTTTGAGCTCAAGTTTTAGGTAACTAAAATTTATCTAGTTTTAAGAAGCTAATAGTAGATTCATCCATTCCTGGCAAAGAAAGAAATAAAACTTTAAAATAGGATGGTATATTTATCTTCATTTATACTTACTACTTAGTAGAACAGAGAAAGGGGAAAAGAAGGCAACTAATGTTATTAAGTCACTTCTATGTGCCAGGTGCTTTGCATATACAATTATTTGAAACCCTTAAAAATATCCTGTAAACAAGGTGGTTACATGCCATTTTACAGATAAGCAAATAAATTTGGGGCAATTTGCTTACACAAAAATCTCCTGGGAAGCTTGCTAAATAGTGAAGATGACCAGCCTGACATTTTCTAGATCATTACATTAGGGATGAAGTCTAGGAATGCACATTTTAAAAAAACACCGAGGAGATTCTGGTGTCTGTGATCTATGAGCCACGTTATTAGAAATATGTGTCTCAATAACTTGTTCAAGTTCATAGCGTTCTGAATCAGGCTTCAAACTGAATGGAGAACTATTTGACTCTA